>WOFM01000041.1:765126-1365126 GCA_011428145.1 Ericerus pela | reverse complement strand
AAAAATTCAACCGAAAAAAATTCAATCATAGAAAAAAGCTAAACATCAGTCAGCGAATATTTGGCTCTATCTATTTGTAGGACTCGGAGACAATTTTTAAATTACCAACAAGTGCAATGAGAATTGTGCGAGAGATTTTGATTTTTTCTGGAAATCTTATGGCGTCTATATTTTTTCATTTGGTGTTCGAGAAACGTCTTTAGAGTAGAGGGATCAAACCCAAAAAGTATATTGTGATTCGTTATTTTAATTTATCAAAGAAAAATGAAGAGAAAAAAAAGGTCTATTTAAGTTCCAGGTAGTCTGGACAAACTTAATTATTTATTTATATAATTGTTTATCTGGAGTGTTTTTTACCATTTGGTCAAGCAGTGGTGTGGAAAAAATTCTTATCAAGAAATATTTCTTTCGAAGTTCAAAATTATTTAGGCGTATTTCCTATGGGAATTCATCAAGTAATTTTATAAAATTTTGTTTTATAAAACCCAGACTATTGAATTTGGTAAATTTATTGGTCTTTTTTTGCTTATTCAATTTTTCTGTTCCATTTTATTTTTTTATTTTAAGTATATAAAACTATCAGTTTAATTTTTGACTACAATTGAAGTTTTGTGGATGTAATTATTTTAATTTTCTTGTTTTTTGTCATATTGGGTGTCTCATCCACTCCAGTTTGTGTGTAAAGTGGTTTAGAATTTCTTAAAAAGTTTTTGAGAAGTTTAAATTCAACATACTTAAATGATATGCATTACTCAAAACTCTCCTAATTGTGATGTAGAATGTTTTTGTTCCAAACTAAAGTAATATATTAATTTTGTTTATTTATTTTGTGGGGACATTACTCGTATGAGGTGAAGGGGCTTTGACCCCCGACAACAGTCCCCACCAAAAGGCTGAAAAATATTTGTCTTTATGATGTTAAACAAATGCACCATTATGTTTGATCTTAATTACTTCCATATACATGCAAGTAATGTACTAATACCAAACCATGACTAATCTAACAAAGACGATGATGTCACAATTCAGTACAAGAACCAGTTCGCCATTTCTTATCACTATAAGAAATGACGAACCAACTGTTATACATGGACATACGTAATTACTATATATGTGTGTGTGTGTAAATAAGCCGGTATATAAACCATCCTTACCAGCTCTAAAATCACCGGTGGTTTTGACTTACCCATATATGTGTACATATGGAGTAGCAAAACATGCAATAATCTGTTGATTACCTTCTGATGAGAATATTCTTTTCAGGACAAGGTATTCCACATAGTTATTTTATTTGTATTTTCTATGATTTTTTTGGTTTTAAGAGTTGATGTTTTTACTTTATTATTATTTTGAGATTTGATTAGATTAATTTCTTTTTTCCAGTTATAATTTATAATGATAAAATAGTTTCTAGTATAAGACTTATTGTTATTTTTTACAATCCCAAAAGATTTTGTTACAGAAATTTTTAAAAGATAATTTTTTTATTTCAAGCAAATTTTTATTATTTTAAAATTATTTTTGAACTTGGTTAAAATGTTTTGATAAAAATTTTGTTTCAAGTATTTCAGAACATAGTCGAGTAAAAACCTATGTATAACTTAATCCATAAGTAACTGCAGAATATGAAGATGAAACCTACAAATCAATAAATTTTAAATAAGTTCAAACATCTACAAAATTCTAATAAATTTACTTGGTAGCATACATCAGGACACATTTTTCTATTTCAGTACTGTATCTAGTCTACCTATATACATATATATGTGTATATTATAATTATTTGCCTAGTAGTTAATATGGATTTGTGTACATAAATGAATCATTTATGTTACTAGTTACTACCTACCATTAGCACAAGTTTTCGTTTGCTGTGAATATAAAAACTGATTACCTATTTAGTTCGTAAACCTTGTATAAGCAACTCTACCAAATGTGCAGTTTCAAAATAATAACTTATTTATAAGACGAAACCTGCTAAAAAGCTGTTTTTAACATGTTGATTAGGTATACTACACACTCTATTGATAATAAATTATCCACACTTTTTATAGACTGTATTAAGTAAATGTAGCTGATTTACATACTCATCCATCTTTCTCGATTTAGGATACGTTTTTTCTTGACGTTAATCTTTTTTTGGTTTTCTAAACGATGTAAAAGAAAACTTATCGATTAACTCCGTCGATACAATTTTTTTTCGGTTTTTTCTATAATTCTTCATTATTATTTTCCTTCGAAAGGCCTTTTTTCCTATAACCTTGGCTTCCAAAAGCGTTTTTCTATCGACACTCTGATTCACTACGAAATCAATGAAGTCACCCCTGCTGCTGCCTTATCTTATCGAGGGTAATTAGCGAAATAAATCTATCTAAAATTTGATGGATGAATTTTTTTCGTCTTCAACGTTAACGTGGAATGAAATCTATTCGTCTCGGTAGACTATCGTAAGATTTTTTTCCCTCATTCTTTCACTTTTTCCTGGTTGAAAACTGCGGATAAACTAATGGTTTTTCCATTATGTTCCGATATACGCGTGTGTTTGTACCTAATAAACTATTGCCTTAAGTGAAAGGACGAAGAATAATCGGTGTTTCTTGTTTATATGTGTTGCAGTCTATACAGCAGAGGTTGTTTACTGTCTTATGCCATTCAGAACAGCAAAACTAATTTTTACGTCACCAACGTTTGTGGGTATTCAAAAGGAGTTAAAAGATACGGAGAAATACTGCTGAACGTGTGTGCATTTATGGAAAAAATTTTGAGATGGGTACCCAGAACAATTCTTTAGAAAAGACAATTCTTCATTTACTCTATAACTCAATCGGACTACGAAAACCTATCAAAATATAGTCTAATTTTTCGAGAAAAGGGCAATATTTGTAAGCTAAATTTTCATTTTACAACTACCTGCGTAATAAACCAAATGGACCAAAAATCAATACAGGATACCGAATCGACATTAATTTGAGTCTCTTATGCATGGTTTTTTCATCTGAGTTCATAGAGTCGATTTATTTTACTCGCTGTTATGAAATTCAAAATACCCGTATGCGACCACGGAGACAGATTCCAGGGAAAAAAATCACAACACCAATATACAATTTCACGACACACTCAACTACACGAGTCCGAGGACGACATTCATTTGCAGAATCCAATGAACAGGTGAAAAATCAGACTAAACCAGCGCGCAAAAGCTAGGTATTCGTTTGATCGCACTTTTAACCATCCAATTGAATTAAAAAAATTATCAGATTAGCATATGCATTTGAGGAATATCCTGTCGAGAAGAATGTTAACCGATAGTTACCTACCATAAATTTAACAGAGGACTGGCCCATTGCCAGTAGATAATAAAATTAGTCCATGATACGAAAACCACATAAAAGTAAGATAAAAATAAAACAATGTTCATTTACAGCGAGTAGAATGTTGGATGAGAAGAAAAAAGTAAGGAGGAATATTAGTCTAATGAAAATGGCTTCTCGGAAATAAAATTAAGAGACAGGGAAATATGAAAACCGGTTTCAGAGACTTGTGCTGGTGATACAAAATAATAAACAAAGCTACGACTATTACTGAGAAAATCAACAACTATTACTGAGGAGGAGAGTACTGAGGAAAAGAGCGGGGAGGCAGTGATGTACGCCAAAATTTACCTTAAAATAAATAAAAAAACTCCAGCGCAGCAATGCTTCGTTAGAAAATACAGCCGCTCGATATTTATATTAAAAGTGATCGATATTTATATCAATAGTTATCAATATTTATATCGATATTTCATTGCTAGTTTCAGGTTAGGTAATTACCAAAAAGCTATAGGCAATTAATCATATCTTTACCAAATATATCGATCTATCAGTATTTTATCGCCAAAAACTGCTTTTCCAGAGATTATTTTTTCCAATTTTCTTAAGAACTACTGAATCGATAAGCACCAGACTTCTTTCAGATCTGTGTGGTATGCCAATAGGGCCTCAAACGGACCCTACTACCCAACAATCCCAACAATATCTTCAACCTTCGACATGTCCAGGTTACCTAGGTATTAATCATCTACATTGGATGGTGCATACAGAATCAGCACCATCCGATCCGCATAGCCTTCCAGGAATTTGTAGAACTCAAATTTAGATCATGCTGATCGTATTTTATAAAGATCGAAAACCTAGGCTATATACTTCCGAACATGCATTACTAACGAGATCATTAATTACCAGCTGTACCTAGGAGTTGACACCACCAGTGGCCATTGCCACTAAAAAGTTCACCGAAACGTATTCAAAAAATAACACAATGTATTTGACAAGAAAAATGAACACATACTTCGATGAACATAAAATGAAACAGTACGAAAAAGTGTTCCTGCCTGCACAAACAGATAATAGTGAAGTGCCGAGCAACCAAGAGCAGAGAGAGTTACAAAGTATGAATTTTGATGGTTGCTTGACTTATCAAAAAAAGAGAGGGAAAAAGAAGCCAGATTAGAAATATGGGGAATATAATTTTATTATTATATACGTACCTAGGGAAAAACCAAAAGATAAGGTACGAAAAGATCGAGAGAAAAGACGAAAATTGGTGAATAACCTAGGTATTACTTGTATATATTTGTAGACATATTTGTACAGAGATTTTCAATTTCGGATTTTTTATTTTGTATAATTTTGTAATAACCAGATGCGTCATCTGCTCCTGTATAATCGCTATCTTTTGTAAAAATTTCAGTCCTATCTGTTTGGTAGTTTTCTCAATACTGTGAACACAAATTTTTTTTTAGAAATTTTTCTTCTCCAGTTTTCTCGGAAAATATTGAATTATTAGGCACCAAACTTATAAGAAACTTACACCACCATAAGGAAAGCCTATCGTGAAAATTTCAGCCCGATCCGTTTTTTAATTTTCTCAAAATCCCGGAAAAACAACTTTTCCAAGAATTATTTGTTTTCCAGTTTTTTCAGAAACTCATTAACTGAAAACTCCTTTTGGGCCTGCTCCATTATGAAAACTATCTCTAGTGAAAATTTCAACCCTATCCACCTGGTAGTTTTCTTAAAACTGTGAACCCAAATTTTGGGTGATATATATATATGAAAAGAAAATTAGGTCAAAATGAGAAAATGGTACCACTCGTTTTCTTTTCTCATGAAACGGATAATTTTCATGTCCCCCACCTCTAACACCACAATGATGTCAATTTCAATACTCCGTTTGTAAGCAAACTGGGTAAAAAAAAAGAGGAAAATATTGGTTTAAAATGGCGGGCGAATTTCAATAACAAAACGAATTTTGGCTAAACAAGTAACCTAGCATAGGCTCGCGAATGGCGAATTATCATTAGGAATTTGGTTTTGTTTGGATACTGAAAAAATTTTTAATTCGTTTATTTCTATTTGTAAAGCCGTATCTGTCACTTGGACCATAAATTGACATAAAATCGAAATTTGGAGTTGATGGGAATAGATTATGCCGAATCTATTCGATATACGTGACCTTTAAATATGAAAATTATGGATTGAGATGAAATGAAGGTCTGACAAGACTAAGTTTCTAGAAGCTGCCCATCATATGGAGGGAGTGGAATACTTGAATCAAGTATTTTGAAACCTTAGGACACATATTTTGGTAGATACGAAAAGTATCAGAGTTTCAAGTATCTACATCAGTCTTTCAGCTGTGAATTATTGATTTCGTGTCAGTTTTTATTTTTAAAATATGGTTCAAAATTAGAGCGTGTTTTTTTAACGCTGATTCTTAGATTCAAACCACTTGAAATGAACTTGAGGAAAATAAACCTAAAATGTTGGATTCTTGATATTTAAGGGAAAAAAATGAACCTGAAAATTACATCGATTTAAAGTCTATTTTGGTATAATTTTTTTATCAATTTTCTAAGTAGACTCTAAAGCGTTGCAAAAAATTTAAGTTTGTTTCAGGCTAAAAAACTGTAAAATCGACAAGAAGGAAATGGGAAAAAAAACAACGAAAATCAGCTTAATTTTTTCGGACTGAAAATCGACATAAAATTTTCATCTGTTTATGGTCTGTTTGGCGTCATTTTTTGATCGTTTATTTATGTGTACCAACTCGAAATCGATGGTCGAGATGCCTTACCGGTAACATTAATTTTATGTTTTTATAGGTAAATACTTTTTTACTGTCAATGTGAATGTAACACTCTTAAGCATCCAAATAATTATCATGTGTAGAATTTTCTAGATAAAAGGGTATCTATCGAGCTTAAATTTTAAGTAACTTTTTCGTTAGATTACTTTTGGATCACTAATTCGGTACT
The DNA here is from genome assembly GCA_011428145.1 of Ericerus pela. Lineage (NCBI taxonomy): Eukaryota > Metazoa > Arthropoda > Insecta > Hemiptera > Coccidae > Ericerus > Ericerus pela. The sequence continues at coordinate 1,358,828 of WOFM01000041.1, read as the reverse complement.
CGGCTATGAGAATGACCTCATATTAAATTATACTGGATGAAAGTGTAATTATTGTCTGTATTAAAAAAGGATCTCCTTTTTAATCGACTTAAAAAATACATAAAAGAGAAGAGAAGATTATCAATTTTATTCGATTAGTATATACGTTTTTTTTTATGTTTGTTCCGGCATAACTTCCCAATCTGGGCACCGATTTTGATGAACTGTTTTTTAAATGACAGAAGATGATCCAGTGGTGGTTCCATTAAATTTTTTTTAGAATCGATGAAATAGTTCAAGTTAACGAGAAACAAAAAGCTGTTAGTTTTAAATTAATATTGCCGCTAACGCTAGAAATGAAAAATCATTGAAAAAATTTTTACATCGAAAATTCTAGCCTTAAAAAAAAGAAAACTAATAAAAATACTTCAAAATGAGACAAATAATTATTTTAAAATTTTTCCAGTAAAATCTACTGAAAAAAGCATTATAGTGCTTAATTTAATAACTTTTTTCAAAAAATAGAACCGACTTCAAAATTAATAAAAAATGCATTAAAAAGAGAAAAATAATACTTTTAAAATTTTACCAGTAAGATGTACGTCCAACGACTGGAATTATTCAAGTTGGCGCTAATTAAAAAGTTTGTTCTAAAATTTGATGGTGCAAACGTATAAAGCCTGTATGGTAAGAAGACAAAAAAGCGCCGACTTTAATAATTCCAGTCGATAGACATACATTTTACTGGATAAATTTTCAAAGGATGATTTTTCCCTTTTTCGGGCATTTTTTATTGTGTTTTTCAAGTCAAATCTATTTTTTGAAAGAAAATTAGTAACTTACTATATAATGCTTTTTTTCGTTTCATTTTAATTCCGGCAGGTTTTCTCCTTTGCAGTTAGTATAAAACGTATAATATTTAGAAAGTAAAATAGTCCCATACCTATTTTATCTTCTATTGAAAATTTTCAACGGACTCGTTAATTTACGTAAAGTCTGAAATGATTGTAATTTTTAGTATCACTCAGAATGATTCATGAAATTGTCCCAAGCTCATGACTAGCATTCTTTGCGATTATTTTCAAAATTCGACTGAATAAAAAGTGGCTAAACGAGTTTAAAATTCTTGTCTGAATAAAAAGAATAATATCCCTTACTTATTTTATGAAAAATGTTTTCAAAATTATTCACATTCATGGCCAGTTTAAAATCGCATTGTCTTCATCGTAAAACGAAGACAGAAACGAATGAGTATTTTTATTTATGAAACTTCCGTATGCGATTACGAAATTACGTTATTATATTTATTATTCATATTTTACACAAGGACGACAAAATAATTTTTTTCCCAAAATGTTTTCCTCGTTACAATATTTTTTGTTAAACTAACAAAAATTTGAAGGTAAGTTCCTCCTTAATTTCGAACTGAATTTCTGAATTTCTGAATTTCTGAATTTCTTTTGGAATGACGAAGCCGAGCTTTTTCTGTTTTTACGTTCAACTAACCCCAGAGAAATAACGCTTCATCTATCATAAAAATTAATTTCGATGATAAAATAAATAAGGAAGAAAGAAAACTGCGGGAAATTGGCGCACAAGTAGGTATGCACGTTATTGAATTTCTCTTTTCACCATTATAGGTATTCAAGCTAGGGAGGGACTTACTTCGAATTCATCAATTTTAAATCAAAAGCATACAGGTAATATTCGAAGTTTCTACTCTTATTGACAACGCTTGTTTATGTTTTGACTAATTCAAGTATCACTACCACTTTCACCATAATTCCAGGATAGCGTTACTTTTCGAACTCATATTCATATGTTGCTTTCTGAGAGAGATTTTTCATTTTACTGTATCAAACATTTATAATGTTCAATTCTAATTTACTTTCGAAAACTGTTTTCCCAAACAAAACTATCGCATATGAAATAAGAGTTATGTTCAAATGACACAATGATCCTCTTTGATCTGATACTACTAAATGAACGACTGATTGTATGATTCGTTTTACGACACCCGTCATTGCCCCTCGTCAGAGTGGCCATCAAGCACTTCACTTACCCGTTACACATCAACAGGACTCCCCTTAAACTACTGACCCTGCTCCTAAAATTCCTAGTCCAAAATTATGACATCATCAGCCCCTCCAGCTACCATTCTGTCACTTTCATTTGTCAGGGTATCCTTCAAACCCCTCACAATCGCCTTTTGCTTTTCATCAGAGTGTCAATCAATTCCATAACCATCCATGTTAACACATCCATGTTAAAATATCCAAAGACTTGACTATCATTTTGAATTTTTCAACTAGTAACTATAGAATACTTTATAGCAGTATGAAATACTGTGTGACTCTATTGTGAAAATAGCATGAGAGAAAAAAGTGAGCCTGCAGGCTCATACCCTGACTTTATATAGTTTCGAGGCATCCCAAAAGGTTTCATAGTATTAGGGCGGACCAATTTCTGATTGGTTGAAAATTTTGTACACGACCAAAAGTTTAGCAGTGTCCGATAGAAACAGATCTCCATACATTGGAACCAATCAGAAAAGGACAGAAAAGAAAAGAATTCCTTTTAGAGCGAGAAAGTGATAAAAATCTCCGATATTCTAAGAAAGATGGAAAAATAAAAAAGGGTCACAACCATGGCCAAAATCAAAGAGAATATTGCATGGATAACTCATAGGGCCTCATCTTCTAACCAATTCAATGTAACTTTTATCTAAAAATAGAGTATTTCTTCTTGATTGAATTTCATGTTTAAACTCTTTTAGGGTAGAATTCAAATTCTGGACAAAAATTGATCCAGTATCTTTTTGAATTATCAATTGTAATAATTCTGAAAAGTTAAAAAAATTTTTGATTTGAAAAGAATATTTACCACAAGTATGTGTAAAGTATCACTGGAACAGATTTCACAACAATGGTGTGAATTAAATGTCCATGTGCAAGTTTTGGATCAACCACCAGTCTAAAAAACATGTTTATTTTTAATAGAAAAAATGAATTTCTTTATGCATTTATCACACAGGAAGTGAGGTTAGGTGAGGTGTCTTTTTTATACAAAAAAATGTTGAAACTGAACATGTCCAACCCATGAAAATTTGTTTTGTTTACTATTAAAATTTTACAGGTGAAACAAAATTTTCTTCATTGTTCATTTATAAAAATACGTATTATGCGAACTGGGATGGACAAATTTCCAAACTAAAGTGAGCAATGGAAAAATATTACATTTTACACCAAGGGACAAAGTGAGCATTTACATTAGAGGGACGTTTGTAAAACAAGCGCAGGGAGTGAGCAATTCTTGAGACATGTAAATTCAAATTTGAATCTTGTTGAGGAAGATATTTTATAAAATTAATAATCAAAAATGTACAAAATGTTAAAATTCTATCATAATAATGAATCTCTCATGGGAGTTATAGAAAATATAACAAAATATCAATTTTTTCATTGTGACAAATTTAATGTTTCATTTGGAAAGTGTAACCTCTACCTGTATGAAAAGTGAACATATCTGTGTAAAAAAGCTTCTTCATGGTTTTACATGAAAGGATGTTCATTTACATCGAGATTACATTCATCAATGATAAAAGCTACTTTTCACTAGCAAAATACCAGCATAAACATTGCCTTTCTGATCAGGTTTTATGTAAAATATATTAAAGAATAAAGAATGTAGATAATTTTCAAAGTCTAAATCTATTTTTTCCATTCCCAGATAAAGTTGATAAATCTGGAATAATTCTAGATAATCAGGCCTGGTATCATTTTGAATCTCATCTTTAAACGTGCGATTGAGCTTACCCTATAATGCCTAAGGAGAGAAACTCACGGGTATATTTCGAAGTTTAGTTCTACACCATTATTTCCGAACTAACCAATTGTGAAAAATCAACACTTATTGTTAAAAAAGAACATTGGTATTGTAAATGAATAAAATTCACGATGAAAAACGATTATAAAATAAAACATATTACATTTGTGTCTCTCTCTCTATTTGAGTTTATAAAGAGACGAGATTGAAGAAAACATGTATACCTATTGAGGTGAATATTTTTTTTCCATAAAGAAAAGGCAACTGTCTTATATGAAGAGCAAAGTAAAAAAAAGAAGGTGTTTGTAAGATAGTTGGAAGGTCCAGTATATTGGTGATTGGAAAAGGGGGAAAAGGAGAAATGGTGTGAGTGATATAGCGGAAAACAGGTTTAAGAGAAAGTTCGTTTCAGGTGTGGAGCCACACAACAGGGTACCTCGTCGTCTATTGTCACTTGTCGTTTCTGAATGCAGAGTCATATTCGGCGTCTGGAAACGCTATGGAAAAGACAGGGGAAGAATATTCCTTGTTTTCAAATATTGATGAGCAAAGGAAAACGATTTTTTTTTCTTGAATTCATTTTTGAACTCTGACAAATTTGTTGGTTCCGAAAAATCCATAAATCATAAATCAGTCAAAAAAATTCCACTTTTAATAATGCTTCGTTCATTTTTTAAACTATTTTATGCCTGAACTCCATTATCAAGAATATGCAGTTAATAGAGTTGATTTCCTTTGTTGAAGTATTAAAATTAAGAAAATTACCTTCTTCTTGTGAATGAACTTCTGATTCTTTAGCGAATGTTCGCTTCGAAAGAACAGTTTCGAACAAAACTTAACTTCTTTTTTTTTTTCTCTCGCCACAATGAATCGTATTTTGGAACATAGGTAGGCCTAATTTTGAAATGCTTCAGATGCAAATTCGAATTTACTACTTTTAAATTCCCACATAATTCGTTTTGCCATAAATTTTCATCTTTTCGCACAAAAATTCACGATGGTAACCAAAGGTACTTATTAACGTCGACACAGGTGAATATTGTTAGTACGACAGTTTCCTATTCATTAGGAAAACGTAGAAATTTTTAAAGTCTCATTGAATGGAAAAAGTTTTTGCCAAATTTTTAATGGTAAAAATATTCTTATATGTACGAATAAACGCAAGTTATGTTATGGTTCTGTGTGTATACGAACAGTAGATGCAAGCCTACCATAAATTTTTCACGTTAAAATTCAAGGGGCAATATTATTTTCAAAATTGTTGAGCGTTTAGCTAAGTATCATTTCATTTCCAATTTGAACATTTTCAGATAAGTTGTTGGTTTATTTCAAAAATAATAATGCAAATCGATGTACAATATCTTACCCAAACGATGTTCTGTTGTTCACGTTTTCGCTACTTTTTTTTTTTTCTTCAGTGGGCTACAGCTTTGACGACTTTATCGAGAAAAGCTTTTTTGTATGCATAAACTTCGAGAATGACCAAAGACGAAATTCTTGTCTGCATCCTTTGTGAAGCAAAACTATCACAATGAGATAATTTCATCTTTTTCGACGAACGAAAATCAAATTATGATGAGGCTTAATTAAGTTTCAGCAATGAAAAGCGTGACTGGATACCTACACTGTGGATCAGACGATCAACTTTTTTAGAAACTTTTTAATGAAAAATATATTGTATAATTATACCGCAGATGTTCCCATAGAATATTAATTTTTCCATATTATTTTGATTTTATTAGCTTCTTCATCTTCATTCTTCACTCGGGTGGGTATGCCTACTGCAGTGTAGACGTTCACCAAAGGCTAAGCCATTTTCGACAGTTTCCTTTTCCTTATTTCCTTTTTCTCTTTCATTTTGTAATATTTTTAGAGAAAATGTGTCAGTTCAATATTCTTGAAGGATTCGTGTGGACTTCCTCAAAAGTTTGAGGGATGCAATCTTCGATATATAGATTACTCCTTGAGTTGATTAAGTTTAATAAAACCGGAGTTTCCTCAGTGTCATTTTCATATTCTATAACCTGATTATTTATTATGTTATTATTATCATTATTTATTTGTATTATATTTTTAGTCTCGTCGAACCTGACATCACAAGTGACGTGTGAGGTTATAAATTGAAAAATATTATTTGTGTATCGATAGTAACATATTTCTAGAAATCAGAAACCCTAATGGTAATTAACTAAGTACTAATTCAATACTTGTTCGCAAATTTATTGAAAATATATTCAATAGATAATGTTTGATGCATATCATTATTATATGTACATACTTTCAAATTAGGTTCTTCAATCCACGATGTACTGATACATACAAATTTTAATTTTTGGACAGTCTGAACCACATACATACAAAAATATCCTCTTTTATCAGTGTCCAAGAATGAAAAATTTGGGAATGAGTGAGGGACTATTATTGCTGATTATTTGAATATTGTTGTTCGTTACAAAATCAATGAAATATGCCCATCGAAATTTGTCTGTCTGTAGTGGCGTGTGTAAAATATTTTACACCCTCTCGCGCATCAAAACCCTGCCCAACAGGATGTAAAGTTATCAACTGTGAAGTTTATGTTCACAGCTCAAAAATTTGTTGCTTTATGTTGGTTATATGCATGTAAAATTCGTTATTTTGTGCATGTGTTGCAAAATAATATATTATGCAACTAAGAAGGAAAATGAACAATTTCTCAACGAGTGTAATGTTTGTAAGTGAGAGCCGTAGGCGAGTGCAGTAATGGCACGAGTTAATAAATTGATCACTCCCTCCGAGTTGAGTACAATATTGTTGGCAAAAAGTGTAAAGAATGCTGTATTTGAGTCAGGGAAAATAAAACTAATGGATTATTAAGTCAAATTTCTATTATGGTCATGAGAATCGTGAAGAAAAAAAAAGTAATTAATAATTCAAATAAACGAAAATAATACATTGAAAGATGTGGGGGAACTGAGGAACCAATTAGAAGTTCGAAAAAATAAAAATTAAACCGTGAAAAAATAATTAATTAGAGTAAGAAAAAGAATGAAGGTGTGGGAAAAAGAAATTAAGCAGAGAAAAAAGTAAGAGTTCTAAGCTTGACCATAAATTTGAAAACATCAAGACTACATTTTCAAAATACCATGCGAAAATTCTAATGGTAAAATAAGTTTAACAATGTTTCTACCCGGTTTTCTTGCAAATAGGGTATTAAAATTGACCTCGCAATTGTTAATTTTTTTCAACGAAGTAAGTATATAATTATATACATACAGCTGGTGTTCTCTAAGTGGTCTGCCATAACGCACCAGTGGATAGTAAATAGAGAAAAGATAAAAATGTTGTGTCAACAAATGGTCGATATTCAAGATTAAAGGGGCTGCATGGCATTAAAATTATTAAAAATTTTTTTTTGAATGGCCTGGAATCTCTTATCAACTGAAGGGGTTATATAGAACACTCGTCGAGAGAAGAAAAACACTTCCTCTCCACATACGGCCTGTCCTTGAAATCGAAAAAGTCATGAAAGTTTAAAAATTCAGAAAATTAAAAAAAAATCCCTCAAAAACTGTCTTTTTTGGCATCATCATCAATCGAAAATTGTAACCCACATCTTGACTCAGCAGATGACAGGAGAAAGAGATAGGTGAGTTTCTGTGATTTTTCTTTGTAACTTACAGTTATGCAACCACTTATATAATCTGTATAAGTGGTTGCATACTCGCAAATTTATAAGTGGCTGCATTCTTGCCAGTTGCAAGGAAAAATTTTACATAACATTATATTTATTTTTCAGTGTATTATGCACTGACTCAGTACAACGGTCCACTCAGAGAAGCACCCTGTATATTTATTTATATGATAATAGTAAATTATATATTTATGTCCCCTAACATTTGTGTTCACGGTTTTCAAAAAACGACAAAATTTATAGAGGTGAAATTTTCAAGGAAGGTAAATGGTATTATAGGACCAGGTCTGATAGTAATTTTTTTTTTAAATCGATTTTGTAGTTTGAGAGAAAACTGAAGAAGAACGAGTTCCTGAAAAAGTTGATTTTTAAAAAAACTACAAAATGGATAAGACTGAAATTTTCACGATACATTGTCCTCATGTAGGTATATGCAATTCTTATAGAACTTCGATGTTTATTTGTTGGATAATTTTTTAGAAAACTGAAGCCGAAACTATTACTGGAGAAAATTTTGTGTTCACAACTTTGAAAAAACTACGAAAGGAATGGGACTGAAATTTTCAAGAAAGTTAGGTGTGATAGAAATTTTATAACAATTGAGTCAGTAGTTTCCAAAGTAAAATGTCAAACAAGAAAAAATCATTGGCGAAACGCTAATGGACTGTGTTCCTTGAAGTATCTTTTCCATATTTACGGCGCAAGGAATTATTTTTCCAAGTTTACTTATAACTGTAACGATGAAATTTTAATAGATCGATATGTTTGTTACACATCGATAACTACAGTCAATGTTTAGAAATTTTTTCAGCCAGTTGGAGTTCAGAATTGTTTAATAAATTGTGAAAATGTAAATTAGCAAAGTAGGTTTTCTAACGAAGTATTGCTGCGCTGTAGTTTTTTGTTTTTATTATTATTATTATTATTATTATTATTATTATTATTATTATTATTATTATTATTATTATTATTATTATTATTATTATTATTATTATTATTATTATTATTATTATTATTATTATTATTATTATTATTATTATTATTATTATTACTATTATTATTATTATTATTATTATTATTATTATTATTATTGTCGTTGTTGTTGTTGTTGTTGTTTACGTAATTTATAGTAGGTAGCAATCTACATTAGGTAAGTTCATATTCGTATTTATTACTCATTTTCTCAGCAATACGACTTTCATTAACAACGACGATACGATGAAAATAAATTTTCGACTATCATAAGACATTTGTAGTAGCATCAGTTATTTTATTATAATTTAATTTTTCACCACGAAGTAGGTGATTATACGATACGAGGAAATGGGTATAGTGCAGTGGCAATACGGTAATATTATTGTTTCCTCAGTCGAATGATTAATTTTCTGGTTAACACGTTGAAGTATATATATTTTGAAACATCGTATCTCTTTTTCATGAAATTAATTTTAGTTTCAGCGTCGGCATTATACTCACTATAAGAAGAAGAAACGAAAACACAATAGGTACTTAGAAAAAGTTTCTGCGAATGTTTAATTTTTATTTCCATTTGGAACGTTGCATCACAGAACTTAGCAATTAGTTAGGAATTCAGGGAAATTATGGTAATGAAATATTAGAAAACAATAAAAATATCGAGACTAATAATAAATGCACTAAAGTACCTATCTGTCGATTTAGTATTCCTAGTTAGTAGATCATTAGGTATATGTTACAAATTTTCAAGTGAAAAAATGCCTTACAAGACAGTAGTCACTTTTCAGAGAAAAAAAAAAAAAACAATTTTTTTTTTTTGTGGAAATAAATTTGGAATAAAATATTTTGAAACTCGTTTCTTAGAAGAAAAAGTTTCCCCACCACATATGATGATTGATGAGAGACAACATTTCTTACAACAAAGAAATTATTAATTTTTAAAAGACAGAATAATTTCATTAGTCATATTATTCCGATGGCCAACCCATACTGTACAGGTATAACTACAAAAAATGAAATAATCGACGCATAATAAAAAATTTCGATTTTATTTTAATACGTTGGTAAGAAAAAAAAAAAACAAAAATTCTAACGGTAATAACTGATGAAAATTATAAAACCATTTTACACAAGTATAAGTACAATTAATTTTGAATAAGACGAAAAAAATTTAACTTACAATAAAAGCCTAATATCACATGAAATTATAAATTTTCTGTATATACATTTATAAAGACAAGGTAGAAACAAAAATGGTAATTACATAAGAGTTCATAAAAATACAAATAAATTTGTCGATTTCATTATCAGTACAGAAAATTAGAAATATACATAAGAATTTTCAAACTGGAGAGGGAAAATACAACACGTAGTAATTAATTTACATTTGGTAGCTTACATAATTATTATGTTAATAAAAGCCAGCAGTTCAGTAAATTTTCACAAAAGAAACGAATATATTTTATAATGCGGACTGATTGTATAACAGGTAGGTAGGTATTCCTATGAATATTTTCTAAGAATACCTAACATATTGACAATTAGTCTTCTGGTATATGCAACTGATCGGGAAAAGGAAAGATTACTTAGGTACCTATTTGAAAAAGCTACTAATTTCACTTTGAATAGTAGGGTAAATGCGTTAGCATCGTTCTTCATCAGAAATGATAGAAAAGGATTCCGTTTTCGCTGAATGTGAAAAATATTCTTCGCTTTGATATTTATTAATTTTTTAGAAAATAATATTCGAGGAAACAATAATTTCACTCCCTATATTTTTATTTTTATTTTGTTTTATATACATAAATAATGAGAAAAACAACTATTCAAGAAGTTGGTTGAATGTATTCGAAGAAAAGTTTTTCCGTGTTCGAAAATTGAAAATACATTAATTTCCGCAATTATTATATAATAGTTTATCGTAGTTTTCGTTTTATTTTTTTTTTTCTATTTTTTTTACCCAACTTTTGTATTTCAATTCGTTCTTCGTATTATTTGTTCGGTGCAAATTCAAAAAATTATCAAAACTACTTTATTAAAAATATTTAATTACAGCTTCAAAGAAAATGTCTTAAACGATTTTTAATGACGCGGAATTCTTTTGCCAATAACGAAACCTTTGGCTGGTAAGAAAATTGTTCTCAGCATTCGTCAAGTTTTCGGAAGGCTCATCGCAGTACCTACATAAGTAGGTATAAGGTATTATTTTATTTATTTTTGTTTCAGAATTAAAATTCGAACTCTTTATCGATAGGTACCTATTATATACACGGCGTTTATTGAAAAATGGCGTCGATGATTTAAAAAAAGAAAAAAAAAAGAAACCGCCCAAATAATAGATTTATCATCGATGATTGGCCATGCACTTACTTGAATTTTCATCAAAAAAGGAGAGGTGGAAGGAGTGAGAGAATTGCGGCTTTATTGTTCGTCGATAGGTACCCTGTACAAGAAAGTATAAAAATGAGATGAAAAATGTAAGTATTGTTTAAAATTTTAGAAGGCCTAAACTATGTGGTGTATTTTTTAAATAAAAAAAAAAAAAAAAAGGAAAACTGCGATATTTATTGAATTTGTCTAAATGAATTTCAATTTTTGTAAGAAATTCTTGAATTCAGCCAAAATGATTTTTAACAGTATTTCTCATGATTTTTCAAACTCCATCAATCTCTGAAATCTGCTGGGAAAAATCATGGTAAGTACATAATTTTTATGTTCGAACCAGTACTAAAATGTGATCGACATACGTTCTGTTGAAGATTTTTCAAACCCAGTATTTCAAAAAGATTCCAGTAAAGAAAGAAATCTTATTCTGGAACATTACCATGTTTTATGAGCGTCCTAAATAACATACTGTGGCGACAGGTGGTCGATGACGAACGAGTGTGTATTACACACTCGTCGACCACCTAGCGGGCCAGTGGGGTAAAACCCACGAACTATCTTTTGGTGCTGACGGCTGTACATTTTATCTGTGCAGCTAAACTTGTTTACTGGGCTCGGCCCACACACACTCCTCGCAGTACAAGCAACCGCTATTGGTATTTGTGTGGTGTCGTGTACACTCATACACACCCCCACACATACTAAAAGTCTTAACCCCAATCCAGTTGTTTCAGAAAGAATGAGGGGAAATGTGCTCCCTAAATTCAGTATTTTGCATTTTTTCTCAAGTAAGTAATAGATCTACTTTGGAAGGAAAATAGTTCTGTCCAAATTGTTGAACATCGTATTTAAAATAAAAGAGATTCTTATTAATTTCTGTGTATGACACCTCATACCCCTAAAAAGTTGACCTGAGAAGTATCACTTTCTGTATTTAGTTAAGCTAACATACTAGAAAATGTGAATTTTATCTGTACAAACTTTGAAAAAAATTGGTAATAGCTGTAGCTGTAGTAAAATATCAATCGTACAGATTTGTAGTTGGTCTTATTCGATTAAGCGCTAAAAAGTACCTGTAGAATGTGATGGATTACGATGTACCGGCTGAAACTTGTCACATAGGCTAGGAACTTTGAAAAAATAGTTAAAACAGTAAATTTTTAGATGGATTTTCACTCCTTTGTTTTTGTCCGTAGACATTAGAACTCCTAGCGAAGCCTTAGAAGGGCAATGGGGGATATTTCGGATTGTATGAAGGGAGCTGAAGGGAAAATGTGCCTAAAAATTTACTTTCAGCCATTTCTTCATAGTTCTCAAACTAAATGAAAATTTTCTGCAGGAATAAGTAACACCTAATTCTATGTATTTATTTAGCGCTGAATCGAACGAGACCAACCGCATTGTTTTTGAGGTAGGTGTTACATATTTTGAGAACTGTCAATTGACAAGGTAATTTTTTTGAACTATCTATTTATAACATGATTTTGGATCAATATAGCATAGTAGCTCTGTTTGACATGACTACACCAACCTACACCAGAAGGAGGATTGCACAAATATAGAAATGTTATATGACTTTGTGCCAAATTTTACTTGAATATTTGTAGAATATCCTTACCAGTGCAGGTTGGTGTAAGTTAGTGTAATCCTACCAAACAGAGATTATAATATCATCTTCATTGTGCAGCTACAGTGGCGCTATCGTAGGATTGTAGCTCCAGGTTCAAATCCTGGCTAGTCTAAAGTTTGGAAATTTGTTTTTCAATTTTTATTTGGAAAATGGTTTGTAAGGTTCTCCGATATTTTTTAATGCTTTTAATAACAATTATTTTTAGATTATACATTTTTTTAGTTACAATGAGTTTAGATACTAGAATCACCCAGTACTAGGTTCACTCATTGCATAGGTAACACGATCGTTGGTCCATGGTATGCAACTTTGGGGGTGACAATGGTAGGGGGACAAAGTTGATGGGACTTTACCCCCTAGAATTCACCCTGCCATTACTAACATACAAAATGGAATACCTTGACCAAGGCCCCCACATCATCTGCAAGATCCCTCCACCAGTACTGCAATGGAATCTACTGTACTCACTAACACATGTGAAAAACAGTAAAAAAATTCAAAAAATATATTTTTCATGGTTTGAAGAAATTTTACTTTCAGTTGACAATCTTATATTTTGTACCAAGTTTTACTGATAAAATTCACATTTTCTGGTACAGTACCTACGTTAGCTATTAGCCGAATACAAAAAGTGGTATATTTTACTCACTTTTTAAGAGTGAGGAACATCAGACAGAAACTATGATAAGAACCTTTTTTATAGTAAGTATAATGTGCCCTTTGACTATACAGTATTGGACCAATAAAGCTACATAAGCCCAATATACTTTTTAATGTCAAAACGTGCCGTGTAAAAGTAGGCTACCATCAAATTGGATTCACCGCCATTTTATTATATCCAAAACACTGAATGAAAAACCACCGAATTACTATTTGACTGAATTCAAATTTACCAAAACCGTTTTATCGAAAGACTTTTCATTGAAACATATTTTTCCCAAATTCTAATTACCATTTTGAATTTTGATAAAAAAAAAAAGGAATGAAACAATGCCATTTCCCAATCTTTTTTATTAAAAAAAAAAAAAAAAAAAAAAAAACCAAACCTACAACCAACATTACCTCACTAATCACCAAATGATAATGGAAAAGAAATATGCCAACTTGAGTCTTTTTAATTTAGAAAAAAAAAATCCACCTCTTCTTACCTCCATAGTACGATAAAGGTATAGAGAAATGCCAATTTTCAAGTATTTGAAGAAAAAATAAAAAACATAGCTTTCAAAATTTCCAGTTTTAATGGATTCGGTATAATTGATTTTGAAATAATGGCCATTCGGTAAAAATGATTTACTTAGTTAAATATCCGGATACCATCAGAGTGTACTTTGTACGTACTTTCGATATTTTGTTTCAGTTCACCAATTTGGAATACATTTGACAATGTTATCCCTTAAATTCACAAGGATAGTGTACATGAACGTAGTTTAAAGTATCTCAAAACGTACAGTATGGTTGCCTATTTAGCGCTAGCATGCCTAACAAAAAATCATCGTTCTTTATTGATACAATGCTATAATTATAGTCAAAGAATGTGCCAACCTTCCAGCTACAGTTCATATTGTTCGATAAAATTAAAACACTAATTTTTGGGGCATATTGGCCCTCATTATCACCGAAGTAAGTGAGGTGGGGGTTGAAACTTTTAGTATATTATTTAAGATGCTCATCCCTAATGATTTGTGGGAAAAAAAAAGAAGAAATTTTAAAATTTTCTAGATTAAAAATTGTAGACAAGGTACATGCTGTTGTCCAATTATTTTGATTAGTTTATCTTTTTTTTTTTTTTTCACGTTAAATACCATTACATTCCAGCCATATTATTTAATTAGAATTTGAAGATTTGTTGGTAGTAATGGTACACCAGCAGTATAATTATTATTTTCACAAAAATTATCACTATAAGTATCTACCTATTTATTATGATGTTCTAATTTTCTCGCAGAAAATCTTTGTGAAGCAGCACTACCTGCAAGGATGTAGATAAGGGTAGGTTCTGGGGGTCTAGATTTCCAGTGTGTGTTTGTAACTTCGTTGGTGGTGGTAGTGATGAAGGTGGGATTGAAAGGGACGGTCGAGAAACTGTGAAGCACTCGCCCTTATCACTGGGCTACTTTCATTTTTGGCTACCAGTCATTATAACTGATGGAAAATACATGTATTTAAAACTACTGGTACATAATTATATCAAGAACTTCCTACACGTATTGGTAGGTACCTGATAATGCGAATAAGATGAATCAAAATTCATAGGTATCAACCATTTTCCATATTATGAATATTTTTAGGTCCACCATCCCAAATTCCTAGTTGTTATCAGAAAAGTGTGAATTATATTTTGCCAAAAAGTATCATTACACTAGGTAACAAAATTACAAGAATTTTTAAGAGCTTACTTAAATAAATAAAAGGTATTTGAGAGTATAAAGAAGATTCACCTAATTGACGAATCAAACGCTACCTATCGAATAGGTTTATTTTCCTTTATTCATCAGATTTCTAGGTTTTGCAGCAGTAGTGAGTTTACCATTAGTGGTACCTCAAACAAAACTAAAATTTGTGCCGTTTTATTTTGGTTAATGAATTAAAACTGATAGATAGGTATGCGAATAAGACAATTTCACTCACAAATGGGAGCATGTAAAGAAAAAGGTGTTCCTTGAGAGTCGCTTTTTCGTCTCACTTAATAATAAACTCACCACTGTTAGCAGATTCTACGCAATATTTTGTAGCCGAAGGACAATGACCTTTTTCTCGTTCCTTCCCCTCTCTTACTGCATAATATTACTATTGTCGAAAGGCGAAATTTCGATTTCAGAAATAAATATTTTACATCCAAACGAGTTGCACATAAATATTTGAGTATTTTCATCAAACGTAGCTAGGTAGCATGGCACGCAGCAAATGTGGATGAGTTCGAAAAAAAAATTAACTTCAAATAGCCATCTTTTTGGCTGCGTTTTGTGACGATTTGCGCCCAACGCGAACTATTTCTACGTGAAAATGCGACAAATTCATCGTTAATGGGTCGATAATATTATTTCGTAACGACACAAATAACTCGTCTAAGACACTGCGTGCGTAACCGAATCCAATCTTTCAAACAATCAACGTTCTATTTTCGGTTCTTTTTTTCCACCTTCCATAACGCGTCCGTAGTTCATATTTTATTCACAGACTGCACTGCCAAAATTTCAAAATTATAACATCAAAAACAACGTACAACCGATATAATTTCTGTAAAATGGTAACCACGTAATATTCGACGCTGAATCGTATCCACTCCGTTCAACCGTAGTATTATTTACCAAAAACCACCCAAATAACTGTATAGTTTTTTATGAAAATCCCTCAACTGTAGCGCATGTTGTTTTATTGTCGTCTTCCTTGGTGACTCTAATAAATTATTCGCGCAAATAAAAGAAATTCTGAAAACTTTTTCTCGTACATATATAGCACTTCCACTTTTTAATTAGTTAGACGTACTGTTCTTGAACCGAAAGCGTCGCCAATGAATTCAGTTCTTTCGGTTGAATTTTGCAGGATGCGAGAAGACGATAATTGAGAACCGTATAAAACGTCTCCTCAATATCGTAATGTCGATTGTTTTTTACACGACATCTGTATCTGCGATCGAATTACTATATTGTATCGAGTATCACAAAATTCCAGCCACCAGAACCTGAAAACATGAAAAAAAAAAAAAAAAAATTAAATATTTAATATTTGAAAATGGAAAATAAAATTTATAAAATCTGCTTTTGACAGAACAATCTGACAGATACGGCCTAATATTAAAAACAAACGCTTTAAAATTTTTTCGAAATAAAATACCCCACTAATAATGATTCGCCGCGAGCGCGCCTAGGCTAGGCTACTGGTTTAGCCTAGATTCGTCTTGGTACGAAAATTCTACTTCTGCTTAAAATTTTTTCGACTTTTTATTTATTTTTTTGTTAACTTTGAAATCAGTCTTCCTCTTATACCACTGCCTCGTTGCTCTCACCAAAAGTGGTGGTGCCTTTGTTAGAAACTCTGTACTATCCGTTACCTATCTCCGATATTGATATATTTTTCTATCTCTCTTATATTTGTATCCGGAGAGTCGCGTTTTGTTAGGCCAACAATATGTGACAGTTTATTCTTGTAATTCATTCAATGTTTTGCTGTTCGAGTGTGAACACTATTTAATTTGTCCCAATTTTTGTTCAATACATTATTTTGTGATATAAAAATGGACTAAATTCTTCTACTGGCAATGGGTCAGTTCTTGGTCTATTTTGTGATGGTGTCGGCTAACAATTCTTTCGACAGGATGTTTCTCAAAGCGCATAGGCTAATCCGGTAATCTTTTTAATAATTATGTATGGTTAAAAGCACGGTCAAACAAATATCTGACTGTTTGTGCAGGTTTAGGCAAGACTCTTATATCTCTGTTGGATACTGCTAGCAGATGACATCCTTCGTTTCATACTTATTGAGTTTGTTGTGAAAACTATGTTGGTGTTGTGATTTGTTTCCCTGGGATATGTCCACCCGGGGTCGCATACCACAAATAAATGATGATAATTGTTCATTAAAAGAATTTTGATACTCCTAATCAACCATAAAATAATGTGACAAAAAAAATTTAGGTAATTATACCAAGTGCGCAGTCCTTCCGAAAAATTTTCTCAGGCTTATAAGTAGGTAAGCCTATCATGTATAGGTGTATAAATGTATTTGAATATTACCGATTTCATTCAAAATATTGTTTCAACGGACGATACAAAACAAACGAGTAGATAGATAGGCAGCGTTGGAAAAATAATATTAGTCGACGAATCGTGTCGTTGAATGGCAGCTGTATTATCACCTTCTGCAACATAATATGTAATTGTTAACATTAGTGAACATAGCTAAAATTAAATAATAAACGAAACAAAACAAAGCTTTTTTGATTTTTAAATCAATCAACTTAGCATAAACGGTGATTAGTAGAGGTGCGAAATATCGATATTGTTTCGTATCGATATTTTTCCTACACCTAATTTCCCACTGATTTGATTGATATGATGAGAATTCGACTATAAATTATATACATTGTTAAATCTCAACACATTATAAAATACCAAGGGCTAAAAGCACTGATGGAAACACCATCACTCAAGAACCACAAGACGAATTTCCATGAAATTTTCCAGAAAAAATTGTGTTACTCCAAGAAAGATTTATAGCCATCGTAGACATCCGTAGCCCCCCTGAGAGAAAAGTTACGAATTTTTATCATTCGTGAAAACAGAAAAGGGACAAAATATTTCCTGAAACTAACGAAAAGGAGTAAAAGAGAATTGAAAAACACTTCTTCCCCTCACTTTTTTTTTCGATGTTTGACTACTTTATAGTACTGGACTAATAAAACTCTATATAAGCCTAATGTAATTTATAATGTCAAGACATGGCAGCAGAAAAATAGACCACCAGCGTGTACTTAACGAATAGGTACTTTCGATGTTTTTATTGGGTTCACCAATTTAGAATACACTTGATAAAAGTCGTCTGTTAAATTCATAAGGATGACGTACATGAAGGTACCTAGTTTAAAGTAAGTCATGTGGTACATAATGGTTGCCTATTTAGTGCCGGCAGGTATAATAACCAGAAATAATCGTTCCTTACAGGTCCAGAAAATCGTCGTCTACTGATTGGTGAGGCAAATATTGTTCATTCTCCACTTGTTTCGTGTTTTGTTTTGTTCCTTTTTTTTTTTTATTATTATTATACATTATTTGGATGAATTTTCCCTATATTATTTTATTATGGACTGCTAAATTCAAATTTCTAGCTTAATTTTGGATTAAATCAATTTTTGTACCCTTTTGAAACACAAGAAGGTGGCAAAGTAAATTTTTTTTCATTATTGAGTGATACATCAAAGGATATTACGTATTTGTCGATCTTATGAAATTTTTGATCGAAACAATTATTTAAATATTTAGGGCCACAAAAAGGTCATTAAAACTTGGGGAAATATGGCTCACACAGATAAATAGATACTACAAAAGTGATGCTGAGAGTAACACCTCGTTAATCATAAAATCTTCAAGATTCGTAGAAATAAAACTTACAAACTCTAGGAGAATTGTGACGAAATATTTCTGTCTCATTGTAACCTCAAAATTTTTGCGGTAAACATAAAAAAAAATACGGATAAATCGTATCGATACTATTGAGGAAACTATCGATAAAGAAAATATCGATATTTCAAGAAGAATATCGATACGAATCGATATTTTTCGCACCACTAGTGATTAGCTTAGGCTAATTTGCAAAATGAAATATGAAAAAAAGTTCATACGAGAAGTCTAATGAGTACTTGACTTGCAATAAAGGATGTATAAGCATATTTTCATTCGTAATGAGCATATGTGACTGTGGCTTTAGTCTTGTGGAAAAATATTGTGTAATTACCAAGATTTTCTAAAGTAAGGTATTAGATAACCTATAAATGTAAGGGACGACTGTGCACGAAGTAGGATGTAACTGCCCTATTTCATCTGTTTACAATATCCATTCAAGGATCTCTTCTCGATATTATTACGATACAATATCATAAATTATTCGTTCTACCGCAAGTTGTCCGAGGGATGAGACTTTTGGTGGGTATAACAAAGAATGTCACCGAGAAAGAGATAAAGAATCCATTTTCCCTTATTAAGCTGAAAGGAATTCCAATACATATATCTATAATAAGGATAACAATAATTCGAAAATTTAGCTTCAAATAATTATATTTTACCTATTATGAAGAATGTACACTCCATTGAGTTTTCAGCAAAGGTACCCAATCAATATAAATTTTTTTTGGCAAAAATAGTGGAGTACCTATTTAATTGACTGAAATTATCGATTCTTAAAATGCATACCAAAACCACCCTTTAAATATATTTTCACATTTGAGCTTTCTCCACAGTTGATTACAGCAATAAATTATGAGAATTAATTTTTTTTTAATTTAAAATAAATCAATAAATTTGACTACCATTTTATAAATGTTGGGCAGTAGTCGTTTTGGGTTTACAATTTGTGATGGGACGGGTCAAGGTTCTCAAGTGGCGATAGTTAATAGTTACCAGTGATCACCCTGTACAAGTAACGTTTAACCTATAATTACCAATTAATGAGTAACATATGTTTGGTAGCTCACCTAGAATGGCACTGACTGAATGTTCTACCAACGCCAAATACTAAAACCATCGTTGATGAAATCAACCCGTACCTAGTACCTACCAACCTTCCTACTAATATAATTTGTGTTTTAATTTCAATTAAAAAATTATATTCATTACTTAACTAGTTACATCTTGTTGAAAGTCACCCGTAAAAAAATTAAAAAATATGTTGCTCACTACATCACTATCGAATACCATAATAACTTACCATTTTATTCAAGTTTAAAATAATTGTTGTTCATTAGTATAATTATATGCGAAAATTTCATCATTGTGCTATTACAAAATCCACAACCAATATTAAGACCAAGATCAAGACTCCCTACTTAATTTTATACATCATTCTTCATACAGTATGAGCCCAGTGCTAAAACGATAATCGAGTGAAAATGCCTACAAATAAATCCTTCACATGAAATTTTCTCTCTTCTGTATGATGTCCTCATACTTTAAATCACATTTTACAACACCCAACCAAAAAATACGTATTTTAATGCCTCCTGACAGAACAAAAAGTAGAAATTTTCAATAAGGTGCGAAAAAACAATGTTCGATGCATTCGCAATTTCGAGTTGACTTTCTCGCATAGCTCAATCACTTTCTTGCATAACATGATCACTTTCTTACACGGCTCAGTAAATTTCTTGGATAACTCGACTACTTTCTCAGTTTTTTGTTGTTTCTAAATTAAAATCATTAAGTTAATTATTTGGTTCTAAGAAAACAAATTTTTCTCTTTTTTTTTGGAGGAGGGCTGTTGCAAAAAATAGTGTGACACACGTGCGAAGTAGGTGATTGATACGTGTGTCAAACTGATATAAGTGTCTGTGATTAGACAAAGAAGATTTCAGAAAAAGTGTGGAGAGTAATAAGACTTCAAACTTTGTTTGGCACTTTTTTCTGAATATAATAAACAATCTGGATAATCTACTCTAAAAGATGCAACGTGAAAATAAAAAAATAAATGAAAAAATAAAATTACAAAATTTGTTTTTATTAAAATGAAGATTTGAATACGGGTTGCCTGAATGATAGTCCATACTACATTGCAAGGAGCCGCGGAGAAGCTTGCAAATATTCTCCTTTAAACAACACTACATACAAAACCACCACAAAAACACCTATGATAATCAATGATAACACAAATAAAAATATCCTCTTTGACTGAATGTAGACCATTCTCGAATCAACATACGACTAAAATAAATACCTCTTAAAAATACGAGAAAAACAACAATTTCTACCTTGTGAAACAAAAACGTATGTGGTATCTGGTTCAGCATTCGATGAACTGCAGGTGTAATTTCCTGAATCCTTGGTGGAGGCATTATTTATCACTAAACGACTATGCGTCCGTAGACCTGGATCGGTGGTAACGCTCACACCTCCTCGGTTAAATTCGTAATTTATCATCTTACCATTGTGGTACCATAAAACGTATTGCGGTGGAATTGGACTCTGTAAAAAATATAAAAGGAAATTGTTAAATTATCACACACTGGCGCATCATCTGGTGCGTACGTTGGTTGTACGTTATCCATATTAAACGATAGGCATGCGCAGTTTAAGACACCTATCCTACGTCAAATGAATTAGGTACTTAGGTATATGAAGGCTGTCACGATCATTTTGTCACAGTTTCGATTTGAATATTAATTTTGTTCAATTTCTCAAGCAAATTTCTTCTTACAATCACCACAGGTTGCGGAATCGAAATGTTTTACGAAAAGTTTTAGCGAATGTTCTGTTCATATTATAATATTCAACGGCCAGAATCCTTTATGAGAGCAAGAACATCTATTTAAGTTACAGATATTTTTTAATGTTCTTAAAATGAAATTATTATGATGATAGTAAAAAAAAAACCTTGGACAGGAAAAAGTGTGGTAGGAATTCATTAAGTAAAGAGAATATTATTGTGTTTGCCAACGAAGAATTTATAAGAATGAAATCATTTAATGCGGCACTGTATTGCCACTTCAAATAGATTTAAGTGAAGAGAAATCTATTTAGATTTATTGCCAATATATGAAGTCAAAATATAATCGGCTTTCTATCAAATGGGTTTCATAGTCCAATTGGAAAAGTATGTGTTATATAGGAACCTTAAAATCTAGGAAATTAGGGAAACAAATCTCAGCTGTGGTAAAATTTTCATGAATTACATAAAAATATAAAAAAATTAAATCAAATAAATAAATTAAATTTGGGGAAGTATTCAGCGTGTAAGAGGGCGGGTATTGAGTGATTAAGGTAATAGACAGTACAAAGATCCAAGTTAAGGTTGAAAGTGAACTGATAAAATTCTGTTCTAAAAATGGCCACTTTCCACATACCCATACATGCCTCAAAAAGACAGCACGCTGCTTTGACTTTATATCAGTTTGTACGAACTGCTAAAACTAAAAAGAAAGTGAAGATAGCACCTAAATTGTGGGAAATGTAATAGCTGGAGGGAAAAGGGCACTTGCACAACCTACTTTGACTGGTTCGTCACCAACAAATGAGCGATAATAACCAATAAGAACTGTGAATTTTGTGTATATGAGCACTTTGCACCCAATTTTCCCTTCCTCATAACCGCAGATAATATCTTCGTTTTCACAGCCCTACCTCATAGCTGTTAGAGCAATCCATACACATTAATAATTATACAGTCAAAGACACACTGTTACAGCAGTTATTTTGTAATACAAGCGTATAAAGAAGGTGATTTTAACACGAGTATCTATCACCTACACATCTGTAACACGCTTTTTTTTCAAGTACCCCTACAAAAAAATATAGATGAAACAAGAAAAAATTAAAATATATTTTTTATTTCCTAAAATATCAGATGATTCTGGGTGCTCTCCTGTAATATGTAAAAGGAAATAGTTATTAGACTCGTGTTCAAATCCAGACAATGACTTTTTTTTTTTTTTGTTTTACAAATCCCTTGTGGTGTATAAAGTAAATACATGAGCACAATCTGGGGCATACAGAATTTACAGGCGATACATGCAGTAACGGATTTGCACAAAACCGCCCATAAAGTAAAAAATAATTCATATTGTACATTACACCCCAAGGTCTAAAAGTGAACATTTATGTATGAGGGAAAGTTTGCAAAATGAGCGCAGTGAGTGAGCAATTTCCTGGTCATGTAAACTAATTTTTGAACCTTGTTGAGGAAGATAATTTCTATAATATTAATGATCAGAAAGCGATAAAACGTTAAAATTCTATCAAATGCTGTGTTTTACACCAAATCATAAAAAACAGAACAAAATATCAAACGCCTCATGGTGGAAATTTTAACATTTCATCAAAAATTGTAACCTCCATTTTGATGTAGACTGAACGTATCGCGGTGTAAAGTAAACGTGCCTCCAAGTAAAAAGATGCTTCATGTTTTTAGATGGAGGTGCATTCACTTTTCATGGGGTTACAGTCATCAATGATAAGAGCCACTTTTTACAGAAAAATATCAGTATAAACATTGCCTTTCTGATCATGTATTATCTAAAAGAACTTACATTATGCATTGTTCTGAAATCATCGGTTTTTATACCAGTGACCCATAATCGTATAATCATCAACTTTATCGACAGGTGACATAAAACATTTTTTTTCATCATTAGTTAAAAAGTAGAATTGGATTAAAAAAAATTTTTTACAACTCATATTCCAAAAATAGGTTATTATTGAAATATTTCGATTAGCTCAGAGGGAGATTTCAAAATAAATTTAAAATAGTGGGAAAAGTTTTAATTTATTCACCAGTGTGGAAATCAGAAATGAGTTTTTTTTTTATTTATTTTTCTTATTTAGGCTACTTTTTGTTTATTTCTTCACTGCTTCCTGCACATCAAATTATTCAATTCTGTTCATGAGGGTGATAGAATTAGAATAATTTTTATGTGAGTGATCAGGAGGTTCAAAAAGTTGATCGAATACAATAATAACTTGCATTTGTGAAATTGGTTGCAAAAAGTATGGAGTAAGACCTGTTCGTACTCGTCAGATTGTTGACAATCACACATTTCGAAAATTAGTTATATATAAATTGAAAGTCGATATGTTTTCAGTTATGAAAATTGTTTTCAAATGGATCAGTGTTCCGATAATTACAAACTATTATCACTTTTACAGCCCAGATTGCGTTGTAGTATTGCTGAACATAATGGAAGATAAAAGTTAATGTGAGTCAATAATATCCTACGCAAATAATATTCATTTTCAGGCACCAATGAGTGTATTTTGTTCCTTCTTAGGATTATTTTTCAATTTTTTTTTTATTTCCTTATGCCATGGAGAGGTGTTTGTCTTTTTGTTTTTTCTTTTTTTATGGCGCGTTTAATTAGTTCGTTAGAATTTCCATGAAATACTGAGACTTTTCCGGAGTTTACAACTGTACCTACTTACTGCATTGTCGCGCTAATAGAAATTTTTAACACGTTTCTGAATTTCCAGTGTACCAAACGATGGACGTATATTATATTAATAAAATTTTTGGCAAATCCTTGTATTCTTTTCATAAGCTCCCACGATTTCCTTCTGAAAGAAATGGTTAAACGTATTCTTTGGTTTTCTCAAGGTCATAAAACCACTTATAAAGTATTTAATTTCAAAAAGTTTACGGAACAACCTTTAAAATCTCTCTTCTCTCGAGTTATAGTATTTAAAACAATTTGAAAGGATGAAAGTAGACAGCGTTGGTACGTATTAAGTGAACAATACGACGTGGCATTATATTTAAGAGTAGCACCAAAAACACATCAACTAGCCTTAACTTACGAAACATTGGCTAAAGGGTAGACGTCAATTAGCCTCAAATTTAGCGAAAATTTACATCGTTGAAAAAAGTTTCATCTACAAAAAGTTTGCTGGCTGTATGGTGCGTATACCAAATCGATTTTTTCTTTTTTTCATTAACTTACAGCAAATTTAGACGACAATTTTGACGATGGTCTATGTGACTTTGGACCGAACTTTCACAATTCAGAATTGCCACAATTTTCAATTTCTTGTATCCGTATTTTATTCGTTTATGCCGCAAATAATAAACGACCTCGTAGATGAAGGAAAAAAAAAGATCGTAAGAAAAGTAAGTTGTAAAGTTAAGAGAGAAAAACATTTTCTAATAAAACTTTATTCAAGGCACTCGCGCAATCTATGAGGAAAAAAAAAAGCATTATTCGTTGTAAAAGAAGTAATTTAGCTGGTTTTTTGTCTTTTTTTTTTTTTTTTTGACCAACATTTTACAGTGGAATCGAATTTTTTTTTTCTCTTTCATTTCTTGGTGGAAAACCGCGTGTCAATTGGTGGAGTTGTTTTTTTTGTCAAATTTTTAGATTATTATTATAAGGTGTTTTTTTTTTTTTTTTTTTTTAATAATAGAAAAGAAGGTTCGGAAATAGTAGATACCACCTTTTGTTTTCGAAAACATCTTCGTGATTCAGTGGCGTAGATGAGGGGGGTTTGCAGGTCTGGGCCTCCAACCTTAGCAAACAAAAAATAGGCTCTACACCGAAAAATAGTGTGTTTTAGTCGGCTTCATTCATTTTATGTGGGAGGGGGGTCATAAGATATCTACCAAGAATATGTGGACCAGCCTGCTCACACAGCGGAACTGTCTACGACGTTGTAATGAATTGTTTGGTCAGATAAGGAAAATTATACCGAATTACACGAACAGGTGCAGAAAACCTTCGAAAATTCAAAAATCCAAAAAAAAAAAAAAAAAAAAACGCTTTGAAAAGCGACTGTTTGTTTTTTTAGTTTCCAATTTCCATTTTCCCTAAAACCTTGTTTGAAAGTAAGGTGTGTGAGTTCTCCAAGGTATTCAAGTTTACTAGTATGCTATATTCGAGCGGGAAAGCTCAGATACACGCTAATGTCTAAAACACAAACTATTAGTATATCAGGGTGAAATACCATCTCTTATATCCCTAAATTCTACCCTCGTTACTTTGATAATGGTGGGGTGAATTAATGGTGAATTATTGGGCAGTGTAGGTACGTTGGCTAACTGTGTACAAATGTGTGTCGAGGGTAAAGTGTATTCTCGCTGGAAGGTGTCCTCTCGAGGCGAAATTACACTTCGTTTATTGCAGTGTGTCGCTATATATGTACACAAATGGTTGCGCAGTTGATCGCCATTCTGTTTGGCTCTACGGGCGTCACCATTGGAGCATTCGGTAGTGGATTAGTGTCCGTAAAAATGTTGCCGAGTGCAACCCCACGGTGTGCAAACGCGGACCTCTACATAAATTACGATGAAATATTAACTCGAAAATAATTAACGTCAAATTAATAAATCTGTAGAAAAAGAATTCCGTTGTTCTTGCAGAGATCACATTATATAGGGTAAGGTTCACAGTCAGTGCACGCTGTGTGAGCTCAGTTATCACCTATGGTACTCTGTAAGCATCCAAATCTCTACCATATGATAACTAGCCAATATTTTCCAGAATAGGAGACTGCATTCACGCCCTTCTCTTCTATAAAAGGTATTTACTTCAACGCAATATTTTCGGACTTGAGAGAAAAAAAAAATCCAAATCCTAATTTACTTTTCATTTACTTAGAAATTCGTCTCCTTATAGGACTCACAACGTTGAGCAAAACTGAATTAATTATCAACACCAACAAGTATGAAAATCCTCCGGACTTCACTACGTAATGAAAGCTTTGTCCTTTTTTCCTTTTGAAGTAGACGAAGGAACAACAGAGTTGTGAAAAATTGTAGGATTGATCCACTTTTCGTACCATCGGAACATCATTAAAAGTTTATGACATCAGTAAAATTGTGTTTTTTTTTTCATCTGCTTTTAAGCGTGAAAAACAGTTGAAAATGGTGTCACAGTTTATACTTGCAAATGGAATTTGTGTTTAAAATTATATTATTGAACATCCGGACTAATGTTAATTTTTGATTGCAGAAACATAATAGTTGATGAATTATATAAATACATAAATAAGAGTGTTTACAAACAGAAAACATAAAAAGAAGTGAATTCACAGCAACAACCAGTATTATAGTCTTTGAGTATATATTAGGTATGTAATGGAGGGCTGATTGTTCTAGTTCTATCCCACAACCATGGAGTATTTCGTGGAACGAAATTACTTCAAGATGTATATCTATATATTCGTGTATATAGATATAATAACGAGTAGAACAAAGTAATTTCATTCCCCAAAAATGCTATTTATGTCCGATAGTAACTACTTATAGAAATGTTGTAGGTATCAGCCCTCCATTACATATACGTTATACTCAAAGATTATAGTAGGCATTAAGTCAAATATAGAACAGCAGCGTAGCCAACTGGTATTCTCAAACCGTCGATATTCCCAACAGATATTATGCCAGTGTAGCATAAGAATCATTATTTTTGCAGCTTACAACATTAATTGTAACAGTTACAAAATTTCGTATAAGTTGTCTTACAGTTAATCACATTTGTTGATTGACTTGATCAATAAATGTTAACAGAAAACTAGTAAACATTTTTCATTCCTTCGGAGGAAAACAAAAAAGGAAGAATGGACTAGAAAATTTGGAGGATGCCTGAAAATTGAAAATTACATTATTTTTAAAAGACGAAAGTACATCAGCTTAAATGGTCGAATGGAATGTTGATAATACAAATTTATTGAAAACACCGAACAAACAATTTTTCCCGATTAAGATAAATAATTACATAGTTTTCCTCCCTCTTTAATCGGTATAGACGAGACACGACCGGCGAAAATAATATTTTGTTTACTTCAAAAGGTAAATTTAGAACCGGCATAAATGAGAAAAAAATCAAAATTTCTGAATATTTTCTGTGTCGTTATTCCAGGAACCACGTTTTTCTGCCTTGTGTTTGCCGTAATTTTACTAAAAATAGAGAGCCAAAGCTGTGTGGTAAAATAAGAGAAACCTACCCACTGTCCGTTCGCTTGCATTTTGGACAATTAATTTGAACTCACATTCGCTCTCTTTTCCTTAATTGTCACTTCCCTAACCCCATATTCTGAAAAATATTAATAAAATTTCGATATTATGCCTATAAACCTTCTACATTGATACCATTTTCATAAAAATTGATTCATCCTTTCTGGCTCGAAATGAAGAAGTAGGCTACGTAGCCTTACCATAATAATATTTTGTCTGCCCTCGAAATTTAGCCTCTTAACTTTGAGTGAATGCGCAGCCGATAATTTTATGTGTAACCGCTGGTTCCACCTTTTTGTTTTTACTTTTTTAAGGCAGTGGAAAATTTTTTTCAACACTGACGTAGTATGAAGAGGATGAAGAGATGAGGTGAGTTTCAAATACTTTCAACTTTACCAGAAAGGGTGGGAGAATATTGAACCACGAGGGTGACAATGTTGAAAGCCTACTGATCGAAAATTAAGCACGAGGATCATTGATTTGAAGCACGTATCGTGAACGATGACCCCGTTCACGATTCAACGATGATAATGTGGAACAAAATCATCGTTTAATTGACGTCATCAAACCACAATGACGTCGGTAGAAACAAACGAATCACGTGATATTACAAATACACAGACAGATAGAAATGGCCATCGTAGACGCAATAACGAAAATAGTATTCTACAACGCGTTTAAGACTTGTGATCACTAAAGCACGGTCAATAACGAGAAGATGAGTGATCATGATTTGGTGATGACTGAAGAAGTAAATGACGTCGGACTAACTGCCAGTATTCATCGTCTTTTGTTGATTGAAACATACTGATGTGTTGAATGTTCTACCAGAGTCTTCCAGTGTTGTACGACGAATTTTCTGACTTATGGGTAATTTTCGATCTGGCCTGGAGACGTATTTTGGAAGGCAACAAGTTTATGAACGGATTCTTAAGCCATCTGATTGGCGATCTCATTTCCATCAATGCCATAGTAGTTATCTTGGATTCCAAATGAATGCCACCTACGTAGGCTACTAAAGTTGAAATACAGTAGCAGGAAGGAAAAATTTAGATTAGTAGCCTACGGAGGAGAGAGAAGTGGTACTTTTGAAGAGAGAAAATTGCTAAGAGAGTGTATCAGTGAAGATAATGAAAGATATGTGGTGAGTTGTACAATAAATTTGAGAGCACTAAAACAAATAGCTTATTGCAGACAGGTCTGCCATGAGTACGGAAAAAATCTTCTATCTTAGACATTTTTCCATTTTAACGATCCTACGTTTAAACATTGGCTAAATACGCCTTTACTTACTCACAATATGAATCATGTTTTAGTATTCACAATTTACCTCGCTATAAAAAACGTTAGTTATTTCAAATTAATCGCTTGGGGAGACATATAATTGATTGAAAACAATCATAGGTACAGAATATTTTCAAAAATCTTTTCACCTTATACTCATCAGAAAAACAATTTTAAATTCTGTAAACATATTGACCGCTAAAATTGGCCTGAGATTTTCTCAATTCGAATATTTTCTCAAATAATAATAAGTCAAGTTACCTACTTCTCGTTTTTCTACAAACAGCTAATTCAGAAAAACTGCAGCTGTTAAGTAAAAATGATCTGAAATTCAAAATATTACCTTAATCTCGATCTCATTTCCATCGAATACCTAATAATCGAGTTGGATGCGTAACACTCCCCACTTTTTTGCTCAGTATTGCTGTACAATTAATATTTTAGGATAATTATATTTCGATAAATTCTGTCCACGTTCCAACCATAACAATTTCAACAAGTTAAAAATTGACCAAAATTAATTCTGGCGAGGGTGTAGTTACGTTCGTCAAAATTTAAACTGACCGAATATTTATAATTTTTTATTTTTTTGCATAAATTAAAGGTACGTACCTATCATCCTTCAGGGCATTTAAGAATTAAACCACAAAATACTGTTATTCAGTTGGCACCTGCAGTCACAACATCTAAAAACCAATTTCATCGACAAAAAATATTTTTAATGTACTCACCGTTCTCGATAAATTAGTTCTTAAAATTCTCGTATCATTCATTTTCATGAGCAAAAAAGGCAAGAAAAAAGGGTAGGTAGGTAGGTAAAGTCGAAAAAGAGAAAATTTTGTAAATTAATTTAGACTCGATAATAGTCTACCTAGCCTATTATTTAAATATGAGCTTGAATTTGTAATAAGGAGTTACTTATGTAACATTTAATTAGATGTTCAACTAACCAGCTCGTATGACTTAATGATTTTGCCTCCATAATTTTCCATTTTCAAATCCTTACCAGATAAAAAGGATTTTACAAGGAAAAAAGTCGCGTAGGTATTTCAATAGTGATGTAACAAATAATTTGTCAAAAATTTAAATACTTTTGTTTCATTTTTAATCGAAAACCGCAGAAGAAAACTGATTGGTAAGTATATATGGTTGACCAATTTTATTAGAGATATCAATTGATTTTCAACAAATTAATGTAATTTTTCCAACCATGAATCAATCACTAACGGTTTTTTTGACAAAGAACAGAAACTAACAGAAAGTGAACCAAATTTTAACAAACGAAAACTAACAGAAAAGGAAACTAAATTTTGAAAAACAAAAGCGAAATGGAAGTAAAATTGTTTGTTTTCTAACTGCGAAAAAATTGAAATTTTCGATTTAAATAAATTCGCTGGCAGTCTGTTTTGTAAAATACATAATTTAATAGGTAGTAAACTCTTTCTTTTGTTTCATTTGAAACGTCTCCAGTTAGCAGTTAGCTGCTCTTTGAATAACAAAAATAGGAACGAAAACTAACAGAAACAGAAACGAAAAATTTCAGGTATAAAAACCAGAATCCGAAACAGAAACAAAAATTTTTAGGAACGAAAACGAACCAAATTTTTCATTTTCAAATCTTTGTACGTGGTGTTTCATTAACTACGCATGGTATTCATGACATTCTTTGATTGATTAGCCAATAACACCAAAATTTAAACTTAATTAGGTATGTGGTGTCAATCGGGGTTTGCTTTCACACAATTTTCGTGGTAGTTTTGATACTGTATCAATTTGTTGAAACTGTTTTTAAGTATCGATACATATGGATACATTGAAATATCGATATGTATCAGTTGATACTGATACTTGTTATATCAATGGTCTCACATGCCAGGATCTCGAGGAATTGTAAGAATAAAATATTCCGTCTTGTAGGTCTACATTTAGAATAAAATTCAAATGGAACAGGTACTGGTGTTACAGTTGTAAGGGATGTATCCACTTCCGCGGAACGATAGATTACTTTAAATATAGTTATGCGTCATGGCTATGAAATATATTACTCATACACACACACACACACACCCTTACTCACACTCGCAATTGATATTATTCTATAAATGTGTAAGTTTGTTTGTATATATGTCCATTACTTCAGAACCTCTTCATCGATCGAGGTGAAATTTTTAGGACTTATTTACCGTGTTTCAAGGAAGGTTTTAAGCTAACTCCAAAATCCCTAGCCCCCCCCCACCCAAGAAAACGTTGTGGATTTTTACTCTTGCACCTCCTACACATTTTTCAAACAAATTTTTCAACCAAATATATCGTCCTCCGTGCTATTAGTTTACCCTCCAAATTTCATACCTCTCCAACACATTCTTCCCGAGATATGGGACAAAATTAAACTAAATAACTAATAACTTCTGAACAAATCAATCAATTAGATTTGAAATTGGTAGGTCAGTTTCCTGTGTTACATGTAAAGTTTGTACTGAATTTTGTGACTATTGAACGAAAATGACACCCTGTATTATGTTAACAAGAATAGTACATACATAGAGGACGTACACCCATACACCCACACATACTTAATATTATTCTATAAATGTGTAAGTTTGTTTGTATATACGTCCATCATTTCAAACTCGCTCAGTCGAGCTAGCTGATAATATTTACGAATTATTTTTGTTGTTCTACAAAAGGTATCAAGCCAACTCTGATGTCCGTAGGCCCTATGGGGAAAATTAGTGGATTTTGCGGCCTGCACCCCCAATTACATTTTTTAAAGAATATTTTTCACACAAATATAGACTATCGTCTTCCACGATATTAGTATACCCGCCGAACGTCATGCTTCTGCACCACTCGCTTCCTAACATACGGACAAAATTAAACTAAATAACCAAATAAATCCTGAACGAATCGATCGATCAAATTGAAAATTGGTAGATCAGTTTCGCACGTCAGAAGAAACTGATACGTCGTATCCACACGGAATGCGTAGGTACACACATACACCCACAAAACGCGTGCGCCCGCACCACTTACCTAGAAAATGTTGCTGCCAAAAAAAAAGGTGGTTGATGAACAACGTTTGCTCAACTCTGATAGCACGAAAGCTGTTCAATTGCTAGCGTAATGTCACAACGCTGATGATGATTGATCGCAGGCTAGAATCTTATTATAATTAGGCTAACTAACCTAATATTTCGAGCCAAATTTTATACGGTAACGGCGCTATACAGGCGATATTCCTCCTCCCCCGCCCCTCACCTTCCAAGTGGATATACCTAGGTGAAAACGATTTTCGACGAATTGTCTAAAGACAACGTAAAATTTACGCTCATTACTTACATTTTCGATGATACAGACGAGATTAATAGCGCTGCCGACGCCGACGTGATATTCGTCGCTACCGAGTATATACGCCGCTGGCACCAGCACGTGTAAATTATACAGTTGCGAAATTTTACCTTTCGCATGTGGCACCTGAAACATATATTATATATATATGTATATATATATATATAAAAACGTAAATGTAATATCGTTAAAATTACGAAGCCACAACAAGTCTGACAAACGTATTGAATTCGCGGCTCACGAAAGGATCGACGACGAACGTCAAGAGTCTAACAATTATTATTACTTTTTCTCTTTTAAACTGAGAAAAAAGAAAAAAGAAAAAAGAAAAAAGAAAAAAGAAAAAAGAAAAAAGAAAAAAAAAACAGTGTGAAAACAATATTGCGGAATCGTTTTACGTCCGCCGAGAAAAGAAGTTCAAGATTTCTGTCAGAAGTGACGTCAAGGAAGAGTGTTTGTGAGAGTGGGGGGAGCTGAAAAATGACGCTATAGGTCCGCTCACATAGAGCTGACGAATGTAGGCGACGAAATTAATTAAAATTCATTTCCACGGCTCAAAAACGCCCTAAAAAGAGGGAATACCTCTATTCGGTTGGAATTCCACTGATTCCTTTGGAAGGTATTTCAACTTTTTTTTCTGTTCCAGTGATAAACGGAATTATTATTATCGTGTAAAGGCCTGTCTTATTGGAGTTAGCGTAGTTCACGGCCATTTTGGTGCCATTTCAAACGGGTATCGCATCTAAAAGAAAATGTATCTTTGATTGTTTTACGCGATTGCGCGTAGAAGAATTATTATTTTAGAATTTCTCCAGTAAAATATACTGGAATTAAAATGAAACGAACAAGCATTATGGTGAATTAATAATTTTTTTCAAAAAATAGAACCAATTTCAAAAAAAGATACTCTAACGCAGCAAAGCTTCGCTAGAAAACCCGGTTTGCTCGATATTTATATCGATAGTCATCGATATTTGTATAGATAGTTATCGATATATCGATATTTCACTGCTGGTTTGAGGTTAAGAAATTATAGAGGTTGTGAATTGAGAAAGCGGAGTAATTGTATAAAAGAAATAAAGATGTACTCAAAGTAACATCTCAGAAGTGTGTGTATTTACAGCAGAGCTGTGAATTATTATGAGAGGTAAAAAAATTTGTACGGTGATAAACGAGTGAGTGGTGGAATAGTGTAACACTGTAGCTGAGTAAAGATATAAACGCATCTAGTGAAAGATAGTCGAGTGTTCTCAGGAGTGAGAGGGGAGGATGATTGGTGGTCTCAACAGAAATTACAAAAAATATCGATCTATCGATGTTTTAACACTAAGAACTGCTTTTTCAGAGAGGTACAGACTTGCTTCCATCCAATAGCCATCTTTTGTAAAAATTTCAGCCCTATTTGTTGAGTAGTTTTCTCAAAACCACAAACACAAAATTTTGTCCAGAAATTTTTCTTTTCCAGTTTTCTTGGAAACTACTGAATTAATAGGCTCCAAAATTTTAAGAAACTTTCAATAACATAAGGAAAATCTATTGTAAAAATTTCAGCCCAATCGGCTTTGTCACTTTCTCAGAATCCCAGAAAAATGATTTTTCCAGGAATTTTTTGTTTTCCAGTTTTCTCAGAAACTATTCAACTGGTAAGCAAAAAACTTCTTTCAGACCTGCTCCGATGTGAAAACCTTCTTTCGTAAAAATTTTAGTCCTATCCACCAAGTAGTTTTTTCAGAACCGTGAACACAAAATTCTCGGTGATACGTAATATACATATATATGTAGTTATATATATATATATATTTTATATACTTTAAAAAAATTAAGTAAAAATGAAAAAATGATACCAATCGTTTTCTTTTCTCATGAAACGGATAATTTTCATCATCCCCACACCTTATCCTTTGACGATATCAATTTTAATACTCCGTTTACAAGTAAACTGGGTAAAAAGGGAAAAATAATTCTTTTAAAATTTCTTCAGCAAAATGTAGGTCTAGGGACTAGAATTATTGAAGTCGGTGCTCTTTTTCTTACCATGTAAGCTTTGTACGTCAATTCTATCTAATTTTATGACATAATCTTTTAACTAGAACCGACTTCAGCAATTCCAGTCCCTGCACTTGCATCGGCTACATCTTACAGAAGAAATTTTAAAATAATTTTTTTTTTTTATCAAATTTTTTTGTGGTTTTTTGAAGTCGGTTCTAATTTTTGAAAAAAAATTATTAATTCAGGTACCTTAATGTTTTTTCGTTTCATGTTAATTCCAATAGATTTTACTGGAGAAATTGTTTTTTTTTAGTGCTTTTTTATTCGTTTTTTGATTTTTGAATTAGTTAGATCTTTTGTTGAAATTTTTTTTTTTAAATATTTTGTTTTTACTGATAGTGACAGTATTTTCTTAGAAGTAACCTTTTTTATTTAAAGATAACTCCAAAACTATCTCATAGATTCTAAAAAAAATTCAATGAGACCACCATGGAATCATCTTCTATCATTTAGAATAAAGTTCATAAAAATCGGTGGCTAGATTGAGAAATTATGCTAGAACAAACATAAAAAAAGAACAAAAAACATTATATTATTATGCCGATCAAACTGATAATCTACTCCTTTTTTTAGAAATCTGTTCAAAATAACTTCTCCGCTTAAACGAACAGAATAAAATTTTAATTTTGTCTGATGTGCTTTGAGAACAAGTGGACTATAGTATTTTGCAAATGTACCTATCAGTTCTTTATATTATGACATTTCAAATTATCAGTGATTCTTATCATACGAAAAATTTCAAAGATTCTTCTCACTTCATTGTAGACTTTTTTCACAAATGCGTTGAAATTTCGTTAGATAATTTTTTCGTTTGATAGATATTTTTAACTATGAGAAACTTTCAAAATTTAATCTGCTAACACTACTTTGACAGTGAAACAGTGAAGAAAGAGTACTTGGATAGATTACCTTCTCTGTAGTCTGTATACAAAGACAAAGAACCCTGTAATTGACAATATATATTAACCGCATATCTGATGTTCTGCACTGTGAACATTTATAAAAAATCAGGAAAAATGATCAACTAGAAATTGGCACTATTAACATCAGTTAACATACCTATCATTTGTTGCTCCTAAGGACATCGATCGACAACCTAGTTCACTACAATATCAAAATCATTCAGATCAATCGTACTTTTTCGAAAAACAGCTCAAATTAGCCTGAAATTTTTGAAATAAAATTATGAGTAGGTAATATATTATATTAGGCAAATTTTCAAACTTTGTATTACGTGATATATGCAAAGTACAGTCAAATGTTCCCAGACTACGAATATCAACTTATTTTTATGCAACTTCATTTTAGTTAAACGATATAATTGTCACAGGTTATATACCTACACGTATCCATAATGAGGTGAAGAAAGAGTCGTATGTCCCCGTAAATTTCACTAATAATCTGAATAAAACACTTCATGTTTTTTCTTGACTTTAGTTGATATTAAAATATGGGAGAAGAGTTGATCGCTTTTTTAAACTTCCAACGACGAAAAATTGTTATTTGTGATATACGTTCGTAAAGAAAGTCGTTTTGACACGAGTGTGTTCATTCCTGCACGAGTGTTACGTACAATTTTTTGTAACATGTGCATGTAAATGTCTACTTTTTCGAAGCTGTATGGCATACCTAAAGTGACCGATTTTAGAAATTTTCATTTTCCCACTCCTGCTCACTTCCTTTTTTTTGGTTTCTCTACTTTTTATCACCCCTCCTCAGTTCCTCAAGTTTTCTTACTCCTCCTTTTCATCAAGGAATACTCCAATTCCTTTTCTTATTTGTTTTTTACATTGTTTATAAGTTGAATTTATTATATAAAATTTTTCACCTTGACTGAGATTCAAATCTGCGTCTCCTGCGTGGTAGTCTGTCACCCTACCAACTGTAATGAAGTGATATTAGTTGAACCTTCTTATGTTGTCAAAAAATTTTTTTTTTTCAGCATTTCTCACTGTGGGGACATCACTTGTATGAGGTATTAGGGGGTCGTACCCCTCGAAGACAGTCGCCGCCCAAAGGCTGGCAATAATCGTCTACATGATGTAAAACATATATACTGGTGTATTTGTATGTTTGTACCTGTATGTACGTACAGGTAAGATACATTGCACGGGCCGAGATCAATTACCTGATAACAATCTCGGTGATGTCACAGCCCGGTACCAAACACGCTGCGTCGTTTCTTATCACCTCAACGGAGGCAAGAAACGACGTAACATATGACATAATTACGTACATGTACGTATGCATGTGTGTCTGTGTGCGTGTGCCAAATTCTATATATAAACTCTCAAAACTGGCTACAAAATCGCTAGTGTTTGCCGAGGATTTGGCTCTCCCATACTTAACCGTATGAAGTGGCAGAACACGCAAAATACTGTTGAAGACCTTCTCGTGTAATATCTCTCACAACAAGGTATTCCACACTCACTATAGAGGAATAGTTTTTTTTTCTCAAATATCCTAAAACCTGCATTCCCTACACTTGTTACAAAAAATATAATGTGCTACAAATGCTAGTGAACTATTTTAACACATGTGAAGTTTGCAGCACTCACCTTCTGCTCGTTTGCAAACACTTCACACTCGGTGAAAAAAGAGCCCACTTCACGCCCTTGTAGCACAATGTACTATTTTGCAACCCTCACCCCAAAAGCAAATGTTTTCACGCGTATTAAATATACGTGAACTCGTGGACTATGGAAGATTTTATTCCAATACCGAAAAGTAAAATTTCGCGTATACGCAGCTTGGGATTTGCTCAGATTATTAAATCACTGTCTCTTGGCTGCACATGCGCATCATGTCGTATTCAACAGAATGAAATTTCTGCGCTTCCGGATTTAGTGAAAAACTGATTGTTAAGTTGCCATTTCACACATTTTCAGATTTAAAACAAACCTCTTTTATTTCACTTAATGATTCCTCAGCCTCTATTTAAGCCGAAGAGCTGGGTTGCTGTTGCTATAAAAAAGATTAAATTTACAAAATTTCCATAATTATGATTTTTTAATTATCTTTGCGTGTTTGAAAATAAACAAATTAAATAAATTAAGACTGATTAATATATAATTTGTTTATTTTTGGAATCTAGAAAACTCTCTCCATTCATTCAATGATTCCTCAGCTACTATTGAAGTTAAAGAACTACGAGTTAGCATTTTTTGAAAGAAGATGAAATTTTCTGGAATTTACTTTTCATATAAATTTTTAATCATCTTCAGCTGCATGAAAATAAACGAACGAAAATAACGAAAATTAATAGAAAATTTGCCGTTTTTGGAATCTAGAAACCTCGCATAGAAATCTGGAATGGGTAGCCTACTGCTAGAAAGAAGAGAAAATTTACCCAAATCTGTATTTCCATCAAAGTTTTTGTATATCCTTAGAAACTTAAAAATAAACGAATAAAAAAATGTAAAAACTAAAGTAAAATTTATCGACTGTATATTGTTTAAATAAATTTTCAGAAAATTTTTTTCTCGTTAAAAATATTTTTGGACGGGTGTTGCAAAATAATATTTTCAAGTTAAACGTACTGTTAAAAGTAGGTACCTAACTATAAACTGTGAATTTATTTTATTAGGCAAATGATCGCTTTTCGTTAAATAAATAATATAACATCTAGTTACATACCAAAAAGCATTATTTATCCTCAAAATATCGACCATAACAAACTCCTTTCAGGATAATACGCGACAGTCTTCATTCGTTTGCCAGAAAATGGCACAAATTCGATACGTGCTCTGAATTAGGTCTATCTTTTAAGACTCTCGAACTGCTTTCAAATCTCACAAATCAAAATTAATGATTCCAATATGGCTTAGCGCGAATCAGCCGCAGTAACCTTACAGTTTTTCATTTCAAAACGAAGCTCACAAAAATGCCTCTCCTGTTTGAGGATTGTTTTTTATCCTCTAAGTTTCAGTGAATTTAGTTGGTCGAGGGAAAAAAAAAAAAAGAAGAAAAGCAAAGAAAAGTGTTTGAAATTTTATTTTTTCTCTTTCTGTTTTTCGAATAGCTATCAACGTTACTTTTTATCATTTTTAAAGGTGGCTACGGTTTTATACGTACATTCTTTAATCTGTTTTTTAGGCAGGTTTAAAAAAAAATCTACTATTCCTTATTAGTCTCACATTACCGAAGATAAAAAAGAAGACAAACATAAAAATCATTGAAAACTTGATTTTTGCAGTCACTTTCCTATTCCGTAGCCGAGACAAAAATAATAAATTTAAATCGTACGAGTATAGGTACCTAAGCAATTAACAATTGTTATAGTGGACTGTGTTACAAAGCTGAATTAAAAATATCAAAAAACAGAAAACTAAATCTTTTTTCTCCCATACTGTGAATTATTTACGCTCTGCTGAAATAATATACGATAGATGTATAGTTTAAAGATTCAAAAAAAAACAATAATGAAAATAAAGTTCAGAAATCTATAAGTTTTCACACACTAGCATGAGTTTTGGCCAAAACAATATCATATAGTATTGATTACGACTAAGAATGAAAAATTTCCCAATTCTCTTTTAAAATGAGAATCCCACGTTGAAGTTAAATTTGTAATAAAACTACCTAAATGGTCAAAATTTTGAAAAGCTCAAATAAAAAAAAAAAAAATTTTTCCATTGGTAGTCGTAATTGTTTCAGTCCTGAGAAATAATTTGGGTCGAGTAAGCAGTAATTATTTTTAATCAAAGAAAATCAAAAGTTTAGGTTTCTTGTAAAGTATAGAAAGGCTATTTTCTTCGTGATTAACACAGTCCTTTCTCGGAGGCTTATAAAAATTTTTTTTTTCATTTTTTTATTATTTCAGATTCGACAAATTTTCGTTTTATTTTTGAGCTTATCACTGAAAAAAAAAAAAAAAAAAAGGTTGGTACGCAGAATTGATTTTTTTAATACTTATTGTTGGAATGGGTGGGGAGAATCAATGCTTTTAAAATACCGAAGTTCATTCTTACGGATTCCTATAGCAGATTGTATATAGGTGGATACAGCTTCTATGAATGGAGGGGGAAAATTTTAATTTAGTAAAGGTAAATTCTGAGTTTGGGTGGTGGACGCGGCAAAGATCAAACAAATGTCTTCAGTTCAAATTTTCATTTCATACTTTGTTTGAAGCGAACGAGACGAAGCCGAGAAAAGCTTCGTTTTGCACTCACGTCTCACTCACTCACTTATAGTAAAACATTTTTTGATGGCGCCACTGCTCTTAAAAGGCGGAACCAAAACTTACTTAAATTCTCAAATGACTATATCAAGTTAAGTCCCACATCCTGACGTAGCTCGATTTCTTAAATTCGATCTATTTTAAAAAAAAATTCTGTTCCTCTACTGGGATTTAAACCGTCGTCGAACGCGTGTTTATTATTCTGTTTATTATTCGGAAATTTCAATTTTTTCAGTTCAGATTCCAAACTTCGATAAACAAAAAATTAGGATATTTTTTCTTAAAGGTTGAGAGATAAGTTCGTATTATATCCTCGTTTATGTTGTTTGAGGCACTGAGTTCAAATTTTTAGTTCACTTTTGGATTGGACCACTCATTGGGCTTCCTGTGACCCAAAATTGGTTGGTTATACAAATGTTATACCTTTTTACTGTGCCATACATCCTTGTATATGTTTATTGAACTGCAAAGTTTTATTTCTGAAGTTTGTGATGTGGCCCAGGTACACTTTTTTTTGTTTTGTTTTAGGGGTTTGTCATTCTGGATAACAAATTTAATTTCAGTCATGGTTTCGGGATTCGCTTGCAACTCGAAAATTCTACCTAGTTTTAGGATCAAGCGGGCGATCACCCTAATCTCATCATTATAATAAACATATAACCCGATGTTTTGAGACAAAAATAGAAGATAAATTATTAAAACAAAATTAAACGAAAATTATTCAGACAAAATTCAAGGCGCATGCACCAACTACAAATGTTTCGTTGTTTCCATCCTAATATCAAATTGATCAGTGTTGCCAGGCCAGTACAAGCTAAATCACTGCGAAGCAGCGCTTCAGGGCTTGCTATATTATATAATGTGGATCACTCTGGAATTTTCTATAATTATTGAATTTGGCCGAGTTTTATCAGTATTATTTGTTAGTTAGAATTGGAAAACCATCAAATACTATCAGTCAAAATTACTCAAACTTATTATTAATGTGGCGATGGGTGATCATAGACGAACGAGTGTATTACACACTCGTCGATCACCTAGTAAGCCAGTTGACTAATATCCACAAACTACCTTTTTGCGCTCACAGCTATGTATTTTGTCTATGTAGCTAAACTTGAATACTGAGCTAGGCTCACACACAATCGACTACACAGAAGAACACGCCCCGCCTTTTTGGTATTTGTGTGGTGTCATGTACTACA
Source organism: Ericerus pela (assembly GCA_011428145.1). Taxonomy (NCBI): domain Eukaryota; kingdom Metazoa; phylum Arthropoda; class Insecta; order Hemiptera; family Coccidae; genus Ericerus; species Ericerus pela. The sequence goes on along the minus strand of WOFM01000041.1, from coordinate 1,318,158 downwards.
ACACATACACCCACAATTAATAAAAATAATATAGAAAAATTTCAGTCACTTTAAGCTTTTCTTTTTAATTACAATAAATTCTAAATTCTCGTAAAAAGTATAGAACAAAAAAAAAATACTTAAAATGACTGAAATTTTTCCGTATTATATTTATTAATAATACGTTTGAATAATTTTAACTGTTTGATGGTTTATTGATTCTGACTAACCATTAATATGGATAAAACCTGGCCAAATTGTATAATTATAGAAAACGCCGGAAAGTGATGCGTTATAATTATATAACCCCTAATTTTATTCAGTCGAAAGCTATAAGGGATTCATAATAGCATTTGAACGCAAAATATTAAATGGCTCGACATGTTTGAAAAAGGCTGATTTTTGAATTTAGTAATATATATATATATACAGAAAGAGAGAGATTTTTTTTTTCATTACTTTTTATTCCTCTTGGTTCGTTTTTGTTCATCTTAAGATCACCATGAGTGAATATCAATGATGAATTTTGGTAAAAATGGACAACATTACCACAAAATGGGCTATGGACTTTGACGATGACTTCGAACATTCTTTGGAACAACACAAATTAGTTCTAAAAATTTCCTCTTGATCTATATTAAGGGTTTCTTAAATTTTGGGTATACAAACATAGGTATGGGTAATTATACTTATTGAGTTCTATTAATACAATAATAAAGATTGGACCTAATTTATACAAAACAAAAAAAAATTAACTCTGGGTAGATATCCTCAAAATAGAAAGTTATTTGAATTTGTTACAGAAAATTGATGGTTTCAGCCTTTGGACTTTTTCTTTTTCATCTGGTTTTCGCCACGTTCTAGTCCAATTAAAATTAATTCTTTTTGATAGGTTCAAACTAAACTAAGTAATTCCATTTTTTTCGACAAAAAGTATGTAGCATAAAAATCGGAAAGATGAATAATTTTGGGAGTAACTACGCGATATCACAATTTTATCAACTTAGGTAGGTACCCCACTTATTGTTATCGAGGAACTTGTATTTATTATAAGCTTTTATTTTACTCACTGCTGAGATTTTAAAATATACGAATACTGCAGCCAACCTTCAACAAGGAAATAATATTTATTTCGCGTGAAGCCAAAGCCAATAAAACATAAATAAAAGCTTATCTTCTAAAAACGCGTTTTTAATGTAAACTTATTTTATTCATATCGATATAATTACGCCCCTTCTATGTTAGAGTAGATCGGAACAAAAATCATCACTTCCAAACATGAGTACTTATGGATAGAAAAAAGAATGTTGATCTGGTGAAATTAATTCACCGTGCATTTTATATTTAGTTGCTTATCTAACTTCGTTGAAGGATAATTCTTTTGGCTCTGGAAAAATAATTCGTACATTAACCTGAAATAAATTGAAAACCAATTTCTCAATTTTTATTGTAGGTAGGTATTAAGAGCTATTGTATGTAAGCACCGAAGATGTTAATCGTTCTAAGTCTTCTGTGAATTTGTATAAAAAGCAAATAAAAACAAGTTGATAAAAAAAAAAAGGTAAATAAGTGACCCGGCAGTATATTTCGATCAAACTGTTATCAAAAACATAGTATTACGTAGGTATTTTACTGTTTTAAGGGTGATTATGTTGCTTGTACAGCTGTTAGTAAATTTCTACGAAGGATTTTTGGAGTTCTTATGAAGGCTGCTGCGACTACAACATTTTAAACATAATTTAAGATTCCTAAATTTATAATCGGAATCGGCGGAAGCGAGAGGATTAACATCTTGCAAATGGTATGCGAGACTGAGTTGGATGATTTTTGTTTTTGAAAACTAAAGCGACAGCAGTCTTTGCAATGCGAAGCTCCATCCATTTATTTAAGAGGTAACTAGCCCATTTATTCTTCTTAATGATGTACCCAATTTTGGGTGAATTTAATTAATTTCACATGGATGAATTCTCAACACTTGACTGCATCAAACTGATATAATTTGGCTGGATAATGGTTCACCCCTCCAACAACACAGATTTCAACGTGATGCTGTTTGCAATACGTTTGGAAGCGCTGAGGAAGCTACAGCTTCTTTGGGTAAGCGATGAGGATTTATGTGAGACATTATTTTTTTCAACTAATGTTTTTACTAGAAAAAATCACATTTTTTGGCACAAAATCCAAGATAGATAACTGTAAAACTAATGGCGATTGGGCTCATTTGATTTAGCCTTGACAAATACGAAAGATATGTGATAATTATGTTACGCGGCTCCTATTGAAAATTTTCATTTTAGAGTTTGGAAAGTTTAAAAAAATTGCATAAACATTTCCCCTTCCACCTCTCTCCTATCGACTGATTTTAAGCACTAAATTCGTCATAGCTCGAAAACGATTGGATCTAGCGACCTATGATTGATTTTATTGGATCCAACACAAAAAATCTACAGATTAGGATACCTCATTGACTTAATTCGTGAAATGACAATTTTCCCGAATTTTCCCTTCTTCCTGTATCCCTAAAAACGGTGTTCCAGCATCTAAATTTTGACGGATTTGGCGGATGCTCAATTCTACTGCCATGATTAGATCTTAAGTAAAGTTTAATGATTGAAATAATTTTGCCGCGGAACATATCACCAACTTTCCAATCTGTTTTTCTTGTAATTACTAGATTTAAAAGTTTTTAATATGCACGCGGAAGGTGAACAGTAGCGTAAAATGATGCTTAAATAATGAACCTATTATTCTACACCAGAAATCTTGAAAAATGAAGGACAAACAGAGGATGAAAATTATCCGTTATAAGTCCGTATTTTCTATAAAGCTACACAACGCGTTCACTAAAAGCACCCGATAAATTTTCTTGAAAGCTTTTTTTATCCGATGAAAGGAGAAAAATCTTGTTGACTTGCTTATCATAGTCAGTCCATTAATCGAGTTATTGTGGGAAATTTAATAATTTTTTTTCAGATTTGATAGCTTTCCTGTTTTTTTTTTTTTTTTTTTTTTTTTTTTTTTTTTTTTTTACAGCTTTTTACAGTTTTTTATTCAATAGAAATTCACTTATAATTAAAGAAACGTGATTCACTGTTAGGTAGGTAATGACTATTTTTCAGGAGATTTTTTTTTTTTTTTGTTTTTTAATGTTTTTATATTTAAGAGGAAATAGTTCGCTTATAATTCGGTGAACGTAATTTTATTAACAGGTACCTAACCATCATTTTTCAGGCAATTTTCAGGTGGGATAGGTATTGAACATCCGGGGCTGTATGTCCAATCATTTAATAAATTGAAGTATTGAGTAGATGACAAAATAAAGAAGTAGATTAAATTCTATGATTAACAGAAAATACTCCAATACCGCACCAAATAATAATTTCATATTAATGAAATAACAGAGAACATGTTAACTCTAGAAACGCCAGACAGAAGAGTGACGAAAAAAATGTATCGACAGAATAACTATTAGTAATAGTAATATCAGTATTGTCAACAAGTACCCAAGCAATCAGTGTAACTCCAACAGTAGGTACTCTCCTTTTTGTTTTAAGCAAATAGAATTTCATAATTATAATACGATTAGATATAAACAAGTAGCAAACCTGCGACTTCATCCCTCTTTCAAAACTAAACTTCCTAAAATACCCTAAGAATGAAACTTTTCAAAAAATAAACAATACTTTCATTCTCTTATATGTGATAATATCAACCCCTTTGACCTTAACTCCCAAAATTTCCAAAAGACCCTGAAATGTGTAAAACTTCTCAAAAAATAAATGATACTTTTAAAAGCATGATACTTTGATTCCATTGTAATTATGTAATGTCATCGAAACCTTTGAACAAGATTACATTTTTCAAGGGGGAGATTTCAGCGTTCAAAATCAAAATTTCCAAAAAATACTGAAAATGCACCTTTCAAATCAAAAATGAAACTTGTACACTCAAAACATAATCTTTCAAATAAAAAATGACACTTTACTAAGTAAAACATAAGATCTCTCATATGTGACATCATCAAATATTTTGAACATAATTATAGCTTTAAGGGAGGAGCTTTTGAAACCAAAATTCCCAAAAGACTCTAAAAATGAGACCTTTCTACCAAAATATGAATCTATTCAAAATGAAACTTAGATTCTTTCAATTATGTGAAATTATTGAAACTTTTAAGCTTGATTGCTGTAGCTTTTAGGTTAGAATTTTCAAAACCAATCATCCCACAATACCATAAAAGTGAAACACTTCTTCACGTTAGAATTGGAAATATGTTGAAATAAATTATAATAAATATTTTTTGAAAATTTCGTAATTATTGGTTTGAAATCAAGCATTTCATATCTGTGGCTTGTTTGGTGTAGGTAGATGCTACCTACACGGGGTTCATGGAACCTAAGGAGGAAGACAGTGGTTTATGTGCGGGGCGACCGAATTGTTTCTCAGTACCGGTAGCCAGCCGGTTTAAGTTGCCTTACCGTACACTAAGCGTACTTCCTAACTGGGGCAATTGTCTAAAAGCAATGCGGTACCATATACGGACCGCAGCACGTATACTGTCAGTGAGTATGTAAATATTACATACTCACTTGCCTCCGTTTACCGCCTCAACGGTAAACACTGAAACGCATCGTCTGTATGAGTGCATACAGACGATGTAATTTGTTTAACGTGCAATGCACAATTAGTATGGGTCGCGGACTTTGGTCTGCGACCCGTCTGTCGACGCAGGGCCGAGCCCTGAGGAGGCAAAGAGGGAAACATCCCCACAATATCCAAAATAATATCAAAAATAACTGTACTGGAAGTACCATCTGGTTGATCCACACCAAAATCAACAGGTCGAGTCTTTTGCTTGCTGCTACTAATGTTCGTTTCAAGTTTCATGACTATCGGACTAACAATAAAATTTCCGCCATCACCGACGTAACAAAAAATTGGATAAAATATAATTTCACAATATTATATGGGTTCAAGTTTTTGGTGCCGAAACTTTTCTCGAGTTCTGCAACGAAAAACGTGCCTACCACCACTCCCAGATCATTTGGAATGACACCAAGATAAATAAATAGTTTTGTTAAAGATACACGACGATTGCCTACGTAGTTGCTTACTTTTTGCCTTCATGTCTTGATAACTCAAAATACATTGTGCTTACGGAACTTTACTGGTCCAGTACTTTATTAATAGTCTAAGTGTTAATGATTTGAATATTAAATTTGCATAGTTGTGAAAAATCTGTGGGCAATGTCTTTGTAAAATCTTGGAATAGAAAACAATTATAGTGTGATATTTTTGATTTTTCATAGTTAATTACATAGATTCATAAATCCCAATGAATTAGTCTTTTTGTATTTTGATAAAATAATATCCTCATTTTAGGTGCACAAGTTTACAAATGAAAACAATGCATGAACACACAAGTCCCAAAATTTTGTTGCGAATGCTGTTTCAATTTCAAGTACTCACGTTTGGTTATTTTCGTAATCAGAGTAGTTAGATTACGAACATACCTAAGATTAGCACTTGAAAAAGAGTGATTCATACAATGTTTGTAGATGTTCCCACCGCTAATTATTGAATCTGGACCACCAACATGAGAACAAGTAGAGGAAATTAGCAGATTTATCCATTTGGCCACGGTTTTTGCCTACTTGCTCTTCAGTTAATGCTCGATTATTATGTTTGGGAACACACACATTCCTTCGAACGATGACTTACACGCTAGTTTATTCGTTCATTTATTGTTTTTCATTAATTGTAAATAAAAGGCATCACTTCCTTCAGAATGAGTTATACTTGAGGCTCAAACTGAGATATACGAGAACAACATTTTGTGTCCTCCTACGAATTTTTCCTGCTTCAATCTCGATTCATATTTTTTTCAAGACGTATGAAATTTTTTTCCATTTACCTAATTTCTTTTGTTCCTTTGTCAAAGTAACCAACGAAAGACTGCGAAGAAAGTTCATCACCGTCTGAGCAAAAGATATGGTTTCTTTCTTTCTTTCTTTCATTCTTTCCTTATTTTCTCCATATTTCATTTTTTTTTTTTTTTTTTTTTTTTTTGTTATTGAAGTTGAAAAAAGCTCGAAAAAAAGAGCAGGTGATTTTTATTAAATCTAAAATAGGTGAACATACGAGCGTATTCATTCGATAAATACAAATAGGGTGAATTTATTTTTCCCTATGGCTTCTCTTGGTTTAATAAAGATTCGAAAAAAGGACGAACCAAAAAAAAAAAAAGAATCCAGTGGAGAGAAGTGGTGTAAACGTGCAAATATTCACCGAACAAAAAGACGTTTTAATATTTTTCCAAAATTATTTCGACTTTTATTTTTTATTTTTTTCACTTATCGCATTCGTGGTAAAGGGTACTGTAACCGCGAAGACGAAAATTGAAAATAATAAAAGCATTAGACTTTCTCCCATCAGTCCGGTTTTATTTCGTTCGCTTTATGGTGGAAATTTACATGGATGAAAAAATTGTGCCCCGTTTGTTGATTAGCACCAAAACAAAGGTATAATAACTTTCACGTTTGCAAAAAAAAAAAAAAAAAAGGTGAAGAAAATTACCAAATCTGCCTCGGAGAAGATGAAACGATAATTCAAGGACGCAGGTTGTACAAAATTAAAAAATCCTTGTGCTAATTTTTCAGTTCTACCTCTTTGTTTTTTTATCGTTGCTTTTTTTCACACAATTTCTGGAAGATAGTTAAAGGCAAAATATCACTTTTCGTTAACTAATTTGGTCGCCATCTAGTTGAACTGGGTCAAAAAAAAATTAAATTTCCACACTCTTTATCGCATAAAATCCCATAGGTAATAAAAGAAAGAAAAAATTTCCCGCACGTACTCAATAAATTCCCCTATTTATGTTAATTATCATTGGAAAATTTTCGTAGATATTGGCGTTAATTTCAGGAAAAGAAATTTCAAATTTACATAATTACCTATTTAGAATTTGGAATTGAAAAACAATATTACACTTATTCTGAAAATAGCCCATTCGTTGTTAATCGCAATTTCTACAATACTCGCCAGCTAAATGTTGTAAGATAGAAAAATCTATAAATTTCTGGGAAAATAATAAAAATTGCGAGAATTCGGCAGTTCTTTTTGTTTTTAGTCTATAGGTACTTTTTATTTCGGTACAAATTTAGGGCTTTGGAGAGGAGTAGAATAGAAAACTAAATTTCGCAAGGTACCTAAATTTCAGTTGTTTTAAGAGAAGTGGTTCTCAGCGTAAGCCTAACAACTTTTTTTTTTTTTAATTTCATCGATTAGGTAGATAGAAGTACGAAAATGATGATTGAAACCAGAACTGAAAGTGATTTATCTGAATTCTGATTTTCTGGCTCGAGGTGTCTAATGTTTTCAATCATCTATTTCTCGAAGTGGGGATAGAAAAGTTTTCAAAAGTGCCGTGATTGCAAAGTATAAGGATAACGGTATACGTTGATGTATTCGCCACCTTTCCCCATCATGACAAGGCGAGATATAGATTTTCAAAAAAATTGACCAACCAATGGGACTTTACCTTGAGTCAAAAATTAGATGCTCAATATTCTCACCGTTTACGTAATTAATTTTCAATGCAAAACATGATACAAAATCTGAAGAATATTGTGTCACGAATTCAAATTATTTCTGACTACGTATTCGCGAAATAATATTGGAGTGTGATTTTTCAGCCTAAAAAGACACTTTAAATCAGTGGAAAAAATGAGGTGTATGAACGAGAGTTAAATATTATAACACACAAAAGAACAAGTATTTCAAAATAAAAAAAAAGTCACATAAAAAAAAATTTAACCTTTATTCAGTGTAAGAGGAGAAGAAAAAAACTAACAATACCTATATATACAGGTATATACACCTCTCACACCGGAAATAGAAATTCCCTATAATTATTGCTCCAAAAAATTAATATAAACACAGTTATAAAAGTAAAATAAAAAATGAAAATAAATGTTTACAATTAGTAATCTGTATGTTAAAATTGTCGGTATTCATTAAACTGGGAGGGCTTTTTTTGGCTTTGATGGCTGTTCCGTCTTACCATTCTGTCCTAGAGGTATACTCGTTGTTTCAAATGTCACCTCCACCTTTTTACGCCTATCTGCATACCAATGGAATATATGTAACAATTTGTTTTTATAAAGAAAGGACAAACACATGTTATGTGGTCAGAATTAAACTTTTATTTTCTATATTTCTGCATGTCAGTAACTGAAATCTTTAAATGTCTTCCGTTTCACCTTTCCATGTTCAAAGCTTTAAAGAAGTTTTGTGTGATTGATGTACGCAATTTTGAAGGGGAAATAAATACTAAGTGCAGTCGTATGCGTCACATTGAAGCACTGGTACTTTCTGTGCTATCCATCTGATTAGCTTAAAACTACTGTTCAGAGAAGTAGAATGAGTATCAGCGAGAAATATCCCAATTTTGTGACTATTCATTCTCCATATCCACAAAAAGGGAGAAACTAGTCCAATTGGCAGCCTCTCCCCAATGTGTGCTCTTTTTTTATTGTGGTATTTGTTGCTTCGATGACATTATTTATGAAAAAATTGGTAAATATTTTAGGTGCATGTGATTTTGAGATTAAATTTTAATTTGATTGAGACTGATAAATATTTTGTGCATAAGTATGTCATTGCTGTATTTAAACCTAATATATCGTTAATTTGAATTAATTTATCGTACACAAAGGTTTCCTTCAAACATCTTCTTTACTTTGTGCAATTTAATACTGTTATTTCTGACTATGTATTTTCAAAATAATAATGTAACCTAACTGTGGGTGTGTGTGTAGACATATACATCACAGCACACAATAGCAGAAGGCGGAGCGTGTTCTTCTCATACGTGTGTATGTCTGAGCTTAGCTCAGTATCAAATTTGGCAGTACAGATAAAATGTAAATCCCTGAGCGCAAAAAGGTAGTTTGTGGACAATAAGTCAACTGGCCCACTAGGTGATCGAGGATTGTGTAATACATAGTTTGTCTTCAATCACCCGTCACCACACTACCTATATAAGGTTTTCTTAAATTTAAAATTTATTGGTTTAGCAAACTCTTTACTGTCACTCACTGAGTAAGGAAGATACATTTTTTATTCATTTTTTTATTTCTTAAGCTCAAAGGGCAACAAAATATTAAATTAAAAGGGAAAATATGCTGCATAATTTGAATACATGAAATAAATTTTGATAGGAGAGCTGAAAAGAGACATATTTACCTACTTCGAGGCCTTATGCACCATTTGTTACCATTCAATGAAATGTTTATTCAAAAGTGAAAAAACAATAAAAAAAATAAAAAGCCTATTATTTAGTGGATGGGATTGGTAAGATGACACATAGTGGCGGCTAAGATAGCTAATGGAAATTTGCATTTATTAAAAAAAAAAAAAAGTATTATTTAAAAAAATCTATTAAAATTAAAGAAAAATTACATAGAATAATTTTTCTAGGCTTTTGAAAATAGAACAAAATCAGTTTGTATTGTTTTCTAAAGATATTCTTCAGTCCCTGAAAATCACAGTATGTTTTTCCTATGTATTTCCCAAAAATTTGTCAAGAAATAAAACAGAAGTTATGTAAGACAGTACCTATTTTAATTACTCATTTAATTTAATCAATTAAATATAATTCTGCAATGAGTAACTTCAATATTGGTGTGGCATCTTAGCCACTATAATTGTTGGCCATATTATCCAATTTGAATTTTCTGTTGTTTCACATTTTTTAAATTAAATAAAGACAGTCATATTACCAGAATTAAATAATACCTCAATCTACACAAAATTTGCTAATTATTTCATAAATTCTCGGAGGAAATAGGATAATCGCTTCAACAATAACCAGAATTAAATTCATGTTATTTTTAAGCTAATCATCAAACACGCAATTAAATTTAAAATAAAATGCAAGGAAGGACCAAGGTTTTTTGACACAAAAACTTAGACAGAAGATCTGTTGACTTCCTCATATGGACCAATGATGTCATTTTCTCCTCAACAGTGCTGCCAGCGTGACTCTGTGAAAGTGCTACCTTCTTCACCAATGCGGCATCTTCACGGCCGTTACCTTACATTATTTTGACCTGTGAGTTACTTCACAAACCGACTTACAACGAATAATTTCATTTTGGAAATCGACTTAGTTAAGGTCATAAACTTCGAAAAGTTGACATTTTGAACTTCTTACTTTTTCTTCCCTTTCAGGCTCGTTTTTCCACACCACTGAATATTATTTAATTCGAAGGAGTTTTTCAGAAAAGTATCAGGTGACTGTACCACTTCGTTCTCCAAAAACAAGAAAGAGAAATTTCCAGCCCTAAGGCTCAAATTTCCATAAGCACGCGGAATAAGAATGGCTGTCGTACCTTTTAATGAAATATACGTATTTTGGTGAAAAATTCTCTATAATTCCCAACAAGAAGAGTGAAAAAAGAAACGGTATTTTCGAACGGTTGGGCGGGGGGAGGGGGGGTTAAAAGTTATTTTGCGTGTGAAAATAACTTCGAGTAATACTTCGGTTTCGGGCGGTTACTAACGTCGTGACAAACACAGTCAACGCTTTTTCTATTTTTTTTTCTTTTTTTTTTTTTATTATTTTGCTTTTCTATCCAACAAGGAGAGAAACAAGAAAGAATGACAAGAAAAAAAAAAAAGTCACACATTGTAAATACTTACGACTAGAAATTCGGAATAAAATATTCAAATGAAGATACTTTGAAGAAAATCCTTTGCTGTGAGATCTTACCGCAGAACTTGCTGGCTGGCATTATAAGTATAGAATAGTTTTTATAAAAATATTTTTTTGTCGCTTTTCGAAATGCTAGAAGGCGAACTTCTCCCGAGTTTGCATTCGGAGAAACATAAGGTTTTGATTATTTTATTTATTTATTTTTTTACTGTACTTAAAACCGAAATTTCTTAGAAATGAATCGAAAGCGAAGGAAATATTATGCAGCAAAAATAATTTTGAGTGCCTTATATGGTCCAAATTCAAGCATTCGTCACAAACAATTTTGAGCCAAAGGTGAAAAAAAAAAATACGTTCGTCTGTACAGTATTCTCAAACGTTTAGATTTTTATTTGAGAAATTAAATTTCAGAATGAAGAAAGCAGGAGATCAAATTGAAACCCACAACACTTTAATACCGACGTCGAAATAATCACAAAAATCTTCTCGACCTAACCTCACAAAATGGAAACAAAAATAAATATATTTTATAGTCCCTCTATCTTTTTTACGTAATGAATATTATTTTTTTGATACCAAAAGTAAACAACCGCAATCGGCGATCAATTTCGCGTGAAAATAACTCGTATTTGGAATTCGTCATAAATCCGTTTGATTGATGGCGTTACCCCCTTTTTAAAACTATTCACGCGAATGAATTATTTTTTTAAGATTCGTTTGAATTTTTTTTTTTTTTTTTTTTACATTTTTGTGTTCGTTGAACGTTGAATTCGATACGAATAATTTTATAAATATTTCACAATACCGTCGTTTTTATTTCACCACTCGATTTTTCTCTCTTTTCGAGGCAAGCATGCGAAAAAAATATTTTGGGGAAAAAAGGCTGTCACGAACAAAAAGTAATTTTGAAGTATTTTCTGTAGCCCCGTTCGAAATGGTTTCGCGATCTTTGTAGTCACTAATTTATATTTTGGAGGGTTAGTAAGTATATATTCGAAGGTAGCACTTATTATTTATTAAGAATGACCAATGATTTTTAGTGGATTGGCAGGAATGTTGATTGGGGTATTTCATCGGATGTCTCATTCCATTCTCCTTTCTAGTGACCCATTAACTTCGGATGAAAAAAGACGGTCTCAGACTTGGAAAAATTCCAAATCATCCGGTTTATTGCACACATCACTACTTGCTGATTTTGGGTAATATACGAGAAGTTCGTACCAACATCATGCCAAATTTCTAGGTTATTCAAGGTCAAGCTGCAGAAAAATTTGTTTTTCCAGGTCCGTAGCCAGAGTAAAGTCCCAAGGGAGCAAACTGCAGACTAGTGAGGGCAAAATTTTTTGTAGATTATATTAGTCATATTGAAAAAATGTTTTTTTTTTTTTGTTTTTTTTTTTGGGGGGGGGGAGAGAAAAATGGCAACGAAAACTCATATCTGCATAAAATAAAATTTATTACAAATTTCAACTTGGCCCATTAATACAGCTATAATTTTCGATTTTTATTATTTGTAAAAATTAAAAAACATCGTTACTGGACATTTCTCCTTTTTTAAAGTTCAGAAAAAAAATTTAAATTTTTTCCAGGGGGCAAAGAGCGGTTGCAGGGTAACGTTTCACCCCTTTCCCTTCGCTAGAGGCTTGGGTTTTTCATAGATATCTTAGTTTCTATCAGTCAAATGATAATGATAATAGTTATTATTTAAATTGTATATGGAATATGTGGAATACCTTTGATCCTGGTCAAAGAATTTGCATGATAGAAGTTAGTCAACTAATCATGTACACAATATACAGGAGAGCCAACCTCAGTAAACACCAGCTAATGGCTACTGTGCACTTAGGCCCAAATGCAAGAATGATACTTAAGTAATTCTTAATTAAATTTTTTCCATTATCAATTATAACCATACACAGACATGTATTTAACAGTATATTCCTACTGATTAACATTCATATTCATATATCGTCACAGGAGTAAATTGTCATTCATCTTTTAGACTACCTATATGATAATAAACATAGTAAACAAAATTCAGATGCCAATTCATGTCTGTACTTGTCATAACCTTTATTTGTCCTCTGAATTCATTAACACATTACGATTAAGCGAGAGGAAGTATCACCAAAAAATATGCCTAGGATCTTCTAGAATCTTCTTAAATCTTTTAGAAGAATTACCTTGACCAATCCACATAATTAGTGGGAGGATAATCAATCATCTGATTGGTCAATCATGACATCATCCATCTCTCACCACTACTTTGTATACATTCACTCGCAAATTTGTCGTTGATCTAATTAGTGTTAATGGAATATAAAATCACTTCATAAAGAACCTTTAAATGGTCATCTTCCTTAATAACCATCTCTGGTAACTATTTTAGTTACACAGTCTCTTGTAATTAACAACTGTTAAGAGGCTCAATAGGTGAGTCCACAATCTGTACTTTGTTACATTAGAATTTGTTGTTGAAGTTATTAAATGTTAATTGGAACTTAGTGTAACGCATATTTTCGTCTATTTTTAAATATGATGAACATATTTGTTTGCATGTTTTCAAATACCAAAAATGTAGGTATTCATCAATAATGAAAACATCCTATAGCTCTTTGTAAACAACCACTAAATTACCTGTATTTGATTTTATGAATATAGATATAATGTCTGTATATTCATGACCTAATTATGACTGCCCCTCGAGTATATCGTGAGTCAGCACAACCCTATAATAACAATCGCCTACCTCACTTAGCCTATCCGACACATACACTTACATACCCCGAATGAGTATATAAACCCTCAATTCGAAGGAATAAGACACAGTTCCTACATAGTACCTAGAGCCTCTCTTACAGAGCTACTAGTTAATAAACAGTCTTGTCTAAAGAATTGTAATCCCATATGTTAAATCTGTTGTATAATAATTAACGTATTAGTTAATGTACTGTTGTCGTACAAATTATTATTTTATTAAAAGTGTTAATTCAACCTTATGTTTTAAATATTATTGAGTCTCTCAAATATGTTAAGGTCCACGATAGTTGTGGATGATAAATTGAATATTTAAATTATTATAGAGATATTAATGCTTGTCCAGTGTTAAATATCTCGTGTATGGTGTAACACTGAAAGTGGTTCTAATTAGGTACTTTACAACCTCCTTTGGCCGTTACACTTAGTCTAATTGTTTTGAGTTTATCAATCAATCATAGGAAAAGTTGAAGCCACAAATGTGTATAGTTATAACTTCGTTAATGTAAGTAATTCATAAGTCATTACTGATAACTAGTATTGTTCTTACATTGGCATCAGTCTTTTTATACCCGGCTCTTTACACGCACACAAACACACATGTAAATAAATATACACGTATCTTTGTTGATTGGCCATTAATTGGCCATACCTGATAAGGTTCAACATGTGCACTTGCTACCAGTGAAAAGCCAATTAGTCATAGTACAGTAATTACAAATTACGTGTAAAGTGTAACAAGTGATCCTAAAGAAGGGGAAAATGATGGTCACTCCCTACAAGCATTTAATTTTACGTTTTTACGAATCTATTAGTCTCGCATCTCGAGCACAATTTCCATTCGCATCTATCCTATCGGCACAATTAGCCCTTCCCGATGTTGTGTCTGAAATAGTTATATTTCAAGGGACCAATTTTCTGGATTTTTAGATCTCTATCGTATCACTTCGGGGTTTCATCATCACTTGCGTGTAAACAGTGAATACTTTAGTGTCACATTTATCGAATAAGTTTCAATTATTACACTCCAACATCTCGCCCGTTTTCACCAGTTTTTCGTTAATATTCTTCATCGCAGCGTATCAAAGCAGGTCAAGCGTATCAGTCGTTTGGTAAATAGTGACGGTGAAAAAATTCACCTCACAAAGAAGAGAAGAATATCATTCCTTCGAAATCGTAGCCAATTAGCCGCGTAAGAGTTTATAGGCTGCACATTTTGTCAGCACAGTATTCGTGGCGTCGATATTGTAGAAAATTTCGCTCAAAACTCTCGCCGCACCTAAAATCTATAGCTAAACTCTTTCCTACTTTTTTTTTTTTTTTTCTATTTTTTCGTTTTTCTCTTTCGACAAAATCTGGAGAATTCGTTTTTCATAGTATTATAAGTTACACACGCGTGTAGCGAGTATATAAAGATGCGACTGCAGTTTACTGTAGAATTTTCCTTAACCACCCCCGCCACGCTACCCTCCCCCCCCCATCACTCTATATGGCATGTGTAATATTTTTTTGTTTTTCGAAGTCTACAAAAAATAAAAAAAATTATCATTGCGATCGTCGTTTGTAACCGTGCCAAGTGTAGTTTATTCGCTATATCATATTACGGGGGGGAGCGTTTTTCCTATCGTTTTTCGCGCCCTTGTTTCGCCTTCATCTCGTAAAATATAATGAGCATACAATAAAGAATTTTATCGAGTCCTGAATGCGTATATAGGTTTCCATTCGGTAACGAAACGAAACGAAGACGAGTGACGATGAGCGAAAGAAAATAAACCCATTTTTCCGTCCCCTTATTTTTCTGTTTTTTGTTTTTTTTTTTTTTTTTTTGATTTTTTTTATTATTATTATTTCTGTTTATGTCGAATTGACGTGTCGGTACAGACTAACAGATACGACGCGCAAACGACTGCAAGTTTCGAATCGGCAATTTATTAGGCGCGACGATTACTTACTGCTGCCGGCTTTGTTGTGCCTTTGATTTTTGAAAAATGTGATTTACTTTGGTTTTTGGCCAACACACAATTTATATTGTATAGGACTTCGACGGTATACGTACGTATATAATATGTATGTATATATGTGTGTGTGTGTGTGTGTGTACACGGATATTTGTCGCCTTTACTTGGAAACCGTTTGGCCGGGGGAGAGGAGGTATTCGAAGAAAAGAAAGTCAGGTCAATATAGATTAGAACGTGAAGTTGGTGTGGGCTATGTGAGACCGTTTCTGAAAAGTTTTCCGTGTACGCCACTTTTCGATGGCTGCGTTGTCCGCGGAAAATGAGCCGAATACGTTGTTTGAGGCGATGAAAATAATTTTTTAAAAGCATTTTTCCAAATTACATTAATTTTACAAGCATTGGTCGTTGTATTATTCGTTGGAAAAAGGTTCATATTGTCGAAATTAGTTTGTAAACTTGTTTCATACGTTGACGTATCTGATATTTTCACGTCTATAAGACTTACTTAGGATCGAGTGCAAAAAACGATTCCTAAGAATATTAGTCAAGTTTAATTATGACTAGGAAAATTCTTAAGAGTTTCTAACTCCATTGAGTATATGCTACAAGGTTACTTATTTAGGCAAAAAATTAAAGAAATACTTGAGTGCTGTGGTATGCGACCCAGGTAAAAACCAACTCAATACATACGCACAAATTAACCCACAACACAATATAATTGGCGACCAAGGCTACAAACCATCAACTACATCTGGTGGTTGCAAATTAACTTATCCTAAGCCTACACAGTTGGCCAGGTTTTTATTTTACCACTTTTTACTACGCATCGAATAAAATTCTACTCAAAGTAACCATGCATCTGAGGTGATGCTCAAAAAATAAGAAATCATCTTATTTTACCTTGGCTTGATCCAAGGCGGCTCATTGCCAATGAAAAATTTAACACATGATTAAAAAATATATTATCTTATAATTGAAAATAATAAAAATGGTAACAAAAACAAAGACAAAAAATAAATGATTTTGCCTATATAAATAGCAAACACCGGTTGAACGGAGCATCAGAAAAAAGTTATATCCAATGTCTTAAAAAAAAAAGTAAAGAGAGAGATAAATAATAATGAGAGGTGGTATCTAGGTACACAAGTGTGGGAAATACAGCCACAGCTGAGGAAATAAATAATCAGTGGTGTAAGGGAAAAGAAAGATCCAATTGAAAAATGAGTTAAATGGAGCGATAAAAAGTGTTTGATATGAACAAACCTAGGCTAGGTAGTTAGCCTAATTAAGACTCTCACGACAAATTTGTTATTTGGGAATTTGAATTTTATTTATTTTTAAAATGCGTTCTCGAGCATGGGATTAAGATTTTGTTGTTATTATTGATGATCGGCCATACCCATCAGTACCTAATGGTCAGATCCGTGGTCGAGTAAAGACGAATTTCTTATCGATACTACATTCTAATCCAGTAGGTTTATTTTTATCTAAGAAATTGTCTTAGCTCACCTTCAAAGATTTTTTAATTTATGATAAATAGTTTTATATTTATAATGAGTAAAAATTTTGTAAGTACCAAAATACATTCTGATAATCGGCCTTTAATACGTGGAAGTACTTGTTAATTTGATTAGACATGTCGACCATTGATTTTGGGTCGATATTAGATGTATTATGGTGTTATGAATCTAATATACCCACGATTTATGAATATAACCCATAATTATGCATATACTGTGCCACATTTGATTCAAATAATTTGAACAATTCTACATCACTCAATGATGACGTTTTGGTACAACCGACATAATTCTCCATTTTCGACACACCTTCTCAATATATTTAACAAGTTTCATCTTCATTTCCCTTCCCAATCAAAAAATACAACAAAATGTGGAGATATTAGTCCAATTTCTCGTTATCGGGTGTTTTTATAATTTTTTAAACACTGAATGTCAGCCTCTAAATGAGTTGAACTCTATGAAACAAATATGGGGTGTATTGTTGTGACCTCTAGTAACGAGAAAAAATTTAAGTAGAACAAAATAATCAGTCTCAGTATTTCTATGGTTGAAAAACAGTTCGTTTTTTTCATATCTGGTACATCATACCCTGAGAGATCGCAGTTTGTTGGGTTTACTTATTGCGATAATTTTTTTCATCATTTTTTGCAATTTTTGTGCCAAATATTTTGAAATTTGTTATAAAATTGAAATAAAATCGGAAAATCGATGCCTAAACCTCTTTTATCTCATTTTAGATCTCCCAGCATTATGAAATTTTCCACTGCTCAGTTTGAAACAAGAAGTAGGCAATATTCACTAAAAATCTGATTTAGTCGACATCTCAAAAAGGAGTTAAAGGCCTACCAAAATTTTGAAAGATAGAAACTGAAAGAAAAAAATCTTTTTAGCCTATGTAACTACAGTCGTACTTTATGTAAATTCCCAAATTGGTTCGAAAAGTTTTATAAAATATGGTAAATGCGATGTAGGCATTTCAGTGCGGATATAAAAAATCATAGCTAACTTCCATTCCCGAGTACTTCTCTCCTAGTTCAGGACTTGAAGTTTTGCACCTCACCGGTGGACTTTATCCCATTTGCTGCCTTATTCTTTGTGTTATAGAAATTTATGATAAATTTCTGGCCGAATTTTATGGAAGAAGTGAGGACGTAACGTACTTCACGTATAAGCGCCGAAACAATTGTTCACTGATTGAGATAAGTAAGTATAATCCGTCAACAATTGATATGAAATCGACCTTATCTCGTAGCAAAAATTAAAGGTAAATTAACACTAATCGATATTAATTTAATGGGTATCGATGGCCATTACTTTGTTTTATCAAGTTGGATAACTTTTTTCGACAATTTCGAAAGAAGTTTTTATGACACCGATTAGGTATTTACTTACTTAAACTGGATAACGATTTCGATAAAAAACATAATTAATACCTATGAATATTTAAAATAATTGATTTTTAGCTATTGATAAAGAGGGAATATTGTTTAAAAAAAATGTCAGAGAATTAATTAATAATTCACATGGCGAATGAACCAGTTGCTAAATTCCAAACGAATGTATAGCTATGACCGAAAAACATGAAATATTTTGAGTATGCACGAAGGCATACGAGAGTAAATTAACTGTTAGAAAAAGTATCGTTGATTTTCGAGCAAAACTCTATTATCAGTAATAAGTACCTACGAATAGAATTTTACATCTTGAGTTACCTCAAATAAAATATCACTTTGCGATAAGGAAATGGGAAAAAAAAGCAATCTAATTTTATGAATCAGGAAGATTGTCAACCTCCATTGGTCTAGTTCCAAAAGTATTTTTGTTTCAAAAAAAGGATGTTCGAAAATATAGTTGAGTGAAGATCGAGGTTGCACCTTTCTAATTCAAAGGGTCATCTCTCTATAAGCTACATCAAATTTGTCCATCGATTGGGTTTTCTAGCCTACGTATTTGACAGCTAAGTACCAACCATAGATTTTAAATTCGTTACCTTTCAAACTGTCGAAGAAATACTTCAGTTTTTCGGCGTCGAAATGACGTTCCAAATCCTATCAACGTTCTGGATTTTCTCTAACAGCCTCAAACTCGAGCTTCGTAATTTATTTTTGTTTATAAAATATCATAGTGAATAGTGACTCTATCGTGAAGTGAAACGAGTAAGAGAATTTTTCCTACAATTTTATAATCCACATTCTATTGGTTAGTGCTAATGAAATTCGTTCGGATATAGGTGCCTACCTCAACGAATTCTTACTTATTTTTCTTTTCTGGTAAGTTCCTTAATCATTTTTTCCGTTTCCATTTAATCCACTCATAATGCACCCAGCATCTTACTGATTACAGCTTAAGTTATAATGAATTAATAAAATTGGTATCGTCTTCCATTTTCATGTTCGCTGCACCTATCAAATTAAAAAAAAGTAATATAGGTGGAATACCTTGTGAAAAGAATATTTTCACCAGAAGGTAATCAACAGATTATTGCATGTTCTGCCACTTCATAATATGTACACACATATGGGTTAGCCAAAACCTGGGCAAACACTGGTAATTTTAGAGCCAATTTTATGAGTTTATATAAAGAAATTGGCACATGCACACAGACACACATAACTACATATACATATGTATATGTGTTGAAAAAAGTAGTCATTTCTTATTCATTGCTATGGCAATTGATAATAAATGACATAATACCTTTATGTACCAGTCCGAGACATCGCGGATATCTTTATGTATCAAACTGACATTGGCCAAACATTGTATCTTACTTGCCTGTGTGTGTGACTAAGAATATACGAAAAAAGTGTATATAGGTTGTAAAGTATAATATACTTGATAAGGAATGATGTTGTGTGTATGAGATGTATAGTTCCCATAATATATTATACCGCTTATAATTCTTCTGTGATTTCAAAATCCTAGCACAGCATGCTCTGCTATAAAAATATGTTTTGAAAATAGTGACGAGTAAATCTGAAAATCCTAACAAAGCATGATTTTTTAATATGTTTCTGTTTCAAAATTCTAACTCCGAAAGATTCACGAGGTAAGTAGATTTTAGAAAGTTACAAGAAAGCTTAAAAATTCTTGCTCAATAAGTTCTAATGAAAAAATAATTTCTCAAGCCATGAAAATTTCAAAATTCTCTGGCAGCAGATTTGTTCGAAAGGAGTTCACGTTTTTGAAAACCTGCTTAAACTTGCTAGGTATTGTTATTTTTGTATTTAGGCTTAACATTTGTAATAAATTATTTTTTTTGAAAATAGTTCAAATATCTTCTTATTAAAATTGTCAGAGTATTCGGACCCAAGGGTGGGAGTGGGTACGTTTTTTGTTTCATGATTTTCTGAGTATTTTGGCACTATTTTTGAAATTTTTTTTCCTTTTCAGTTTGATTTTCCCTCTTTTACCCTTCTGATGATAGTCCTAAAAATTTCATTTTCGATCTTTCATCGAGAAAACCCACTCGTTTTAACTTAAAAACATTCAGATCTCAGTAAAAGGTCAATTTTCGCCCATTCCCCACCCGCCACTGTGCACCAGATTTAAACACAAACCCTAAAATCTTCACTAAAATTTTCGTAACCCTAACGTAGACAGCTATACTATACTTCGTTTTGCAATATGAAATATTTTTTTCTCATGTAAGTTTTTTTTTTATATATATATATATATATATAATCCACAATTCTTTTCACTGCAGTAAAGAAAACCGTCGAATTATTTCTTGAAATTGTGCTTGTTAAAACTTGAAATAATTTTTCATTTCACAAAAAAATAATGATTTTTCACACATTCACAAATTTATAAAATATTTTGAGAACATGATACTTAATCAGTATACTTTATCTCATGCATCATATCTGTGAGATATTGGTAATTTTTTTCCAAACGTATAAAAATTTTATATATTACTTTTTTAAAAGAATGTAGGTGATATAAATGACTTTTAAACAAAGAAAATTTAACTACCAATGGTTTTGAAATTCTCATCACTTGATAATTTGTTGTAGCTTTTGACTGCTTGAAAGAGTTTCTTTCTTCACGATTCTGTTCGTTTCAAATAAAAAATAAATAAAATACTTGTGAGTTTATTAAATGTCTCAGTTTGGTGACCCGTATTTTGTACCTAACTAACGGCTACAAGAGTATAATAAAATCAGGCAGACCATTAATGCTATCCAGAACAAAATCACATGGTAAAATTCAAGTTTTCACTAACACTTCAAGCATCAAATTTTATGTAATAGGGTCCACAATACTAATCATGGGTCAACTCATAATTGGAAAAACAAAAGTGAACTTTAAAAACGTAATTACTCGTAAATGAACGATATTATAAATTTGCGAATAAACTAGATTGTATACATTCAAGTTAGTGTAGCATGAGGATATGTACGATAATTTTGCAATAGGTTAACTGACCCACATTTGGTATGGCACACCTAATGCGAGTCAAAACATTCAACTTCGAACGACTATAGCTCAAAGATGGGTGAGGATAAAGTTACTTTTAATACCTCATTTGGTAGACAAATATGCCTGTTTTATAATAAAACCATAACATTTGGGTTCTACCAATTGTCGAAGGTGATATCGCCTCCACAAAAAACTGACTTATAAGTGGTAGTTTACCTTATTTCAATTCTAATAGCAGATATCATCTGTTTTCTAAATATAATTACTTTTAGATGCAGTGCCCTTCATATTGTATAAGATATGTGGGAACCGCCTTACCCTGTCTAATATAAAATATATTTGCCAGTTATAGTTGGCGGTGAGATGGCTGTGTGGTTAAGTTCACCGTTTTTAGCTGGCAAATATGTAGGTCCCAGGTTCAATTCCTTGAGCCGACAAAACCTACATCTGGTGACCTTTGACGTGTGCTGGACACGCACGCATCCTAGTGGTGCATGGTGGAACTCACAACTCTCCTTCCTAACCTGAGTCGCTGATAGATGGCACCCTATATAGTGGAAATAGAACCCAAATATGTAGTATAAGCCTGTGTGTATAGGTATAAGAGGCGTTTCTGACACCGCCCAACCTCCCCCAGCATCTAATGTCGTTTAACTCATGTTTAGTCTCTCTAGGGGGGAGTGTGTGGGAACCACCATACCTTGTCTAATATAAAATACATTCGCCATTTATAGTTGGCGGTGAGATAGCCGTGCAGTTAAGTTCACCGTTTTTAGCTGGCAAATATGTAGGTCCCAGGTTCGATTCCCTGACCCGACAAAACCTATAAGATAAAATAAATTCAATTTTTTGAATGGAAAATATTTTTTTCATGTGGGATTTAACATGTACGATGGTATACCACCCTTAGTTCCATGGTACACTGTGGTAGTGTACCATGGAAAAAAAAAGGTTACCGCCTTCAATAAAAATTCCAAAAAAACCTATAAGATTTTAATTATTTCTTTTGATTTTGTTTTGCATATAAAGGTTCGTTCTTTTCAAATTTACAGGTCCCAAATTTCTAACTCAGTTCTCTACTGCTTGCATCAGAGACGTAAAGGAAAAAAGTGTTCCATGTTACCACCGTCTCCCCTACCGTTATGTATTCCGGTGAGTAGAATCAGAAAATTTCATTGAAAATCATGTAAAACGTGTTCCTTGTGCACACACCCCATTATATGTATCTACACTGCCTAATGTGTGTGCAGCATAGCACACTTGGCCTTTACACATAGGCTGAATGTATGCATATAATGTACATACATAACCTTGAGTGTTAAATTTTCAATTATATATTGGTCCATATTCACTCCAGTATTTCTAAACTGATTTCTGAGAAAGTCAATTTTATGTTTTGCCGAATAAAAATTTATTAAGTCAATCCAAATCATAGAGTATTCGCACTTACGAAATAATTTCTTCATAGTCTAACTTACGTTGGTAGAAGCCCATATTAATTCGTACGCAGTTCTTCTGTACTACAAAACAAAAAAATTTGATTCAATTTTACATGACGTCTCGTTATATTTTTTTTTTTCCTCAGAAACTGAAAGAATACCTAACATTACCGTGTACGTAATTAGCCTTCATTAGGCGACAAGAGAAATATCATTTATTTTTCTCCGAGCATCCGTACAAGAGTTCAAATCTTTTGTCATTACCTATGCGTCTACGTAACGAAACGTGGGGTTAATTTAATATGCAAATTGAAAATATTGAGAAGTTTCTCGCTAAAAAATATAAAAAAAAAGTTGATTTCTTCTCTCTTTCTAATTATGTATACTTAATAATATGATAATATAAATACCCACTTATGAATAGTACATTCTTTAAACGAGCATTTCCTCAAGATTATTCTAGTCGGTGACTGCTGGTGTTCCTGTAATTATTTATGCTTCGACGCCGTCTAATTACAAGAGTTTCGAGAAAAATTACTTTTAAATGAATCACGATTGTATTTTGTTTCGCCATCTTCTAACGTATGCACCACAAATCACCTTGTATTTTGAGTAATTCAGCGAAGTTCGAATAAACATTTTATCTATCAAGTTTTGCAGAAGCTTTAGTCAAAAAAGTTGAGTTGCGCTAAAACTTTACAGCTCAATTTGGAAAAGGCAAAGGAAATATTGTCAGAGAAAAACGTACGCCAACTGTCAAAAGGTAATTATGGGGTTGCTATTTGTGGCTGACATTCGTGGTCAGGAATCTAGTCATAGTCGATGACCAATTTCAGTTTCATAGTTGTTCAAAAACCTAATTTTCGCTAAGATTGTGTCAGTATTGCGCCTCGCAGTAGGTGAGTAGGCTACTTTATGTATCATTTTTCATATATTATTTATGTTATTTATACAATATAGGTAGGTACCTATCTTATAGGATGTATTTTCTCCTCATAATTTTTTTTTTTTTTTTTTTCATGTGAATAGAAATTTAATCTAATAGCCTGTGTTTAGCGACAGAAATAATTCTTAATAAAGTATTTTTTGAAATTTTTTGAGTTGTGAATCACTTGTGACAATGAATTTACGCGTTTTACCAGTTGATCAAACAATAGTACCTCTGTTTAGTAGTTTATGCAATGACATGACAGCAGAGAAGATGTGGACTTTCCCTTATATTTATGAGATGGAATAAACTAAGTACTTATCTGCTGAATGGTCAGTAGAAACGAAGTTTTTCTACTATATGGTTATTTCTCTCATAGATAAAGGTCAACGCCTCAGTAAAATGAGAAAAATATTATTAAAAAAATAACGAACTTCCTCTTAGAACGTTAAAAAATATCTACTATAGTTTTTCGTAGGTACTGTTCAATAGCAAGATTTATGGTTTGTAGAATAATAAATGTTCGGACGAGTGAAAAAGAGGAATAAAAAAAAATAGAATCATATTATCATTATTAAAATACTATGTATAATTTCTGAAAATTTGATTACCTTCCTATGTAAAATTTTTTTCATAATAGATTTTGAAACCAATCCGAGGTGCTTTCAATTAGTCGGTTCGATTTGAAAAATAAGAAATGCAACATGAACAAACTGGCAACGATTGACTAATTCGAAAAAGATGTAACTCGCAAAAATGAAATTTTTTAGGAGAGACAAAAAAAATTTAGAGATAAGAAATTAAAATTTTTGGCTGGAATAAAGTGCACTGGCATTAGGAAACCTCTCATTTGGTTGATACAAAATAATTTTTCAAAATTTTAATTTTCCTAGAAGTTACTGTATAGCATATATGAATGTAGCATTCACATTGAACAAAAGTGCGGCTTATGAGGTTTTCATTTTATGGGGAAAGGATGTATTTTAGAGCTTTTTACTTCATTTCTGAAAAAATTCCATCAATTTTAGTGAAATTCTAAGTAGTCACTGTTTACCAGTTGATAACAAATTTTATCGTTACAATTGTAAAATTGAGGAAACTTGAACAAAATGTGGGTTACGACGTATTCCACACTTTTTTGGGTTTTTCTTAACATTGCTGGGATACGAGGTAATTGTACAATGTTTTTAATTTAGTTGAAATTGATTTATGGCATTAATGCTTTTACAAGTTCACGAAGAATTTCATAAGCCACGATATTTATCAAAATCTCATTCTTGATCATGTGATGTGAGTTAAAACTTTTTTGAATTAGTCAGTCGAAATCCTAATTAAGATGGAAATAAAAAAATACAATCAATTAAAAAAAAAAGGCGGAGTATCTTGGTCTACTGGAAAAACGAAGAATTTAAATTCGAATTAATTAAAAAATTTTGACCTTAATTCTGAATAACTGAGCTGCGGTATGCCGTGGGGGTCATCTCAACTTACCTTCTTCAGGCCAAAAAATATTTCTTGATTTAAATTCCTACATAACTACCAAATTCGGAAAATACACTTACATGGGTCAGTGGCCACGGAATTATCAAAATAGGATACCAGGTGTCCTTGGGAACTCGAATTTATATCATGCATGGGCGATATTTCAATACCCATAAACCATGGACTATAATTGTTTCCATGGAATTTGCTTACTCGTTTGAATACATGAGCCTATAACTACAGGAAACACCAGTAATATAGATGATCATGTTTAATATTGAATAAAATTTACATAGAAGAAACATAGTCGCAATTAAATAAGTTGTTCCACAGATGATACAAAACAAAGTGCATGGACAGTGAAAAAACGAAGCTGGATCTGATAGAAAAATTAGACTGTCGTAGAAAAAATAGAAGTGGTGGTAATAGAAACCGGTTATAAAAATATGAACATCGTCTTATTAAGTAATTCCGGGAATAGTTTCTTTTAACGGGAAAAGAAAGGAAAAAAAAAGGTGGGAAAAGACCGATTTATTTAAAATTACCGTGGAAAAGACGTGAGAATGAGTTGAGAAGACGGAAAATGCAGAAAAATGAATAAAACTCCATATTTCATGGGGGGTCTCTGTGGAAGATGGTAAAAAGAGAATATAAGATAAGTAAACTTCAAAACATTTGCAGAATGTAGCTCTTGTGTTAGGCTAAAAGAAACATAGGCTATAAAAATATCCACCGAGTGTATTGTGGGAAGTAGCTAACGTGTATTTACGGCACAACTTAAAAAAATTTGTTTAGATTTCCCATATAAGCCGGTTGTGTCAGAGCCCCAAAAAATTAAAAGTTTTTCGTTTAATTATACTATAGTATCATTTTAGAAACATCATTGTCACTAAGTTTATTAATTATTGTATTATTATTTCTGTGGGTACCTACCCATCAGTGGTGGATCAAAGTGAGAAATGAGGAAATTTTACATCCCAAATGTCGCAAAAAAAATAAAAATAAAATAAAACATTAAGACAAAAAAATTAAAATTCAATCACAGAATCCAAAAAAAAACTAAAGATTGGTTGAACAAAAAACAAATAAGTCAATTCCACAAGAGAGTTTTGTCATTTCTCCCCTCAAAATTACGTTCTGGATCCATCACTGCTACCTATAAGTGAGTGACTATGAAATTAGTGATTTTAAATTCCAGAGAAAATGGTTCAAGTATGAGATAGGTATGTTTTTTTAAGAAATTAATATAATCTACTTTTGAATTTTTACATAAAACGGATAAATTATTTTTTGTTCTTGGTTGACAGACAAATATAGACGTTATAGGCTACTAACAGAAACAGACTGAGCTCTGAACTCAAGAGACGTACGCCCGTCTTTTAATTCGTCTCAAAATACCGCAATGAATAAATAAGATGTTCATTAACCGACATGCAAATCGCCCAGACTGTAGTACATGATAGGTAGCTTATTATTTTTGCCAGAAACACTACCGACAAAAATAACAATCAACCCTTTCACGAGTAAACTGGCTAAAAACCATTATTAGCATAAAACAGAGAGCTCATTCTTCGACGTTGAAAAGGAAATAAAGAAATTTTCATGTCGTAAATTTATTCCTTCTGATATTTTTCTTGGTACTGTCGAAATATTTTTACAGTCGGCGATTATCAGAGGACCTGTTTGAGGAGAAATTCGAAAATCAAAAAATAAACAAAAATAAATCGGCCTAAAAGTGTTTTACGTCGCTTTTGGATTTGAAAACTTTTAATTTCCGAACCTGTAAACGAAAAAATTTATACGCCACCGAATTATTTTCGAGATTTGCGCAGCAGATCTTCGTCAATCATTCTTGCATCGTAAAAGTATGCAGGCATTTGCCAACTTTTACTGGCATACTTTTACCGCAAAGTTTGTTTTTCTTATTCGAAATTCCTACCTTAATTCGTTGACTGTTCACGTGGAAAATCGTTCACACCGCTCTAGGTCGACTCAAAAAGTGGTAGTATGTGAGAGAAAACGAAAAAGGGGTGCACAAAATCAAGCTTAAGGAAAGTATTTTTCATTTTTACGAATATGTGAAGCGATTGTCAGCAAAGGAATTTACATACACGGTTAGTATAAAAGGAAAAAAAAGCTATAAAGTAACTGTTTAATGACGTTACTGTTGTGAGCGAAATTTCGACATTTAAAGAAGGAGGAAAAAACTTCAACAACTAAGTTCATTTTTTTTTATGAGCTGACCGTTTTTTTTTCCATTCTGACAAAATTTATAAGTTTACTGAACTATATCAAGAGTCCTTATGCCATTATTTTATTTCTGTTTTTTTATTCTACTTATGCGGAATTGGACTACAATTATATTACGAAGTCTTGCCGAAGTTGCAAAATAATAAAAAATAAAATCCTTCGAAATGAATCATATGAAAAATTAAACTTTTGACTTGCGGATAGAAAGATGAGAATATTTCTATCACTTTCTGTTACCCGCAGCTTCGCCTGCGTGTCAACTGTTATCCTTATTTTCACTTCCTACTAACTAGTCTCAAATCAATATGGAGCTAAAAATCTGAATGTAGCGTGTTAAAAAATAAATCCATCTAATTATTATACGAAAAGCAACGAAATATTTATATATCTTAACCCTTATAAATGCATGATTTAAGTGACTTTTATGAAAGCAATTTTTTCGGTTGTCTTTTATTATTTATGGAAGACTAGAAAAATAATAAAAAAATACTATCTTGAAAATGAATGTGATTTAGAATTAAAAAGTGTTAAATACCAATGTGGGGACTCACTGGTATGAGGAAATGGGACTCGGACCCCTCAATGACGGTCGCCGCCCCAAAAGGCAGGCAAATTATTCGTCTATATGACATTAAACAACACAAAACTTGTTCGATCGTAATTACCTGTATGTACTTGCAGGTAATGTACGAGTACCGAATCGTGACACAATAAGATGATGTCACGATTCATACACGAACCGGCCAGCCATCTCTTATCTCGATAGGGGATGATGCGACCTGGCCGTTCTCACTAATGTACGTATTATCCTACATACGTGTGTTTGTGTGCGTGAAAATAAGCCGTATATAAACTACCCAAATCGGCTCTAAAATTGCCAGTGTTTGGTCTGGTTCTGGCTTACCAGTACTTATGTACGAAGTGGCTGAACACGCTTAAATTCTGTAGAATTTCTTTCTGGTGAGAATATCTCTCACAACAAGGTATTCCACAACCAAATTTGACACGTCATACAAGTAGGCAAGTATGGTGAAATGGCTTTTGCTAAATATGGAGCATGATCCGAAAGTAGCATGACAAAATATTTAAGCAAGTTTAGTTAAAAACGCGTTTTCAAAAGATTAGCTTTTATTTTATTTTTATTTTTTGACTAGCTTCATATGGAAGTAAGTATTATTTTGTTGGGGAAAGTTGGCTGCAGTATTGGTATACATATTTTAAATTGCATTAGTGGTTAGAATAAAAGCTTATGTAAAAATTATTTTTGGTATGATACCGCATAAAAAAATTATGTTTTTTATTGCATCATTAAAATACATCATACCACTTTACATAGCACCATGAAGCCAAGGGATGGTTTTGTTGGTTTTGAACTTCAACTTTGAGTATAATGTAATGGAGGGCTGATTCTTGTATTTCCGTTCTCCAACCATAGAGTGTTTTGAGGAACAAAATTAACTTGATGTATATCTGATAATTGGTAGTAATTAATGATAATTGGTGTTAATTATTATTGCAATTGATGTTTATTAGTATTGATAATAATTTGTACTAATGTTAATTAGTACTAATGATAATTAGTACTAATCATAATTGGTGTTAATTATACTTTATATTAATGATTTTGTTATTAATAATTGATATTGATGACAATTAGTGTTAATGATAATAAATGGTAGGTACAAGTGATAATTGGTGTTAATGGATTCTCGGTTATTTTACGGAGACTTAAATACAGAATGGAAAATTAATGAATCACTATTTAACCAAATTCTAATTTACCAAAATTTTTTTACCATAAGACTGTTCACGAAAAGGTATTTTACCCAAATAACAATCACCATTTTGAAATTTGATAAAAAGAGAAGGAATAGAAAAATGTATTTTCGCAGTCTAGTTTATAAAAATATAAAAAAAGCAGTATGATACCAGCACAGAGTAATATTTTTGCGCATTTTATCGACAAAAAAAAAACTTACCACCAAATGACAAAGGAATAGACCAAATATCAACTTCATAATTTTTTATTAAAAAAAAACCACCTAACTTCCCACCATATGATAAAGGAATAGAGATATATGCCCATTTCAAAAATGAATATTTAATAAAAATTTAAATAAACTAGTTACCTTTCAAATTTGTATTTTCGATAGAAAGTATTTCAGTAAAATAGTTTTGGTAAAATGGATTCGGTAAAATATTTTTGGTATAATTAATTTTGGAACAATGGCCATTCGGTGAAGTGGTTCATTTGATAAAAAGGATTTGGTAAAACATTCGTATACCACGTTAATGATATTTGGTAATAATGATAATTTATTTTAATGGTAATGGTATTAATAATAATTTGCATTAATGTTAATTGGTGTTATAGTGATAATTAGCTCAATGATATTTGATGAAATAATAACTGGTTTTAATAATAATTGGTATTAATATTGATTATTATTGATATTATTGGTAAATATACTGAGAAGGTGTGCCAGAATTGGAACATCGTGCAAGTTGGGTACACCAAAACCTCGTTATTAAGTGATCTAGAATTTTTTAAATTATTTGTGTCAAACATGTAACAATACCTATGCATTTAAGGGTTAAACACAATTTTATTTATTTCCAATTGTCCAACAATCGATTCAATCTAATATGAAAAGGAAGTTAGAACTCAGTACTACAAAATCCCATCTTATGATGTATCATTCTATAATACCATAAAAAGTTATCTAGACTCCTTTTTTGTGGACATAATTGTCATAAGGAGTCGAAAAATTGGTTTAATCAATAATTGGACTGCAAATTTGAATTTATCGCCCCAAAAAACATAAGTAATACACCTATGTACAATATACCAATGAATAGTTTAAGAAACAACTACCAACACCACCTTTTTTGTGATCTAAACAAGCCTTCTGAGTGATTCAATTCAAAATTGGGCAGCAAATTTAATTCAGTACCTTGAAAAACATTTCCTACTATAAATTATCATTCAATATATGTGAAAAAATTTTCTTGATTCCCTTTTTGTCTTCTCAGAAGGACCAACAATAATTGATTCAATCGAAAATTGGATGCAAAGTTTAAATTTAACGTCCCATGAAATGTCCCTTGCGGTGTATCACCGGATAATGTAAGAACAAATTTTCCAACCACCCTTTTTATGATCCAAAAGTGTCCAAAAATTTATTCAAACCTGAATTGGACCCAAAGTTTCAATTCGACTGGTCAAAACGTATAACTTATAATAAATTACTCAATAATATATGAAGAAGTTTTGTTAACCCCCATTTTGTGGTCCCAAAGAGGTCAATATTCAACCTTAAACTGGACCGACAATTTAAATTCAGCGCTCCCAAAAACGTAGCCTAAGAAGTGTCACTGAATAATAGCTGAAAAAAATTTCTCAATCCCCTTTTCATCGTTTCTAAGAGTTAACAGTTATTGCTCACATACAGACACAATCATGTAAAACGAGTAATTGTAACGTGAAATGTTGAATGAATTTAGCACACGCGCACACGCGCACACATAAACGTGTAAAATACACCTTCCTCGAATTTTCACTCACTGCTGAGGAACCACTTACGTGTTTAAGATAAAAATTACCCTATCTTTGAAACGGGCGAATGAAACATCTTTGTGCCAAATTTCAGGTCAATTTGTGCAGCGGTTATGGCGTGATCGAGTTCCGAACATTCAAACACTTTCACGTTATATTATAAGTACTTAAGTAAGGATATAAGTAATTAAGGATTAAGTTATTGTCCTCCATGTGTTCTTTCTGACTTTTGGAAACATTTTTTTGCCTCCATAATATCGTTGGAATTTCGATATTTCTTTAGGCTGAAGTATATTACAAAATATTTTTTCTAAAATGAGCTTGGAAAATAAAAATAAAACATTAAAATTAGCGAACAAACATCCGCAAAAAGATGAGTATTTGAAGACGAAGCCTTTTCTCGTGTCAAAAATCTATCGAGTTCGGAGTTATAACGTAGCTTAGGTGTCACCATTTTTTACCGTTATTTATATAGGCGGGTTTAACAAATAATTTTCTTATCCTTGAGGCAGTTGAGCTTCCCTTTTGTAGAAATTCATACAAACTTCCTGCTTCGAGATGGTAATTATTGAATGCGTATGTGAGATTCGCCTTTATATTTTTGTTTACACACAATAAAATACGATTTTGTGGCATTCAAAGGCTACATTTTTTTCTCCTTGTAGAGTAAGTGCAATAAATCTACTGAAGAATACGTCTATAAGCCACGCGTTGTAAGGACAATAGGGGCTTTTAAACGCAGACATCTATTCTATGAAACACGGGACGAATATAATTTTTCGTTGAAATTATATTCGAATAAAATTATTGCTCGACGAAAATTAAATAAAAATTTAGTGAGAAAATCGGTGTTCCCCTTCTACGATGAGTTGTAAGACAATCGAGGGTAGGTAGAAAATGCTTGCATTGGTACAGAAATAGATAGGTAGGTAGGTAGGCTACCTAAATGTTTTCCTCGTACAAGTACATGAGTTACTCATACCTAATGTTCAGTCGAATGCGTTGTGCGAAGGAAGGGATTTACCTTCTATCAACGAGGAAGATGAAAACAGTTTTTCTACCCTTTTACCAGATTAGTTCACTTTTCATTCACTCGATGTAATGCCAAAATCGGAAATAGTTATTTGTGGTACAAGTTTATAAAGTAGGTAATTTTGATCGGAGTGTGATTTTGGCAGCACGAGCCAAGGGCCAGTGATACAAATCACACGAGTATCAATCAGCTACTATATAAACGTGTGTCGCACATTATTTTTTGAAACACCTCCCTAAAAAACCCAAATAAATAAACAAACTAAAATTGAGATAAATTAATATTTTTGCAAACTGACATATAAGTGTAAACTATCCCCACTACTTCAAACAAACCTCGTGGGGCAGTGACTTTAGTGTTGGCCTGTGAATGTAGCAGTCCGATGTTCGAATCCACATAGTGGAGGAACTTTTTCAAAAAATGAAAGAAAAAAATATTTTTTTAAATTCACAGGTTGTTTTGTTGTATTTAGACAGACGAACATATTCGCTGACCTAAATACTCCGCAACAATTAACAGCGAATATTTCTTCTAAATATTCACCGTTACCTCCGAATAACAACCCAATTAATAAAGCTAGCAGATATGTAGATGTACAACTAATCAGCAAATCTGTCAGCACTATTCGGGTATGTACTTTAGGTACTTTTGGCAAACCATAAACACTTTAGGCTTTAAAAGGAGTTACCTGGTAAATCGATTTACACCGGGACTTCATTTGCCTTTCTATAGAGTATCAGAGTAGTTATACTACCCACTGAACTCAGTCTGATGGCGTTCCAACATGCCCCAAGTTAGCTGTCCACCCAAGGTAGAGGTGTGACACCTGTATATGTTGGATAATTATTTTATAAGATTAAGTATAAGATGTTTGCGACATAATAATTAAAAGTGCTTTGTGACATATTCGTTTCAAATAAATACTGTTTGATAAATTTTGTATCTCATTTTGTTTGTCTCTACAATCCAAGCTAAAGACATAACACAGGTTACACATAATTAAGATAGGTAATGAATTATAGTAAATAATTATATAATTTAAAATAAAATTAAAGAAATATAATAAAGTTATGGAATAAAAAAAAAGAAAACACGAGAACACCTTAATAATTTTTGTAAAAAGAAAAGTTCATGCAAATTAGGAAACAAAGAGGATAAAAAGATTTACTGGAAGTACCGTCCAAAATATTCGTTTCAAATTTCGTACATATGGTTCAAAAATTCCTCATTTTGGGACCAATATAAAAACAAAAATAACAGTACCAGAAATACCATCCAGTCAATCCACGTCAAAATTGATAGCGTATTACGATGAATTAAAATAAATATTTATTCTGAATTTCATGGCTATTGGTGCAAAATTGAGCATTTTATAGCCAAAATAAAAACAAAAATAGTGTTGTGGGCTACGTAATATTTTTGTGTGCCGACTGGCTACACTGCTGCTTTCGTTTCGTCGCCTCGTTTCTTTCTCTCGTAGCTG
Organism: Ericerus pela; assembly: GCA_011428145.1. Lineage (NCBI taxonomy): Eukaryota > Metazoa > Arthropoda > Insecta > Hemiptera > Coccidae > Ericerus > Ericerus pela. The sequence goes on along the minus strand of WOFM01000041.1, from coordinate 1,284,631 downwards.
TAGACTATTGATAAAATGTTAGTTGGTTTTGGTTTTTCGTCTATCTTTTAGTCAGTTATTATTTAAAAAATGTTTCGTGCACTTTTGTGCAAGTCTTGAGTTTAAAATATTAAAAGTTGAATAAAATAGTAAAATTTAAATGTAAAATTGTCAATTCTTTACATAAAAATGGTCCTTCGGGCCCGATACTCATGAGGCTTAACGTAAATTTGAGTAACTTGTAAAATTGAAAATTTTTGTAATGAGTTGCTGTTTGTGAAGCTTGGCTTTCGAGACCTGATCAAGTTCCTGTTGGCTCGTTGGTGACCCGAAGATATCAATATGGTCAATTCAGTCGACAGTGAAGGCGAGAAGGAGTACCTGAAAAAGCTGGTAAGAAAACGTGATTGCATGGCCCGAAGAATTGTTCGAATCGCTAGCAACCTAGACAATGTGAGCGCAGTTGACAGTCATGATGTGTCCATTGATGCTGCTCGTATTGATTGCGATGATTTAGAAAAGTGCTTTGCCGCGTTTGAGTCGACTCAAAATGAAATTGAAGAAGAGATTTCCGAAGACGAGTTGGCGCATCATGAAGCTGAGAGAATTCGCATCGAAGAATTGGTAAGAAATGCTCGAGTAAGTGCTTCGAATTTTATTAGACGTAGTGCAGCTCCTATTGAATCTTTGAATGCAAATACCACGCCCGTTGTAACGACTTCGGCGACCAAGATTAAGCAACCCGAGATAACCGTGCCTAAGTTTAGTGGCGAGGTTAAAAAATGGTCGGAATTTAGAAACGTATTTAAATCTTTGGTTATCGATGAAAAGTTGTACTCGGACGTTGAAAAAATGATTTATTTGAAGCAAGCAGTCGAAGGTAAAGCATCCGAGTTGATAGCAAATTTTGAAATTAGTCGAGAAAATTTCGCTAAAGCTTGGGAAAAGTTGCATCGTCGTTACGAGAACCGCCGAGCGGTAATTAGTACGCATTTAGATGCTTTGTGTAAACTGCCTATCGCTAAGTTCGAGACGGAAGTAGCGCCTTTATTAGACACTGCTACCGATGCAATCGAGTCGTTAAGTGCTGCCGGTGTTCAAAACGGTTGGGAGCTAATGCTGTGTCACTTAGTTTCTGCTAAATTAGATCCTGAAACTCGAAAACAGTGGGAACTTTTGATTGTTCAAGAAGAAGAGTACCCTACTTATGCAAAGTTAGAAAAGTTTTTGCATGAACGAGTGCGAGTTTTCGAGTCCATTCGTAGCACGAGCAGCTCCCCAAAGTCGAGTCAGAGTAGCAGTATTAAGAAAGAAAAACCGGTTGATCGCCAGAAAGCTTTGGTAACACAAGTTCCGTCACAAGTTGCTTCGAGAGAATCAACTGGTTCGAGTACTCGAGTTTGTTTCGATTGCGGTGCTTCGTCGCATGCTCTTCCAGATTGTAAGATTTTTCTTGCAAAGTCCAAAGCCGAGAAAACACAGGTAATCCAGAAACGTGGCTTGTGTTTTAATTGCTTAAATCGTGGTCACCGAGTGGTTACTTGTTGGTTGAAACGGTGCGAGAAATGCGGTAAAAAGCACCACATTTTGCTTCATCCCGACGAACCTATTTCTCAAGTGGAAACTACTAGTGATCACGTGACTGAGCCTACAAAGAAGGAACAAGTTGGTAGCTCAGATTCGGCTAAAGTTTTGCTAACGAGTGGCAAGTTCTCGGCGCATGTATGCCTTCCCGTAGCTTTGGTATATGTTTTCGGTCGAAACGGTCATCATCAATTGGTTCGCACCTTCTTAGATTCATGTGGCGGTATCAATGCTATTTCCGAGCGGTTAGTAAAGAAGCTTCAGTGTTCGACCGAAAGCTCACGTGTGTCATTATCAGCGCTAGTGCCGGGCGAATTTAAAATTTCTCACTCGTGCGATCTAACTGTAAATTCTCGAGTTAGTGAATATAAGCTCAAAGGTAAATTTCAGGTTTTACCGACAATTTCGAATGATTTTGCTAGCTTTGATAAAAATTTGGTGGACTTCGACGTTTTCAAGAATTATCAGCTTGCTGATGATCCATCAGTAGATCCAGGTCGAGTCGATTTATTAATTGGTACCGAATTTTATGAAGAAGTTATGCTGAGTGGAAAAGTGAAAGTTGGTGACCGAGCTTATTTGCGAGAATCTACATTTGGCTGGGTTTTCATCGGTGTTACCAAATCACAGCAGTTTTTTGATGCGTCAAGTTTGTGTTTTCTTACTTTAGAGGCAAAATTTAAGCGGTTTTGGACTATTGACGAGATGAGCGAAAATTGCCCAGTGTGGACTCCTGAAGAAAAACGCGTCGACGAAGAATTTGAACGTACTTTCGCTCGAGATTTGGATGGTCGTTTTATTGTATTTTTGCCGAAAAATTTAGGTATCGAAATGTTAGGCGAGTCTCGTAATATCGCATTTCGTCGATTGTTATCGTTAGAGCGACGTCTACATAAGTCGGTAAAAATGTTCGTTGAATATAATAAGTTTTTAGTCGAATACAAAGAGCTTAAACACATGATTTGTATCGATAGTTCGAAAGCGATGGTTTACTTGCCGCATCATGCAATACTCCGAGAATCGAGTTCAACCACCCGTACTCGAGTCGTATTTAACGCTTCGTGCGCTACTTCGTCAGGTTACTCGCTAAACGATGTACTAGCTAAAGGTCCGGTCTTACAAGAAGAATTGTTTATAATTTTAATGCGTTTTCGTAGTTATAAAATCACCTTTACCGCGGATATTGAAAAAATGTATCGCCAAATTTTAGTTCACCCGACCAATCGGAAGTTACAATGTATTTTGTGGCGAGATAATGTAACCAAGTTGATTTGTACTTTTCAGTTAAATACGCTTACGTACGGCACTAAGCCAGCTTCTTATTTAGCCACTAAGTGTCTTGTCAAGTTAGCTGATTTATTTTCAGTCGAGTATCCGGAAAGCGCTGAAATTGTTAAGTCTGATTTTTATATGGACGATTTTTTATCTGGCGCTGATAGTCTCGAGGAGGCTAAGATTAGAGTTAAGGAAATTACGGAGATTTTAAATTCTGGCTGTTTTCCATTGCGCAAGTTTGCTTCAAATTCTAAAGAGCTTCTTCACGAGATAGACCCTAGTAAGATTGTCAAGTCTCATTCATTCGAAGATTCTGAAGATGTTGCCGTGTTAGGTGTTACTTGGAACAGCCAGGAAGATAAGTTCGTATTTTTTTGTAAGTTTTCTGTTGAAAAAAAGGAGTCGGTGCTGACCAAGCATTTGTTTTTGTCCAAGATTTTTCGTATTTTTGACCCTCTTGGTTTATTGGCTCCAATTGTCATTTCTTTAAAGTTCTTAATGCAAGAGTTGTGGTGTAGTAAGATCGATTGGGACGATCCTGTTCCTCAGATTATTCTCAGTAAGTTCGAATCGATTCGGCAGAAATTAGAGTTCATTCCTTCTCTCGCTGTTCCTAGATGGGTAGGGTTTAGGGATGCTGCCAAAATTCACGTTTTTTGTGACGCTTCTCAGAGAGGTTATGGTGCTGCGGTTTACGTTCGTTCAGTTAGCGAACAAGGCGTTTACGATGTTCAGTTGCTAAGTGCTAAGTCTAGAGTAGCGCCTGTTAAGGTAGTTTCGTTGCCTCGTCTCGAATTATGCGCAGCACTTCTTGGAGCCAATTTGTTTTTGAAAGTTAAGCAAGCTCTCAAGTTACAGAAGACTACTGTCGTTTACGCTTGGTCAGATTCTACAATTGTTTTGTCGTGGCTTTATGTGGAAGATAGGACTTGGAATACCTTCGTAGCAAACTGTGTTTCTAAGATTAGGTCTATTATCGAGCCAAGTCGATGGTTTCATGTTAAGTCAGAAAGTAACGCTGCTGATGTTATTTCACGAGGTTTAGAGTCTGATTTTTCTCAATTGCAGGAATTTTGGAGCGGTCCTTCATTTTTGAAGGAAGGCTTGGATTTTTTGCCCTTTGCAGATTTTGATTCAAGCGCGTTACTCGAGAGTAAGGGTAGTAAAGCCACGACATGTCTCGCTTCGGTTAAGGAGAATTTGTTTGAAAAGTTTTCATCTTACGATAAGTTAATTTCTGTTGTAGCTTATATCATGCGTTCTTCTAAGAGTCTCAGGGACGAGCATTATGAGTCAAAGGAGTTAACCAGTTTTGAGCGTTCGCGCGCTCACCAGATCCTAATTAGATATTCTCAAGCCACCATTGTTGATAAGGATAAGAAGAAGCTCGATTGTTTTCTCGATGATTCTGGTATTTTAAGATTACGTGGCAGAATTGGTAAGTCAGATTTGACCTTTGAGTCCAAGTATCCTATTGTCTTGCCTAAGGATCAGTTTTTGTTGATTCTGATAGAGTATTGGCATCTTGGGTTTTTCCACGCAGGTCGGTCTTTTTTGAAGAATTTTGTAAGATCATCTTATCATGTACTCGGCGATTTGAATCGTATTATCCGTGGAGTCACTTTTCGATGTGTTACTTGTCGAAGGTTTGCAAAGAATTTGCATTATAGTCCTCCTGTCGGGGAGTTACCTCTTTGTCGAGTCACTATCTCCCAAGTCTTTGTGGAAATTGGTGTGGACTTTGCCGGTCCATTTCAGACTAGAGCGGTGGGACCCGGGCGCAACAAAGGCAAGGTGTTGTTCAAGTCATATGTCGCTATTTTTGTCTGCATGGCTTCACGTGCAGTACATATTGAAGTTGTAGAAGATTTGTCGACTAAAGCCTTTTTAGATTCGTTTGCAAGATTTACTTCTCGCCGAGGCTTATGTCGAGTTGTTCATTCGGACCACGGTACAAACTTTATAGGTGCTGATAGGGAACTACGTTGCGCCATTGAATTTCTCAAGAAGAATAGATCCGAATTCATCAATTATTGCTCGAAATTGGGAATCGCCTGGAAGTTTATTCCCAAACGCGCCCCTCACTTCGGTGGCTTATGGGAGGCGGCGGTAAAGTCATTTAAATATCACTTTAAACGTATAGTGGGTGTTCAAATTTTGTCGTATTCCGAACTCTCGACTCTGACTTGTCAGATAGAGGCTGTCTTAAATGCTCGTCCTATTTGTACTTTTGCTGATGATTCATCTACTGTCATTACTCCTGCTCATTTGTGTATTGGTAGATCGATCTCTATCTTACCTCCAATTACCGGTGAGGTTGTAAAAGGCTCGGCTAAGGTTAGGTATTGTTTAGTCCGTTCTATGTTTGATCGATTTTGGGCTATTTGGAGACAGGAGTATTTAGTCGCCCTGCGAAAGGGTTATTTTCGAAAAGTTGGTTCTCGTGCAGCTCAAGTGGACGACATTGTCTTGCTTCAGGAAAGTAACACTCCTCCTTCGGAGTGGCCGATGGGTCGTATAGTTAAGTGTTACTTAGGTAGCGATGGTACTTGTCGTGTGGTGGATGTGTTAACTCGAGGCAAAGTGTTTCGTCGTCCAGTAATTAAGTTGTCACCTTTGCTACCTGATTCAGAAATTAGTTAGATTTTTTTGATGTAATTATTATTTAGTACTTGTTGTTTATTACTCTTATTGTTATTCCGCTTATTTATTTACGCATTTGTTACGTTTTTTGTCATAATATTTTTTGAATTTTTTGTGATATTTACTTACACTGTACTTTTGTTTATATAATTTTTTTTGAGTTTAATGACTCAAAAGGGGGGAGTATGTTGTGGGCTACGTAATATTTTTGTGTGCCGACTGGCTACACTGCTGCTTTCGTTTCGTCGCCTCGTTTCTTTCTCTCGTAGCTGTAGACTATTGATAAAATGTTAGTTGGTTTTGGTTTTTCGTCTATCTTTTAGTCAGTTATTATTTAAAAAATGTTTCGTGCACTTTTGTGCAAGTCTTGAGTTTAAAATATTAAAAGTTGAATAAAATAGTAAAATTTAAATGTAAAATTGTCAATTCTTTACAAATAGTGGTATTGGAAGTACCATCAGGCCAATCCGCACCAAAATCAATAGGCCTGGTCCTTGGCTTCTACCAATGTTTTCACTAAATTTCATGACTATTTGATAAAAATTGCAACCTGTACCATTGGAACAAGAAATTGACTTATATATATATATGAATTTGAGTTATTGGTGCCAAAATTTTCCTGAGGTTATAAAACGAAACACTACCCACCCCCTATCCTGGGGCTATTACCTCACCAAGCATAATAAGTAAATTTTCTTAAGAAAACTTATTTAAAAATTAAGAGTTTTACATTTTTCATTTTCTTTCATTTTTTTATTTGTTGCGTAAACAACGAAACAACGTTACCACTTCCACTTTATTTTTTATTACTATTTTCTCCTTCCACTTTTTTTACTATCGTTATTTACCCCTAATCATACAGTTCATGCATAAAACATTGGTAAAAATTGGATGGCCGAAAACTTTTTCATAACTTGACTTGAGACGCATTTTTAATGCTAAAATGACGATGTTAGGCTGTGTTCAGTGGTAAGTAGTTAGTACCATTGTATAAAATGACGCATGCGCCCAAGGTGATGTATAAAATAAGTACTTTATACATGTTCTAAATGGTTCTTAAATTACCTGCTTTTATATACTGTCAACGTGCATATAAAAATAAAGTTTATAAGCAGGTATTGTAAAAAAAACGTTTTCAGAACTTATAAAAATGAATTTCGACCATTTATTTCGATGTAGGATATCCATAGCTGGACTAAAACCAGGTTTCCCAAATTCATTTGAAAATAAAATTGGTTTCTCGCAACGGCTCTGATTACAGGTACGAGATTTTTAGTTAAATGAAGCGATGATAAATTTTTTGGACGTTTTTTTAAAACTAATTCTCGTAGGTACACTAATAGCTTTCGCGGTTGAAAAATTGTCATTAAGTATCTACGAATTTGCTAAAACGCCGTAAACAGGTTTCATTTAATTTATTTTAAAAATTGTATAGCACATTACAATCACTGTAGTGAAATGCTATTTACACGTGACCACTTTAAATACCTAGTTTGAGAATTTCAGTGGCGTTCTTTCTCTGGTCTGCTTCAATAACTTCTTACATGACAAATCTCGCAAGATCATAATTTTCAACGCAACACCAAAAATTAATTAAGAAACTATCAACAAATAATTATAGTGAAGAAAAAGTTCAATAAAATTAGGTATCGATATGTATCAGAAAAAAAATTTTGAGATGTAAATTCCTCAGTGATGGGTAATTCCTGAAAACCAGATTTTCGAGCAGGAATTTCCAAGAAATTATTTTTCTCTTTTTGAGGAATTTTTTTTTTTTTTTTTGAAGTTGCTTCCATTTTTTTTAAAAAATTATTTATTTACCAAAACTCTTTTTTGTTTCGTTTTAAGTCCAGAAGATTTTACTAGAAAAATTTAAAAACATTATTTTTCTCTTTTCACAAATAGTAAAACTAAAAAAAAGAACAAAAAAGGTCTATCCTTCACCTCTTTTAACAGCACTGAACCCAAGTAAAAATATTAACCAAATAATAAACGTTGAAAAAAAATAAAAAATTGGTCAAGACTTCTCAAAAATAAATTCCTTTTTTTTTTTTTTAATGTTTGTTCCAGCATAACTTCGTTACCTGGATACCGACTACGATGAAATTTTGTTCAAATGATAGAAGATGATCCTTTGGTGGTTTTATTAAATGTTTTTTAGAATCAATGCGATAGATTTTGGGTTATATTTAAATAAAAAACTTAGTTTTAAAGTAGTATTTTTGCAAATGCTAGAAACGAAAAATCATTGAAAAATTTTTGTAATTAAAAAATAAAAATAAAAATTCTGTAAAAAGAGAAAAATAATATTTTTAAATTTCTTCAGTAAACTCTACTAGAACTAAAATGAAACGAAAAAGCACTACGGTAAATAAATAATTTTTTTCAAAAAATGGAACCAACTTAAAAAAAAAAATGCACTAAAAAAGGTGTTGATACATTATCTATTGTTCAATCACTAGTTGGTAACACTGTATCGTCATTCTCCAGTTCCTATTCAGTTGCGTCGTCTATCTTTTCAGTTTGTGAGTTGTGTCCGTTCATGTGAATATCTCTCTCTTCATTAAATTCATTTATTAGTGCGGTACTTGTGTTTTTCTCATTTATTTATTCTCCAATAATATAATTAATAATCGTCTACTTCATACTTTAACGGACTCCAAGCCCCCAGATTCCAACAAAAGGAAAAATAATTCTTATATGGTGCATTCGGACCGCCTTACCCATCAAAATTTTATGTGGAAGTTCTCCTTTCACGATATATGGATACGCATCAGTATAGGAGTTTTCCTTATGGTGCTATCCATCCACCTCACGCTGTATATGAGGGTCTGGTGGTCTTTAGCGTATCCATATCAATAAGAAATAATTTTATAGATACCTACAACCTCAACAGGACGCCCTGAACAACTGACAATGCCTCCAAATTTCTAATTCCAAAATATAATGTCCTCAACTCTTTTAGCTGCCCCTGAGATGATGTCTATCACCCTACATTAATTTTAACCTATTCAAATTAATATGCAATAAATCTATTTATTTATCTATTTATATTTATTGTTTAGCATCTGGAAGGGATAATGACGTTATAGGAGGGGTTGATGACGTGTTTTCCGTCATCTGTTTCTGGAGGGGCTGATGACGTCATAATTTTGATTGTCACATTTTTGCTGTAACATTTTTTCTGTCCAATTTTTTTATTGCGTATATCTGTACCTCTCTTTGAAAACATTTTCCATCAGAAAAAATTTTCGACTCTTAAAAATTGTGTATTTATGTCAGTTTTGTTGGTAATTTGTTGTTGAGAGGCGGGGTTAAAAGAGGCTAATGAGAATATATTGACACTCTCTTGCGACAGAGCTATCCACGCTCTTGATGAATGACAAAAGAGAATATTTTGTCACTGATACAATGCATTATTGTCTTGGTAAGAATTTACTTAAAAATCGGAAAATATATCGTTTGGGTTACTAAATATATTATTTTTCTAACACCTGTCCATAAAGTAAACTATTGTGTGCTCTTTGGTGGTGTATAAAGTGGACGATTTTAGAACAGTGCATAGATAATGTAACTCCTTTACGCATATTTTTTGGACATTATACATCGTCTTGTGCCCACACATTTCTTTTTGTAACACCTGTTCATAATAGTATATTGTGTGATAAATGCGTAATGAGGGTTATTTTTTTACCAAGTATGAAGAATTTGCAGATGAGCCGAAGGCGAGTGCTGCAAACTTGACACGAGTTAAAATAGCCCACAAGCACTTGTCGCACACCGTACTTCTTGCAACTAATGCCAAAAAAAAAAAGAGTATAGTAACAACTCTCATTCCAATAAAAAAAACTCATAATGAAAATAAATTTTGGAAATTATAGCCGAAAAAACACAAAAAATGGCAAGTTTTCCATTATTTTGCATTTTTTTTACGCTTATTTTCAAACAGCTAATAAAAATTAACAAATTATAAGGAGAGTAGTTTCGAGTAAATTTTTCCTCTTTCTAGCATTACTAATCCCAGATTTCTAACTTAAACAGGGAATGAGGAATCATTGAGTGAAAGAAGAGATATTTCTGGATTTCAAAAGAATTTTTTCCATGAATTTACGTTCTTTTCATTTGTTTATTTTCAAATTTTCATTTGATGATTAAAAAATTAAACGAAAGCTAAATTCTGGTAAATTTTCTTCTTTTTTTCCGAGATATATTTTCAGCTCTCTAGCTTAAAAAACGACTGAGGAATTATCGAGGGAGAGAGTAGAAGTTTCTAGATTCCAAAATACGGCAAATCTCCCATTAATTTTCATTTTTTTCGTTTATTTATTGTCAAATATCTGAAGATAATAATTAGAAATTTTTTAAATTTTATCCACTTTTGATTATTACAAACCACAGCTCTCTCACTTAATTAGAGGCTCAGGAATCATTCGAGACATTTTTTTTTAAAATTGAAATGATGCGTTTGATTGGATTGGCAAACTCGACAAATAGTTTTTCACAAAATAACTAAATAATAGTATCAAAATGATTATATTTTCGAATATTTTCCACCCTTTCACCTAGGATTTAGACGCACGAGAGATTGTAAAATTATCGTCTATTTCAGAGGTCAAAAATTTGTTTGTTTACATTCGCTGAACATGCATGTAAAACTCTCGTTCTTTCATCCATGTGTTGAGAAAACTTCATTTTTATACCCACCTTGACGATGTATAAAGCGGGCAATATTTTAAAACCATTTAATACCGATGTATAAAGTGTCTTTACTTTATACATCGTCTTGGGCGCGTGCATCATTTTATACACTGGTCCTGCTTACTGCACAGTCATAGCCTACGTCGTCGTTTTCTTCGATTATATACCTATTTAATTTTTTTTTTTTTTTTTTTTTCCCATAAAAGTTCATTCTGCTGCGGAAATTCTCCAACCTCTGACTTCACCTTTGGCGAGGTACACCAGCTTAACTACTACGCCACGAGGACTGGCTGAAAGTACATTTATTTATACAATTTTTTTTTAATTTTAATTTTTTGGCGGGAGGAGGTGTTGCAAAAAATAGCGTATGACACGCGTGTACAGTGTATGTGATTGATATTCGTGTGATTGGCATCATACTCGTATCAAAATCACCAACTTTGCACGCTTGTATCATAAAATAACTATTTTGTAATTATGGGCGACGCGGGTAAAAAGTGGTATGATTTCGGCAACCTTACCCAATTCAATCGACATTTTGATGAATTCTGAAAGGTACGGCAGATACCTAAATTACCTTCATGTCAAAATGACCACAACGTATTTACGTACCTACCTATATTTTCGAAACCTGACGCAGGTACGTTTATCCTATAGGTATACGTCGAATTATTATAACCGAATTCTCTTCGCTTCGATTTTGTCTCACTTTTTGCCACGCCTTTACCCGGCGCAATTTTTCTCTCCTTTTACCCATAAACGATCCAATAATGCTGCACATTAAAAAGCAAAAATTCTCTTTCGCGAACGCGCAATCGCTACGAATATCGGCGTCGAAAATAAATGAGGTAATTTAGTCGACGTAAAATTACCGAATGTCGCATAAAATTGGCGTTAAGATGATGGCGAAACAAAATTTTAATAGGATTCGTTGATTCTGCGGACGCTCTCTATAACGTTTCCAGTAACTGTACTTACGTTTTACTTGAAACAAAATCGACTGAAGGAAGAATTTTTCATTAAGAGGAAACGCTTTCGTCGCCAGTGAATCGTGTCAGCATGGCTGAACAAGGTATAACGTTCATAGTCTCAGTTCGATCGTATATGGCTTGCTCTCTTTAGCTGTTAAAAAATATGCAAAAAGACGAAAGTGTAAAGGAAGAGAAGAATTTTCCGTTTTCACGTTAAACTTTGTCTTTAGCGGTAGGTTACCCACACCTTTGGTAAGTGTGGTATCGAATTCGTCGTCGGAAGAAATAGAAAAATAAAATGAAAAGGAAACGAAGAAGAAGAAGAAAAAAAAAAAAAGTTACTCGAATCCGCTTTTTTAATCGTTCGTTGGTGTCGTCTTTTCTTTCCGCACATATACAATGACACATTTTCTCATAAAAAAAGTGTCATTTGTTGCGCAAGAAAATAGGATTACATAGTTCGCGAGTTATCGATGTAGGTACCTAATATCGTATTATACTTTACATACGACTGACGTGTGTTTCGCAGTTATAGTCGATTGATCGAAAAAATGCGAGAATTTCGATTACATTAACGTACAAATTCGACATTTACGGATGTTGAAAACATTCTATTAAGTATTGTGAATTTCAATACCTACTTATATATGTATTTTATTCCGATAGTATTCAACCAGTAGTTCTTCATTGTTACAGTTCAACGAAATTTAGGTTAGTTTTTTCGGATATGTTGTTGAAATAGAAATGGTCAAGTATGAGCCATTGAATTCTACTTGAACCTAGGTGATCAACAGTATCACGTTATTTTTGGATAGTTTCTTCACGCTCGTAGACAAATATATTATATTATATAATTATTGTGGTAACGGGTGATCGAGACAAATGAGTGTGCTTGCGCACTTGTCGATCGCCCAGTAGGCCACTGGATATAAAGTCCATAAAAAAACCTTTTTGCTCTCATAGCTTTACTTTGTCAGTACTACCAATTTGAATACTGAGCTAGGCTCACACACACACTCACTCTTTTATAAAACACGCTACATCTTCTGGCAGTTGTGGTAGTGAGGTGTGTGTACACACCTATACCCACAAGTGGTGACCTCGATATGATTGAGATGATTGAGCACGGTGCTCTCTCTCTCTCTCTCTCTCTCTCTCTCTCTGTACATTTGCCAAGTGTGGTGGTCAGTCTACTTGCCATTCCGTAATGAGTGCCCTGAGTGCGGTAGTTGCACTGAGTGCAGTAGTAGCTGTGGTAGGTGTATGGGTATGATGTGGTGATGTACAGAGGGCATCCACCACTATTCTACATGCACCAACCTATTGTGCTCTTGCTCTGCCTCTACTGTTTGTACTCGTACTCTGCTATACTGGAGGGGAGTGGTGTGGTGGCCGTGCACACACTTATCGGCGTATTATCTCCTTCACCATCACCCAGCACCATGACCGAACGAGTACAGTGGCATATTTTGGATGGCAGTGAGGTGATTAAGTTTGGGTATTTAGTTGGTACATGTTTGAATCCACATACCATCCAAATACCTAAAATTATATTGTCATAATTTAAATATTTTGTATTCTGAGACATTCTGCGGACACAGTGGTACATTATATTCTATAGGATTGACTATTTTTTAACAAAAATGAGCTAAAGACTGTTTGTTGCTCAACAAGTTGTGCTCTAGGTTCAGTATGGTTAGTTCAAATACCGAGGTATAGAATTCCATTATCTTTTTCCAGAGTTAGAAGCCGAGAGAATTGAAGAAGAACATGTAATTGTGCCTCCAATTGGTATTTTTGAGCGATATTATTAGAATTTACTTTGACAATTTCAAATCAATGGGTTCAATGGTTTTGACTGGCCGTTAATGAATCACTAAGTCAGTCATGTATTCTTTTTATGTGTACTTTATTACCAGTGATTACTCTTGAGCGTGGAAATAAATATGAATTTAAAAAAACAGGACTAAATAAAAAGACCAAACTCACCTTCCCATCATGTCCCCCTGAAAAAATATAATCCTGGAGCCGCCACTAACGCAAGACCAAGGTCAAACTAATACCTACTTCAAAATATGAATAAACTGGAATGTGTTCGTAATCTTGCTATTTGAATAATTTGTATCTTGAAATTGTAATTAAATTAATTTAAGAGTTTGATTTGCTCATCAATAGTAAACTTTGAAAAAATTTTATGAGCAGGACCAATGATGATGGTACAAAAGCCAGATTAAGATTATTGATGTAAGATCAACAGAATGGTGGAAGTACAACACTATGACGGCCTTGGTCAGAGTCTCAGTCTTGATCTTCCGTTTGATCTTCACGACCTGTTAATAAATTCGCTTCCCATGTAGAAAAAATCTGATCTAACTTTAGTCACTCGACGATGTGAATGAGATTTTACTACCTAACGTCATTCGCAAATTTTTTTTCCACCATAAATCCCAATATGCGGCAGATTCCGCTGGCACTAATTTTCACCATATCAGACTTGTAATTTGTTCGTCTTATTACACGCCCATCGACCAAACCAATTTTTCTAATCGTCGAAGTCACTTGTAATTAATTAGGTAGGTATGTATTTCGCAAGAAGTGCATATTATAGCCTACTCGCAGAAAGAATGTTTGTTCATTTTGGCACCGTTTCCTTCTTAAAGTATAAAATTTCTTTAAAACCTTTTCATTAACCAATATTTTCGAGTAAATTAACTTCCTTTTCAAAGTACGCGGCTCCTATACGGCTTACCTTTTAGGTTGCTAAAATCTATTCAATATTTTCTAGCGGATTACGTTCTTTTCGTATCGTATTAACTTCAACCGGCCTTAATATAATAGGCTTTCATTCGCAACATTCTTGAGAAGCCACCATTCAACCTCGAGCTGTGACATCGTCTTCGTTATCATAATATTTACGAGAATTTTCCTTTCACTCGTGTAATGTGACGAAAACACACATTCAGCTGCGTACCCCTATTCGAGCCAAGGCCATCGTCAAAGGCAAAATACATTTAATTATTCCAAAATATTATATGTATAGGTACTGGAGCTGAAAATGTGGCTATCACTGATTCTCGCTCAAGCAGAGGTAGTTCTCGTACTCACGTTAATAGAACAGCAAATACAATCGTTGTTCGTACATAATATTATTATATGAGCAGCAAAAATTGTTGTAGATTTCGCCAAAAATTATTCGAACGGTCGTTGACGATTTTTTAAGTAAGTTTTCTAAGAAAATGTACTCATTAATTTTGTGCTCATGAAAGGTCTCAGGGGTGGGAGTAAGTACGTTTTTCGTTTCATGAACCAAGGAAAATTTTGGCACCATTTTTGAAAATTCAATTGTATTTATGCACTATATACGTATGTATGACAATGTATGTATGCACAATTCTTGTTAACACGGTATAAAATATAATTGTTTTTCGATAGTCACAAAATTTGGACCGAATATTAGTATTCAGAGACAAGACGGTTTAAATATGGTGGTAATTGATTTCATGGTACGACTAAAAGGTATCGTTATATTGCAATTTTGGCACTTTAATGGCTCTAAAATTAGTAGTTTTCAAGAAATAGTTACAAAATTTAAAACAGACTCTAACATGATTTAAAATTTGATTGTGATTGGCTTTACGGTTCATGCCTTGGGGTTGTTTGAGTGGCTAAACTCAATAAATAAAGCAATTTTAATCCAATAATCACGAAATTTTGTACAAATATTACTTCTAACACAAGAACCAAACGTACAAATTTTGGTTTTTATTGTCAATTTTTTCATGACTTACTAGTTATTTAGTGTGATTTTTTTCTTTACCTTCAGATAATAGCCTTGAAAAATCATTATTTTTCAAGCCCAATCGAGAAAAACTCTTCTTTTAGTCTAGAAAAATCATAACACCCTCAAAAACTCAATTTATCGTTCATCCCTCACCCACCGTCCCTGTATAGATTACAAAACAAGCAATCGGATTCATATCTTCTTCCTTAACCAACTGGGGTACGTGTTCTTTTGGGAGTCTATATAATTTTTTATATCTCTTATTAAGCCTAGTGTCTACTAATTTTATTTTTTAAAAAACACTTACTATGTTCAATCATCTACACCAATAACATTATTTTTTTTGAAGATGATAATGATTTTCAACCCTATCTTGACGGACTATGTCAGGTGATACATGATTTGAATTATTTTGCTTTGAATAGGTCGGTTCATTTTACCCGAAAATAAAAAATTCTCCAAATTTTTCACAACTATTGTGAAATTCTCACAACTTTTCACAGCAAACATCCAAAAATAACAGAGCTATGGATTTATAAAATTTTTGATTGGATATAATCTACTTTTTTTTTTACTGATTTTTGAATTGTGATTTTCAATTATTTTTCTCAGGACTTTTCCCATTCTTAAATAATTTTTTTATGACCTCGTAGTCCTCATTTTCATTCCTCAACTCTCATAACGCTACGCCACAATTTCATTTGAGGTAGGTACCTATTGGGAGATTTTTGGTATCTGTAGTACCCATCACTTCTACTTTTTACTGATTTTATTTTCCAGTCTTTTAGGTTCAGGATGTTTTTCTGACTATCCATTAATGCTGAGGCAGAAGCTAACCTTGAAGGATGGGGCCGAGAGTAACCTTCATGGTTGGGGTAGAAATTAAATTTAAAATAACTTTGAATAATCAGTGCCTAATAATGAATTGATTATTTCAATACCTAAATACATTTGAAAACCTACTTTTTCTGACGAAGTATAGGTGCGCTTGAGATTTTTTCTTTTTGTTTGTTTTGCTGCACACATTCAGATCAAGCAGTAACAACAATTATAAACTTTAACCGCTCACCATTAATGGCACCTTTCGAATGAAACCACAACGGCCAAGTTGGCGAGGAAAATTCGAACTGGGTCCTGCGAAAATTGACGACAAACGCTTTTCACAGCACGCACAAAAGAATGAAAATGAGAGAATATGGCTACACGATTCAAAATTGTCAGATAGGCATTCATATAAATGATAAAATTAACCAACACGAAAAACAAGTTTCACCTTTGTACGAACGTTTTCAAATGAGTAGATACAAACGAGTAGGTAATTACCATACGACCATACAATGTAGGCCTATGTAAACGCATTTTTCATCTTCCAGTTTACTATTCAGTGGGGTAGGCAACCAGTAACACCTACGTTACCCATCGAAAGATAAAATCGAAATAGAGAAACGCTTGAAAACTTGCATAATTTGCGGTCGTTGACCAAACTTTAGGCTGTAGTAAAAAAGTTGGTTTAATAGGTTTCTTATTTTACTATCGATATTTTGAATTGGTTTTCAGTCATAAATGACTGGATAATTTGACATATACGAAATTAACGTGCTTAGGAAAACAAAGTCCTATACTTTGTCGACAAAAAAATTAAGATATAGATGTTTCAATTAATTTTCAGAGCTAACATCCGGTCAAAGTTACCTTGCAGCTCAAATATGAGTGAACATACAGTTAACTTTGTGGTTAGCAATCCTCAGGTCTCTATAATTTTTCCCTACATGAATTTTGCATAAAGTCCATCTTTACCGGTGCTATGAAATTAGGTAGGTAGTCTACCTATATTATGTTTCTCATTTAAATTTAACGAAATAATTTCACGTACCTACCTATACTATCTATAGATAGCCTATGTAAGAATGTTACCTGCATTAGAACCACAGACAAAATAGTTTCAATGAATTATGACGATGAATGCTATTAGTGTCACTTTATGAGAGAAGTGTGTGAGTTGAAAAACCAGAGATCAGTTTAGCTTTATGTGTTGTGTATACAGTAAATTGGTATCATTGAAATTGGTAGCCAGTATAGTATCTCCAATATGTTATCAAGTTGAGTTAATGCAGCTGTTTCAAATGCATAAGTGAGCCAACAACCGACATCATTACCTAACGTCTTGAAATTTAAATCCAACAACTAAAAAATTGACTCGTAATCAGATTTCAACAAAAGTAACAAATTTCGTGGTAATAAAATTGTAAATCAGAATTACCAATACAGAATCTTCAGTCAGAAATTAAGGGAAAAAAAGGTAGGTACTATTCTTAAATTGAAAATTGGGTAGCCATAAAAATGTGTTGCTAACATTACATTCGAACTGAAATAATAGAATTTTTATTCGGGTTGGCACCTATTAATGTATTCTCTTCTCACTGGTTTTCAATTTTCCAGCTGCACATAGTTCGTTCGCCGACAATATATTTAAAAAAAATACGAACCATAACTAAAAGCTCAACATATGTTAATGTTATATTTTTCGTTCATTTATATTTACGCTGTATCCCACGTAATCGGTAAAATTAAAAAATAAAATAATAATAAGGAAGAAGACTGTGTTATTCCGAGTTTAATAACAGAGTTCAAATATTTTCAGCACAGTTTTCATTCTACTTCATGCTGCATATCACGTACTTGTTCATAATATTTTTCTCTTCTCTACAGATACCTTTTGCGATAAATTTAATAGAAAAAATCGGCGAATAAAAAAACGTATGACCTCACCTTCGCGCAGAGTGATGTTGATGGAAATTTTTTAGACAGAAATTCGAAGGGAAAGAAAAAAGCTCATCTCACTGTATGGTAGTACCACAGTCTAACAATGATCGATCGAAATAAATGGCAGTAACGACAAAATTGATGATTGACCGAATGGGTGAACAGCAATTTTTCACATCTACTTCTAGGTTAAAAATTATACTTAAATTTTTACTATCATATTCCGTCGATTCCGTATTGAAAATTCTTAAAGAAGATAAGTTAAGAATAAATTATTAGTTTTCTTTTCTAATATGAATCGAAAACGGTTTCAATAACGTGACGTGGAAATAAAATAAAAGGATAAGAGAAAATTAATTTTATTTTCAATTATTCATTTTTGGTTCTCACGCAAATCTTCTCGTCTATACGGTGGTATGCTCGCAAGCCAGCTCTTGGAGAAGTTAGAAGTGAGAGAAAAGAAGTGAAATTTTCTCGGATGACTAATCTATTTTAGCCTCCAAATTGACTTTGCCGACATTTTGGAAGCACCGCAGTTTTTATTTAGTCGCGAGAATTTGATATTTAAACGGTTCGTTATAAATTTAAGTAATTTTGTCATAATCGAAACAAGTTATGGAAAATAGGTTGGAAAAAAATCACAAAACATAATAAAAATAAAATACAGCATAAATAAAGCATAAATAAACAAATAAATAAATACATTCGAAAATTTTTAATATTTGTTCTGTCCCATTTATACAGACATGCATAATTCTTAATTATCTGTATAATTGTGATAAAACAACTATAGATAACTATTATTCTTAATTCTTGGAATAATAATCGATTATACACTGCATTTTCTCACATACGAACAACTCTAAATATGCTGACTCCATCATGTCATCATATTTAGTGACGTATGTACTGTCACGCCACTTGAAAACTGATCAGCCACTTTGTGTCTTAGTAAAATACTCAAGTAAATTCGTCCTATACATTGAGAGGCGAATTCATTCATGTTTTTGGCTTCTTAGTGAATAGTATGAGAATGTTAAGGGGTCTATGAAGGTGAATATAGGATTAGGTTTCATTCATGTACCTATTAGAGAATAATAAGAATAATTAGTTTAAAGTTAAACTGTGATATTTTTAACTGACGGATATTGTGAAGTTAATTGATAAATGAGTTAGAAGAAAATCTCTTTTCATTTGTCGAGATTCCACCATTGTGGAAAACTCAGTAAATTATTGAAAGAATTTTGTAGAATGCTGGCTAAAAGTTACGTCTAAAATGAAGCTTCAAGAAAGTTCATAATGAAATGAATTGTGGATTTATAAAATACCTACATTGGTACGCAAGTTATTATGACGAGAAATGGCATAGATTTTGAGGTTATTTTCCTTATTCTTTCGGTACCAAATTCAAATTCGCATACGTTCCCGACCATTAGTGACAATCCAATTTTTTTTTTTTCAAATAATCAAACAAAATGAATAAATAAATATAATTATTAGTTCAGAGATCAAAACACAAACAAATTATGTAGATAAAAATGAGATTGAAAATTATCAGGTTCCACATAGGAGTGGGGATATTTTGATCCTGAATGTAGTCCAATTTGTCATTTCATATTTGTCTTCAACTATGTTTAATTAATACTCAGAGGGTCAATTAGCACAGCTCCTTATACCCATTTGGCTACGTAGATTTAATCTCATTTCATAGAATTTGTTCCCCTTCTAAATAAAAGTCATGTTATAGCACAGCAATACACGAACTGGAATGTTTTGTTCTTGTATTTTGTTTCACTATTTAATAGGAATTACATCGACTTATGTGAAAACTGATGATAAAAATGAATTTTTAATTGAAAAATAGTGTGGTTGACTGATGAAAATTTTCTTCTACAATCACAAATTTTTGAGATATAGTAGAACCTGCATATTAAAGTTAATTTGGGACCCAGATATAGGCCAAGAAAAAAAAAATTCGAGTTTAATTTTAAATTAAAATTTATACTTAGGTTATCAGAATATGTATGGGTTATAGTCTACAGAATGTACTTACATGGAAGTACAGACTAATATTTTATGGAATAATTTTTTAAACAAAATTGCTAAAAAACTGTTTTATTTTAATACAATATTAAGTACTTAAGACAAGTTTTCAACTTTGACTATTTTTTAGATTGCTAAACTAACCGTGTTGTGAAAATTTTCATGTTTTTTCAAGCTTCTATAAGAAGTTAAGTTCATAAAGCGAATTATTGAGTCAATAAATAAATTTTGTTTCAATACATTTAGATACAGCAAATCTATCCCGAGTGATTTCGTGTTCAATTGGTGGATGAGTCTATTATTCGTGAGTTAAATAAGCGGGGAGTATCAGCTACTTTTGAGTGATAATTACAGAAAATGTTCTCCTCATTTTCAAGAGTAGGTACCAACTACACAGCTTTATCGGTTAAATAGCAGCTGAAGAATTATAAAAGGAAAGAAGAGAAGTTTTTGAAAATTTAAATGTTTCGAATATTGGAAAAATAGTGGATGAATATAACAAATTGGTGATTGAATTTTATCATAGCCATTAACGGGTAGAATGGATATAAATATATTGAAATAAAATAACACCGTGTTTCCAACTAGCTTCTTTAGTTCATCTAGAATTTATTTTCTTATCTTAGCAATACATAGTTTATGATTTTTTATTGACTTCTATATGAATGAACCGTTAAGCCGATCGAAATAAAATTTTTCAGAATGTTAGAATATAATTTAATCAATGTCTGAGTCAAGTTTCATGATTAATGGCAGAAAAATATATTTCAAAACATTATAAGTCCAAAAACTGCAAAATCATATCATGATGTAACTGGTAGGCTTACTAACTGGCTGATTTGGGTTAAAAAATAATTATCGAGAAAAAAAAAATGGATTCTGATGTTATCAGTATCAAAAATGATATTAATAGTATCGATAATTTTTATTATTGTGCCACCTCTAGTGCACACAATACACTTCACACTGCTATCGATATCGATAATATCGATGGTTTTTAATATTGCGCCATCTCTAGAGCACACAATATATTTTACACATATACTTACAATTCAAATCAACTAATGATAAAAGATAAACTATATTTAAACAAAGCGAACAGCGGGCATCGAGTACACGCATGTTGAAATAAGGTATATAATTAAATCAAAAAATGAAAACTTTGAAAATTACAAATATACCGTAATCCACGTTGAAGATGGAGGTGTCAACATATACTTCAAATAACTGTGAAACAGTTAACGAATTTGTGGACTATAAATTAAACAAATTAACTTTCAAGTCAAGTGTGGGAACCGCCATACCTTGTCTAATATAAAATACATTTGCCAGTTATAGTCGGCAGTGAGATGGCCGTGCGGTTAAGTTCACTGCTTTTAGCTGGCAAATATGTAGGTCCCAGGTTTGATTCCCCGAGCCGACAAAACCTACATCTGGTGACCCTTGACGTGTGCTGGACATGCACGCACCCTAGTGATGCATGGTGGAACTTACAACTCTTCTTCCTAACTTGAGTTGCCGATAGATGGCGCCCTATATAGTGGAAATAAAACCTGTATAGGTAGTATAAGTCTGTGTGTATAGGTATAAGAGGCGTTTCTGATTCCGCCCAACCTCCCACAGCATCTAATGTCGTTCAACTCGTGTTGAGTCTCTCTAGGGGGGGAGTGTGTGGGAACCGCCATACCTTGTCTAATATAAAATACATTCGCCAGTTATAGTCGGCGGTGAGATGGCCATGCGGTTAAGTTCACCGCTTTTAGCTGGCGAATATGTAGGTCCCAGGTTCGATTCCCCGAGCCAACAAAACCTGCATCAAGAAAATTAATAAATTTTTGAACTTCAGAGCTGCCAAAAGAGGTTTTAGTAACACCAAAGACATGAAAAAGCAGCCGTACAATGGCATCCAGAACATAAGTGCAAAATGGTGAAAACAAAGAGGAAGAGTTCAAGAAAATGAGAGATGGTGGTCCAAGTTTAGTTGGAGGCTGGCAGTTGAAACCTCCGCCTTCAACATTAGCACTTATAAATATAGTTAGGAAAATAGAATTAAATAAATTAAAAAAATAAAAATGAAAAGAAAAAATTAAGGCCCACACGCTATACAAAAAAGTAAGCCAATTTTTCTTCCTTATTGTATTGTAGCCTCTGCTGCTGTCGTCATACTTGTACAAATCACCTACATTTCGCACCTGTATCTCAAATAACTATTTCAGCGTGAGTCTAAATTAGTTAAAATGTTTGTATGTACAACTTATTGTTAGAAGCGTGTAAGTTCTGCTAGCTATAGCTACCAATTTTGGAAACATACCTATAGCCTTCTATACATGATAATTCATGAATGACTTAAAATGATTGCTGAAAAAATTTACCGTTAAATCTATTGTATTTACCGAAGTAGCCCACCATATTTTCTTATGTTTAAGCAAATTTCCATTAAAAAAAAAAAAAAGTCATCCAACGTTCTGAAGAATGCCTGTAAAAAAGAATTGAAGCACGTCTGATTTTTATGAAAATTTATGTAACGCAAAGAACCTCCTACTTTTTTTCCTCTCCTTTTCATAAAAAAAAGCCTTATTTTTTGGCAACATCACATCCGCAAACATCGAAAATATCAAACTGGAAGTAATGTTTTCAATTGTGACGAAATTTGTTCCAAAAAAGAAGTATAAAAGATGTAGAGGAAAAAGTTGGCCAGCCTATTTTTAAAGAAAGAGAATTCTTAACGTTTTCATCGTATAGTCAACCAATCTATGTGTTCTAGAAAGTTGTAAAAGCCTTTTTTTTTCTTTTGTTTTCGTGGATTTATATTGAGCTTTTTTCGAATATTAGGTCGCTCATATTCTAGTCATATCTATTATCATTTATTCAACCAACGGACGCATTCTTCTGAAAATTCTACTGTATGGTAGATTCTTCCCAGTGGAAGAGGAACTGAAGGATGAGCTACCGCTGACATGTGTTTACATTTTATCAAAACCTTCAAAACAAAAAGTAAAAACATTAGTAAACAGCTTCCTCACATAAATAATAAAAATTTTTTGCTACACAGCCTTTTTGAAAAAGTTTTTCATCGTCGCCTATAATTTAAAAAGTAAATTATCATACTTTATCAGAAAGCCTTTGAAAACAATGAGGTTAAAGACTTTTGCGTTTGAAAGGTGCTCAAAAATAGTTCCGTGAATTGTTGTGCGTGTGTGGGCGTGCGTGCGTGTTTGTGTGTGTAAAAGTGGTTGTTTTTAAAGACGTAAAACTGATACAGTAATCATTAGAAGACAACCAATGACGAGGGGTTTAAACCCTAATGTCCGAACTGGAAACACGAAGTTAAGCAGGATATATAACAGGCGATAAACGACGATATGCGTACTCAGGATAATCTAAAAATGTTGTCATTTTCTCGCTCAAATGCATTTTATCCAAAAAGTGGGACGTTCGCCAAAAACTTTACCCATTAAATTCAAGGTAATTATAAAATGGATTAGGATTTAATGATGGCCACCGGACGAAAAGATACGTGAAACGTTATAATATTTTCGTATTCATTATTTTGGAAATAACTTTATTTTAATAATACAAAATATCCTGAAGATATTTGCTTTCGATCAAAGACGGCAAACCATATTATAAATAAGTTTAGTTCAAAACCGAATTTAAAAAAAATAAGCTTGTTATCAATCCTAGATGACCAAAATCATATACATGTGCGTGTACATTCAACGTCCGATAGGTGGCGAAATATCATGCAGAAAGCTTTTTCTATATAATATATGTGTATATATGTAAAATACGTGTACGTATTTTAGAAATAGCTGGCTATTTCACGTCCGTCTTATCATTTCCATAGTACGGCAGAATCGAATGTATCGAGATTTAGCTGATAAGACAGGACTGTGTAACTGCAAGTAAATTTTTATTTGATTTCATTCGTGTGCTGTGGTTATAATGTAGACGATCAAAACGTTTCTTTCTAGTAATTTTCTGCTAAACTATGTAATATGACAATCTAAGATTTAAGTAATTTTGTAATCGAGTAATGAACTTTTTAATCTTTGTATTTCACTTCTTTTAGGTAAGTTGAAATAAGTTTGATGCTAAGTATGTAAATTATCTGATTCTTAAAATATATTTCCACTTCTTTTAGTGCAATCGAGATATTGTTCATATTTCATTCAAAATTACTTACAAATACAAAGATTAATTCTTTGATCAGCGATGTCGCCAGTTCGATTACAAGTTTTCATGCTTGCTGAGGCTGCTGCTGATGGGAAATCTACTGTTATCAGAATAAAAAGAGTTAGAAAACCAGGGGATGAAATGTGGTACGCTTTTCCTCCTGAATTTCAATCGCTGACTATTCATGCCAAGCTGTTAGCTACGGGTTCAATGAAAGCTGCCAGAGATGCGCTTAAAGCCCGCGGACAGTATCGCACTGTAAATGTTAGCCTGTCTGAGGAGCTAGCAAAATCATATCTGGATGATGACGGTAACTTTGTCTTTTCTGATTATTTTTTGTCATCGGTAGAGACTGGTTCTTCGTCTGTCGCGCCGGTAGTGTCACTGGAGAAACAGGAATCACTAAAAGAAATAATGAAACATTTTCTGGTCGATAAATTAACATCCAAGAATTCAAACGTAGTTGCTTGGGCTGTTAGTTTCGAAAAAGAAGTAGCTCGGTTTTCTCTTGTTGGATCCAGAGTTATTGAGGTTTTTCACCTTTGCTTAGATACGTCAATGAATGACTGGTTCCTGAGTACCCAAAAGAAAATTGGTGTTGATGCTGACTGGGCTCTATGGCACGAGGATCTTATCGCCACATTCGGTGACGTATCTTGGAAACCGATCCGATTTGCTTACAATTTCCGATATTTATCGGGCTCCTTAATAGAATACGTTATAAAAAAAGAAAAATTAATGTTAGATCTAGACCATTTTATCGCTGAAAATGTATTACTGAATTTAATAGTGTTAGGCTTGCCGGCTCATATTCAAGATTCATTGAATCGTAATTCAGTAACTACGGTAAAATTATTAATTTCTAAATTAAAAAAATATGATGCTGATAACCCTGCTCGTCGTACATCTTCTGAGAATGCAAATTCGACTATGTCAAAAAAAACAAATACGATTGTTCAAAATGTTAATGGTATTACTAATTATAAGAAATTTACTCCTAAAAAAAAAACATGTTCGATTTGTGATAAATTAGGGAAATTTGGTAGAATTCACTCGGAAAATGTCTGCTGGTTTAAGGACTCAAAAAAAAATGAAATTAACAAAGTAAAATCTGTAAATAATTTGGAGATAGAGTCCGAAATCAATAATTCAGATGACTTGCCAAAAAACGAGTAACGGTACCACTGATTCAATTATGTCTTTTAATTAATGATTCTATATTATGTAACGGTATTTATGATTCCGGCTCAAATATTTCATTAATAAACTATAAATTTGCAAGGAAAAATAAAATAAAAATTAACTCTTGCAACAATAATTTTAAAATGGTCAGTGGTACGGCTTCAGTCTTTGGAATCGTAAAAATCAAAGTAAAAATTTTTGATATCGTCAAATTTGTAGATGTTTTTGTGATAAATTCGATTAATTTTGATTATGATTTTTTGATTGGCTTAAATATGATAAAGGATTTTGGGTTACACCAAGACCATGAATTGAATATCTCTCAGATTAACGTAATGGATAATAATAAAAAAATTGATCTCGGAACCGTAGTTCAGTCTGCACCGTTTACAGTAAATTTTAATGAATCTATTAAAATTAATGAATTCGAGGCAAATTTGGATCATTTAAATAATTACCAAAAGAATAAAATAACTTATTTAATTGAAAAACATAAATCTATTTTTGCGAAACACAAATTTGATACGGGTTGTGTACACAACCACGAAGCTTCAGTTAAATTGACTGAGCATAGGTATGTATCTCGCAAGCCGTACAGATGTAATCCTATTGATCAGAAGGAAATTGAATCTCAAATTTCCCAGTTGTTAAACCATGGTCTGATCCAGGAATCTACATCTCCTTTTGCGGCTCCAGTTACACTGGCATTTAAAAAAGATGAGTTTGGCGTTCGAAAGAAGAACAGATTATGTATCGACTTTACGGCATTAAATAAGCTTATTGTACCTGAAAGTCAACCTTTCCCATTAATAGAAGATTTAATTGTGAAGACTAGGGATTGTGTTTATTTTTCAGCTTTCGATATTAATTCCGCTTTTTGGACTATTCCCTTACGCAAAAAAGATTCTTATAAAACAGCTTTCGTCACACAAAATGGCCATTTTGAGTGGACATGTTTGCCATTTGGCCTTAAAACATCTCCCGCAATTTTTCAAAGGATCCTACAAAATATTATCCGACGTAACGGGTTGGACTATTTTTGTGTAAACTATATTGATGACATTCTAGTTTTTTCAAAAACATTTGAGGAACACTTGGAGCACATTGATAAATTGTTTATGGCCATTAAAAAAGAAGGTTTTAGATTGAAACTATTAAAATGTAATTTTGCCAAAAATAACGTAAAATATTTAGGCCACATAATTAGCAATAACGTAACTAAGCCTGTTTTTGATAATGTGCTCCCTATCAAGAATTTTCCCATTCCTCAAAATAGAAAGAATGTGCGCCAATTTTTAGGGAAGGTTAATTTTTATAAGAAATATATTCCAAAGGCTGCACATATTTTAGAACCGTTACACAATTTATTGAAGAAAAACGTAGATTTTAATTGGTCAACAGACTGCCATAATAGTTTCGAAAAGATAAAAAGTTATTTATGTTCAAGTCCTTGTTTAGCTATTTATGATCCTTTAAAGGAGACAGTTTTATACACTGATGCAAGTTTGGAAGGACTTGGTGCAATCCTGAAACAAAAACAGAAAGACGGAAATTTTCGGCCAGTCGCTTATTTTTCCAAAAAGTTAAATGTTTATCAAAAAAAGAAAAAGGCGATTTTTTTGGAGTGTCTGGCAATTAAAGAGGCCTTAATGTTCTGGCAACATTGGCTTCTTGGAAAGAAATTTGTCGTTTATTCAGATCATAAACCGCTTGAGAATCTGAACGTAAACTCTAAATTTGATAATGAACTTGGTCAGCTTATGTTTTACTTGTCTCAGTTTGATTTTTCAGTAAAGTATTTACCTGGTTCCGAGAATCAGGAGGCCGACTGTTTGTCGCGTAACCCTGTCCTCGAACATTTTGAAACGCATAAAGAACTTAAAATAGTAAATTTTATTCAATTTAATGAAATAGCTATGGACCAAAATAAATTTTCAAGAGACTAAATCAAACTCTGGTGAATAGAATACGCTGTAAAGTTAACGAAAACAAAATAAATAAAAAAAAGCCTTGGTCAGTTTTAGCAGAAGAATGTGTTCAAGAATATAACGATACTATTCATTCATCAACCTTATTTTCACCAAATTATTTAATGAATAATATTAAAGTAAATTTATGTCCAAAAGATATTCCGATGCCTAACGTAACAGATCTGACCAATGACAGGTTATTAGCATTTGAAAATTCCCAGAGAAGTCATAAATATAATAAGCAAAAATTTGACTCCAAGAGAAAAGATATTTCTTATAGAGTTGGCGATTTAGTCTATGTAAATCATGGTAATCTGTTAAACAAAAATAAACTCGATGAAATAAGAACGGGCCCGTTCAAAATAACTGAAAGTTTGTCAAATGTAATATATCGCGTAGATGCTGGTTATCAGAAGAAAGAGTCAAATTTGTTCCATGTTTCCAAATTACTCCCCTTTGTTTCGTAATTTTCTCAGGTATGGGGATGTAAAATACGTGTACGTATTTTAGAAATAGCTGGCTATTTCACGTCCGTCTTATCATTTCCATAGTACGGCAGAATCGAATGTATCGAGATTTAGCTGATAAGACAGGACTGTGTAACTGCAAGTAAATTTTTATTTGATTTCATTCGTGTGCTGTGGTTATAATGTAGACGATCAAAACGTTTCTTTCTAGTAATTTTCTGCTAAACTATGTAATATGACAATCTAAGATTTAAGTAATTTTGTAATCGAGTAATGAACTTTTTAATCTTTGTATTTCACTTCTTTTAGGTAAGTTGAAATAAGTTTGATGCTAAGTATGTAAATTATCTGATTCTTAAAATATATTTTCACTTCTTTTAGTGCAATCGAGATATTGTTCATATTTCATTCAAAATTACTTACATATATATATATATATATATATATACCATATATTTATTTTGTTCTTGTATTTTCTCTCCCGTTATCTCGTGATTAATTCGTTTTAGGTGAAATCTGATGGTGGATATGAATTCGTAGTTAAAAAAAAAGCAGGTCGTCGCTGAAAACTTTTTTCTGGCATCATTACTTTTTGAAATAAATAATAAATTAAAAAATGGCAAATTTCTCATTAATTTCCAATTTTTTTATGACCGATTTGTGAAAAACTCATAGTGATAAAGAAATTTAGTTTTATTAGAAAACTAAAACAAATTTTCTCCGCTTTTTAACAGTATAAACACCAGCTTTGTAGCTTAAATAGAAGCTGATAAATCATGAAGTGGGAGAAGAGCAGTTTTATACAAAATTAAAATGTGAATGTTGCAAAAAATGCGGATTTTTGGGTTTAGCTTCTTCATACGAAATAGATATTATTTTGTTAGGGAAGGTTAGTTGCGGTATTGGTATATTTTAAAATTGCAGTAGTGAGTAGAATAAAAGCTTATAAAAAGGTACCAGGCCGTGTCCAACGCACCCAAACAAACATTGAAACAACGGTGAAAAGGTAGGAGAGTGCTTAACTTAATTATCAGTATGTTTTTTTTTTAATGTTTTTTCGAATTTATTTAAAAAAAATAATAGTGGATGATCTGGCCACATTCAACTTTTTTTTGAAATCAATGGTGTAGTTTTTGAGTTAACTTTAAAAAACTTCTTGTTTCCAAACAAAAACTTAAAAAATCAATCAACAATGGTAAATATTTATTTAAATTCTCATATAAACTTCACCAAAACTAGCAAGAAATCAAGACAGTTACCCACTCATAAACAGAGAGTAATAATAGAATTTTAGGAAACTGGTTTGCAAAACGAGACGATTGTTGATGAAATTACGAAGTTTGCAGCATAGGCTGTGGGCAAGTTCGATAATTACAAGAGTTGACCATTGCGAGTGTACAAACAAGTTGCGTATGATATTATACAAAACAAATTCTTCAAAAGAAAGTTATTATGCTATTCAGTCATTTTTTTGAAGTTCCTGATCGCCTTACACGTAATAAATTAAACCTTCCTCATATATATATAGAATTTATTGAATAATTATGTTTTGTACAGAATGTAGTGAAGAAGTAAACACAGGTTCTCAACTCGAGAACCTATCTGCACCATGTAATTTATACCTTAGTCTGAAAGATAGTACATAGGGCAGTGAGCTGAGTTGGGAAAGTTGTAGTTAACCATAGTCTATTTCATTTTCATTTTATTCACAATGAGCTTTTCATGATTCATATGAACTTTTTACCTCCCATCTCCTCATAAATTCGAACATAAATAAATCTGTTGGTAGATCTACTAGCAATCCTTCAGAAGGTTAATTGAAAAATGTTTTTACATTTTATTATGTGGTCTAATAACCTAAACAGAGCGAGTGGGCCATGAGATGGAAGATTATTTTCCCAGAGTTTGGCAACTTAATTTCTTCTTAGTACTAGTACTCAGCTGATTAATCTTCATATCATGTTTAGAATCATTGACGATCGCAGAGTATTAAATATAATAGAAGACGTACGTTCATCTAAATGCTGCAATGAAAAACAGTACCACTTGCGAAATTATTTGTTCTTACTCCTTCGGTACCAAATTCGAATTTCCTTGCCCCTCATTGGGGTCCACGGGAAATACTTACATTTTTTTGTTAATAATTTAATTAAATGAATGATTACGTATAATTATCAATTTAGAAATCCTAATCAACCCAAATTTCATGAATAAAAATGAGATGGAAAATTGTCAGTACCTTAGCAATGAAAGGCATTTTGATCGTGAAAGTGTACCATTTTTTGTTTCACATGCGTCCTCTACAATGTTAATTAATACTCTGCGTTGGCAACTAATCATAGGTTGGTAGAGAGGTTATGTTCTCGCAATACCCACTTCATCAGTGAGTACGTAAGTTCATACGCAATTTCCTTTTTTAAAGCAGTCTACTCATCAGTGTAGCAGCATATCATCTGCATTACTTGTCCAAAAATATTGATACGCATCGATACACATCGATATATATAGAAGTTGTGGATTAATGAAGCAGATTAATTATATAAAAGAAATAAAGGTACTCAAAGTAATGTCTCATAAGTATGTAATTACAGCAGAGCTGTGAATTATGTGCAAAGTATAAAGTGCAAGAGGTAAACTAACATGTACGAAGATAGATGGGTGAGTGGCGGAATAGTGTAACAGTGTAGACACAAACAAATGTGAAAGATAGTCGAGTGTTTGCAGGAGTGAGAGGGGAGGAGGATTGGTGGTCTCAACCATATATTCCCTCAAATATTGATATTTCCCAAATCGATATTTTCCTAAAGTATATCAATACTTTTATCATTTTTTTCCTTTATTTTTTCTCAAGTTTTACTTAGTTTTGCCATCAAAATTTGCAGAATAGAATGATATTGGAATATTATCCATCAGTCATTGGTGGAAAATTGGGAATGTTTAAAATATTGATACATATTAATATGTATTGTGGCGACGGGTGGTCAATGATGAACGAGTGTGTACTACACACTCGTCGACCACCTAGTGGGCCAGTGGATTATATCCACAAACTACCTTTTTGCGCTGACAGCTATGTATTTCATCTACGTAGCTAAATTGGTTACTGAGCTCGGCTCACACACGCATACACCGTAGAACATGCATTCGCCTTCGTTGGTATTTGTGTGGTGCTTTGTATATGTCTATACGCACACCTACATGTATTTATAATTATTTTTGTTGGGACTACCAATTCTTCCCCCCTCACCCCAGTGAACACTCACTTTACTTTCATAAATATTTTCTAAACTTATACTTGCGAGTATACTGATTCTCATTCCACATCTCATTTGTGATACTCTGTACATGTTCATTACATACATACTTTCTCCAACTCTATACTTCATATAATTTCTTTTTTGCAATTACACATATCTGAGATGTAACTTCGACAATATTTTTCTTTTTTGTTCAACTGCACATACTCTGCAAACCTCAGCCTCCCTCAAATATTGATAGGTATCAATACGAAAAAATATCGATATTTAACACCGCTAATCAGTATGAGTGCATACAGACAATATATTGTGTGTTTAAAATACAGAGCATTATTAGGTTGGTCATGGAAATGGTCTACAACCCTGTCTATCCACGTGGGGTCGAGCCTCAGAAGGAGAGTAATTAGAATTATGTCCTCACATTGACATTATATTTTCACTTCTCACTTCCTACTATTGATTTTATTTTTCTAATTTTCTATTCACACGTTTTTCCATATTATTATAATACCGCATTGTTTCGAAAGGAAAATCATAAAAAAGAAAAAACTCACTCAGTTTCATTTCAGCAATACCATATCATGTCTTACAGGTTATTTCGAACAATTTTCGAGTGAGTATAGGCTTCACTATCCTTTCTGTCAAGAATTTGAAATAAATTTGAACAGAGAGAAACGGAAATGTAACAAAAGCAACTTAAGTTTGAAAAATGCTACAGTGAAAATGCCATCTGCATTTAAGTCGTACTTTTTTGAAAAATTATGTCGTTGTTATATTTTGACATGTTTTTGTTTAAAAAGTGGAAAAAAAAAATGGAAAAATTTCGTTAACAAAAAATGAATAAGAATAAAAACAACAACGGCACCAACGAAAGTGTGCAAAAAAGAAATACCAAGTTTGAGAATTTTACGGAAATATTCCTTTCCTTTTTCCTTTATTTTATAGTATTTGATTCTTTTTCTTTTACAACGATGAGTGAGAAATGACAAAAAAGCGACACTTACCAATGACGTTTCGAACCAAATCCAGTTTTTGAGGGTGTAGTTAAGGAAGTTGTTTTGTGTGAGTATCGCGACTGGTGTTTTCCATATTTCTTCAACACAAACCGTGAAAATTAAAATTCTCGAGTTCTTTCAACTTTCGTATTTTGTAAAAGGGATCAGACAAAAATGTTTCGAAGAAAGGTTTTGCGAAATTTTGAATATCAAAAAGCAGATCGTTTGTTAAACTTTTAGCGTCTCGCTAA
This sequence comes from Ericerus pela, assembly GCA_011428145.1. NCBI lineage: Eukaryota > Metazoa > Arthropoda > Insecta > Hemiptera > Coccidae > Ericerus > Ericerus pela. The sequence continues at coordinate 1,252,596 of WOFM01000041.1, read as the reverse complement.
TTACTTAGGAGTTCAAATAAATTTTGAAAACAATTTTTTATTCGTCATGCCACAATACAATTTCATTCTCAAAAATGAAAACGATCTCATATAATCTGTTAACTGGGTCACTTTTCACTATTTTCCAATATTTTGCAATATTCCACTAAACTAAGATCGACTGGATATTTTCCTTCAGTCAAATTTGTTGTATTGTATTTTTCCTGCAAACGAAGTGTCGTTAAAATAGTCAAAAGCCTACTAAGCGGAAGCGAAACCCACCCATATCCGGCACTGTTGAAATTAATATCAAATTTAATCTTTATGATACAGTCAGGGCCGGAGAGAGGGTGGAGGAAAAGGGGAGATTATTGTCAGGTGATGACTTCCAAAGCGGGGCCGGAGGGCCCTCTCCAAATGCCTAAACTAAATGAAAAATAGAAAAATCAATTATTTGATAATAATTATTTAGACTCTATGACCCCAGTTTTTCTCCCTCCGGCCCTGAATACCGTACAATATGTGTGTTATTAGTTTGCTGTATGATGGGGTGTAGAGTGGAGAAACAATTAGGAAATCTAAATTAAAAACAAAATGACCCTATTGTTCTTACATTTATGCTAATAAAAGTTGTTTTTTTTTTCTGTATTTCAGTTCATGATTTACGTAAAAGTAATTCTACAAACATGAAATGGGCACGTTAAGTAAAGAACGTGTTACCACCCTGTGACCTTGAACGCTACTGTAGTGGCTCTCATTTCTATTTTGGTCACGACTCATCTCTATACCGTATATTATTTTGCGTTACAAAATTTATCAAAACCTTACTTTTAATATACCTGCATCCAATACTCGAGTTCTGTCTCCTATATTTTAACCCTCCCCTTTTCTTTTAGCTTTTACCTTCATTTTTCCTATTTAACCTTTCCTTCTTCTGTTTGGGCTACAAAAAACAAAAATTTTGCATCACCCCTCCCCATTCATTTATCGCGTATGAACTCTTCGGTATCAACATCCTTCCTCTCACCCCTTTTTCAGTGAAATATCAACTAATTTGGCTTCGGTGCGAGGACTGCACCCCAAACTCTCTCTCTGTGTAAAAAAATTATGGAGTATATCACTATTTTAGGAATATATAGTAACACATTATAAAAAATAGACAAATAGACCAAATGGATGGGTAATATAATTATACAGGTAGTAAATTAATAGGTAATTAGGTAAAAATGCACGAACAGTTCGAACATATGACTGATAAATAAAGTAAGTAACACATCAATAAATTATAGCAAAATTAACAAAATAATACGACAAATTAAAATACTTTTACTGAATAAATAATTCAAATAACAATAATGGGTAATAAAGATTTAAGTAGATGTTGAAAATTATTAATTGTTCGAGTACTGGTCGGCTACACTGATATAACTTGTTGTTATCTGTATTAATCTTACAGTAACAAATATGTTCGTCATAATATAAGACTGACGTACATATTTGTCTACACAAAAAAATTTATTTTTATTCTGTACATTTGTTCTTTTAAAATATACAGTTATCTGGCGAAAATACCATTACTTACTGCCAGCATTCATAGTAAATTTTTAATGGGATATTTGGTGACCTCATTGTACTGGTCCCTCGAATATTCTCAAATTGGTAAATCCCTCTAATCAGCAAATCTCTACTTTATACCAAATACTATGTAAAAACATAAACCCTGACAGGGTATTAATAAACTCTTGTTTCCATTACAATAATTGTACTGTAATTCATATTCACTCAGTCTTGGTACTGTAACTTTACATGTTCTCAGTCTTAGTACTGTCATTTTATTCTCATCCAGTCTTAGTACTGTGAATAATTAAACTTATTTAAACATTGTGTTTACGTATAATATTTTAATAGTGTAAAAATTATTGTGTGTTTTACTTTCATTTAAAGTGCTTCAAACAATTAAAGTCCACAATAGCTGTGGATAGTAAACTTAATAAATTGAAATAATTCTTGACTGGTAATAATATTCAAGTGAATATCTTTATATCTTGAAAGAAGTGTAACCACACCAAAAGAGATTCATTTCTAGTACTAAACAACCTATTTTGGCCGTTACTACATTTTGTTGTTATACTTCATTTCTACTGACAATTGTCCAATAGTAACTATCGTGGGTGGGAACACTCACAATCTCCTGGGCGCCTGGCGGGTGTAAAGGGAACTTGCCTACTAAAGAAATTTAGGTAGGCGAGTGACTGGGTTGAGGAGGTCGCTGTAGTTGTTACGGATCTAGTGTGCGAGATAGGTGTGTGACGACGTATATTTTCTTGTCCCTTGGACATTAAACACACATTAATTATAAGTGCCAACAACTATAGTGTCTCTGCCACTCCAGTAACCATCTATATGTGATTTTCTTTAATACATGATCTGGAGTGGTATTTCTGTGTTTTCATTACGTAAATTAATTTGTCGTATTTATCTCTACATCAAGAAATGGATATTAAGCCCCCCCCCCCGACGTCGAATAGTAGGCATCAAAGTAAAATAAGAAATAACATCAATAAACCACCGACATAAACCTATTAATCAGTGGTAAGCCGAATACATAAACACTAACGTTATTTATATTATTTACATCGTCGTCTCAGATCCTTATATTTTTTTATGTAGTCTCTTTAAGGACTCAACTTTCTATTTCCTGCCTATATATCGAGGCAGTTGATTATAATTATAATATTTTGCGTACTTAAACCGTGAAAGTTAGCAGCCTAGCATCGAAAATGAAATCCCACCCAAACTGGAAGGGGCACTTCAGAGGAAAATGAATGAGCCTGGTGGCATTTGCATGGCTTGTTTTTCTATTGTTTCCGAAAATGGTTAAACGTTTACGCACGAACATAAAAGCTCTGCGCTTGTATAGATTGAGCAACAACACATTTTTTCATTTTTTTTTCAAAAATTTCGAGGGAACTGTGACCTTTTAATAGGCTGGTGCAAGATGCCAATATTATTTTAACTAAGTACCTGCCCTTTTTTTGGAGGCTGAACAGTTTTCAGGTATAAGTTACGAAAACCCCCTCAACGGATCATTCCATTTTAGGTGATGATCTATTACGACACTGATGTGTAGGTGTCCAGAAGATGTTTTATGGATAAAATAACGTTTACAGAAAAGTATCCTTGGAGATGATAGAAAAGATTATTCAGTTTTAATAATTTGTTTCGTAAATATTTAGAACGTACCTCCCAGGTAAAGCGTTTATCCAGAAATTAGGCGTAGGTATTTTATTTCCTTTTTCCCCCTCCATTTTCAGGCAGCCGCCACATGAAAGTCTCCGATTATAAAATGAAGGAGATACATTTTTTATGCTTCGTAGTTTCTTTAATTCATAATTAAATTTTATTTCACATACCTAATGAAAAAACGTCTTACTAAGAACACGTCAGTTTACAAAAAAAGTAATCATGTTATTTGGGAGGTTAGGATAGAAACTACTTTCAACAAACCAAATATTAGAACACTTATGACCCCCTATAATAAATTCAATCATAATTTCTGCAGAAATGCGAAGTTAGAGTATCCGCATGTTTGCATATACGTAAAAAGTGACCTTGTAATTTTGAAATTATTTCAACAATTTTGAGCTCTTGCTTCTCCAATCATTTCATTTGTGTAGGCCTCAAGTAATGATCAGATTTACGTTTTCACCTCCAATGTTAAAATAGCGAAAAACTAAAAAGGCACTACCATTCAAACACCTTTTAAAATTACACAATTATGACAAAGATGGAGATTTTATTGGTTCCGTTCAACGGCCGAAATCCAACTTTTGAAGATGAAAATAGATGCTGCAGGCCAACGTGTTCAAACGACGTAAAGTGTGGAAAGACGTAGGTATTAGGATTTTTGCAAAGACGTGAGTATTTCTTTAAGCACAATGACGAAAATATTAAAAAGAAATTAGGAACACAAAACGTGAACCAAAACGACCGAGTTAATTCGAAGAATTTCGAAAACAATATATTAACGATATGTGGGTAGTTATTCAGTTGATTGAATTTCAGAAAATTTTTGAAGTAAAATACAAGAGAAGCAGTTTATGTGTCAAATGTTCATCTAACGTTGTTCGACTTTGAAATCAACCTACCAGGTGGCGACAAACATCAAAGAAAATGAATTTCCTTTTTCTTCTTTCTGAAGTATTTATTATAATATTCATTTAATAAAACTGTTACCGACATAAAATTTTTGCAGGTCAAGGTTAAAAGGTTAAAACTGACGCATCCGGCCAATCGCCAAAATAAATAACAATAAATTTCGTATTATTTGACAGATGAGCCGAAAGTACGCGCCGACTATGTACACCACCAACAATACATTCTGTGGAAAATAATTTGCTTGTAGCTTAAACTCACACACACCAACATCTCTGCATATTTATCGTTTCCTATCACTTGTTTTCTTTTGACATTCTTCCACGGAGATCCACCCAATAGATTGCTGCATTCTCTACATTTTCCACAATTTTTCGATCTTTCTCATAATATTTTTCTTCTTTTTTTTTTTTGCATCCAGGATAGTTTTATTTACCTATTTTCTTACTTCATTTCTCACCTTTTTCCTTTCCCTGTAAAGACGTTACTCTCGGAATTATTCAGCTAATAAGATCGTAGAACCTCGCAGCTGCTCAATGATAATTGGTTTTTGTTACGCACTCTCATTTTTATTTGGACAAGTAGCAACTTTTTGATGTGTAAACATCTAAGTACTCGATTTTCGACAGGGGCTAAACAAGAATTACGATCGTCAAATTTTCGTAAATGTAAATCTTATAATTTGTAACTTTCACTTGTGTGTGTTAGATGACATGTAGCTGTGTGGTTGTGTGCATACAACCACACTATTATTATGTTTATCCATCAATTCTTCATGAGCATAGCCCACATAGCCCTTGCGGAACATACACACTTTAGCATTGAAAATATTTCTCAAGTCAAGTTGTGTAAAAGTATCTTACCCAATTTCTGCCACTGTTTTAGGTGTGAATTGAATGAGAAGGGGTAGATCACGACAGTAAAAAAAGTGAAGGAAAAAATTTTAATGAAAAATGAAATGGAGGTGGTAATATTGTTTCGTTGTTTACAAAAATAATATGAAAATGAAAGAAAATGAAAAATGAACAACTCTTAATTTTTTAACAGGTTTTTTTTGGAAAATGTAACACTTGGTGTAGTAGTAAATCCCAGATTTAGGGGTGGGTATGCTTTTCATTTCATGACCTCAAGAAAATTTTGGCATCAATAACTCAAACTGAAATATACGCATACAGATAGATAAATATAAGTCCGTTCCTTGCTCCAATGAAACAGGATGAAATTTTTGTCTGATAATCACGAAATTTGGTACAAACATTTGTAATAAGCTAAAGACCAGACCTATTGATTTTGGTGTGGATTGGTCAGATGGTACTTCCAGTACTACCATTTTTGTTTTTATTTTGGCTATAAAATGCTCAATTTTACACCAATAGTCACAAAATTCTGTAAAAATATTTATTTTAATTAATTGGACTACGCTATCAGTTTTGGCTCAAATCGACTGGATGATACTTCCCATTTGTTTTTATAATGGTCATAAAATACGGAATTTTGGAACCATTTATGTACGAAATTTTAAACGAATATTTATTATAATTTATTTTTGCATGTTACCAACTTTGGTACAAATTGACTGATTAGTACTTCCGGTAAACCATTTCTTTCTTTCTTTTTTTTTTTAAATTGGCATGAACTTATCTTTTAATAAAAATTAACCACATGTTCATGTTTTCTTTTTTTTTTTTATTTAATAACTTTATTATATTTCTTTGATTTTGTTTAATATTATATGATTATACACCATACTTAATCATCTTCATTCATTTTTCATTTTTCCAAAAAATATTGCTTTTAAATTTCACATTGTCTAATATTACATCAACAGCTAAACAACCATAAAATACCATTAACGCATATATAAACTTAATATGACCATCGAAATTCATAATTCTTTTTCTCATTTTTCTAGCGAGGCTTGCTCCGCTAGAGTTTCTTTAAATTTTTATTCCTTTTCAATGCCTTCTTATCGTTGTTACAAAGTGTAAAACCTGTGAATTTTTTGTTTTAAACTTGTAATACTTGTAGATTTCTGCTGCTCATTCACCCTTTTTTTGTACTTTTTCTGTGGAACTACTTATGTTTGTCAATGAACGTGAGTTTTATTTAATAAACTAGGTTGTTTTTATGACGATGTGTTGATTTTTGATGTGTTAACATCTCAGGGCTTGGTATCTACATAGGGTTACTAAATGAGAATTACAATCATCAGATTTGCATCACTGTAACTCGTACAATCGTAAATGTGTTAGATACATGACATGTATCTGTGTGGTTGTGTGCATGCACAATGCATTGCGGACACACGCAACCACACTATTATTATGTTTACACATCAACCCTTCATGAGTTTGCCCCCAGCGGAACTCACGCCATTTTTTCATATGGGCTATGGGCTAAATACGGAGATGTTTTCTAAGGTTCAGCTTAATGTCTTCTTAAAGTGGTGAATTTTTTCCAAGGAATATAGCCGAGTCTGTGGTTTGTGAACATAATAAATTTTTCATTCATGGTATGCATTCGAGTCTAATGTACACATGACTGGCTATATAGGTTGAGCAGTGATAATTCTGTGACCACTCTCCAAGGTAAGTTGTTTTTTACCAAAGTCCGTGGTATTAGTTTGTATTGTGGACTATCTACGTTTTAGGCCTTACACATAATATTTAGTTCACATACACAAGAATTTTTCATTTTCAGTTAATATCTTTGAAAAAAATTAAAGACACTCAATGCAAGAAAAATATTTATCGATATCATCAACTGAATTTCTGGGTGATTCAATTAATTATTTAGAATTATCAAAGAGGTCGACTATGAAAGCGGGAAAAATCTCGCAAAGAAGCCCAACTAATTTCTGTTAAAGTTTAATAATGGAAACCCTGAAAAGGTTGACGTTAATTTTTATTCGCATTTTGGTATCTAACGAAATATTTACGAGTTATATTACTGGGTAGGAACAAAAGAATACCGCAATTAACTATTCAAATAGGCTTCGTACCTATTTCTAAAACTTCGATAACATCATTATATTATATTGATATGTTTTTCCATATTATTTATCCTATTTAATGGATTCGGTCTTAATTAGTTTCGTAGTAGAAAAATAATGCTGAAAACATTTTCTTGAAAAAACGTTGATTTCTTCTGTATTTTTGTAAAAAACAAAAAATAAAAATAAGAACAATGTATCATAAAGTAAAAAAAAATGAAATGAAAATGCCTACTTCTCGCAAGAATGCATTTTTTTATTTTCATAATGGAAAATTTTTCAACGTCGCAAAACGAGAAATAAGATATCAGCTGAGTGTGTCACATGAAAAGTAATATTTAAAACAACAATGTGAGCCAAAAATTATAAGGGTGAGAGAAGGTATAAGTTGACTCTTTTTTGCTTTTTAGTCACTCTTCATGAATTGAGTAAAATTTATGTACAAGTCGTGAAGTACAGTTGCACGAAGTGAAGCCAAAGAATATTTAAAATGAAACTCAGTGATGGTAAAAAAAATCACTATAAAGTGCTTAGCTTTAAGTACCTAGGTAGGTACTCTATTACTCACGAAAAAAGTGAATTTATTTGAAACTTACCTGACATTCGTAAGTGCCATTATCGCGTTTGGTCGCATATTTTATTTGCAGATCCCAGTTATCAGAATTTTCGTTATGTATGACTTGATATCGATCGTCTGTGCTATACGTTAAAACACCAGATGTTATGATATGCCAATCACGTCTACGGATCCATGTCACCTGTGGGTATAAACAACGAAGATTATTTATTTTAAAGCAGGAAGAAATTAGAAAGTAAGTAATTCTAAGTAATTTTCATATACCTACGTCCAGATAATAATGTATTGTTCAACAAGTATTTTTTTACTTGTTGAAAAACTAGGATAGGAGAGTTACTGCATGTTAAAGAAGTTACCTATCCATTGACTATCAAGATAAACCATTTTCTCAACTCTACACCGAAAAGTAATTATTATTAAATCGATTTTGATTAGCAAAATGCGAGATTCCCAAAGCACTTTGGAACATCGAAAATGGTTTTCATTTCTTCACCAAGTGTAAAAACAATGTAGAAAGGAGTTTTTTCTCAACAGTTTGTTGTTTATTTCTTCACACTATCGTTTACACGCTTGCAAAATATCACAATGAAGAAGTCCCATTTCACTTGGTGATGCTTACACAAATAACCAAGATCACTTATCGATAATATTTAATTATATCTAAAATTCTATTCACGAATGAAGTTTACCTGTTTAATCAAATAAATAATAACCTTTTTTTGAGGATTCGTTGAAAAAAATATCGTACTCAACTAATACATCAAGAAGAGCATATTATTAAATTGATTTTGATTAGTAAAATACGAGATTTCCAAATCAGTTTGAACATTGAAAATGACTGTCATTCCACCACCAAATGTTGAAACATTGTAGAAATGAGTTTTTTCTTAATTGTTGATTGTTTATTTTTTCACAACGCCATTTACACATACACAATTTATAAGATGTCACAATGAAAAAGAGCCATTTTATATGGTGATGCTTACCCAAACAACCAAGTTCACTTCTGGATAATATTTAATTAATCCAAAATTCTATTCATAAATAAAGCTTACCTGTCTAGTTAGAAACTTGTGATAATCACTCATTTTGTTAACTAGTTGAGTAAAATCCTATTTGTATCATTAAATAAATAGATAGCATTTAGGTAAAAGACAAACAAAATTAGGTATTGATTTTTATCAGTGTTGATACTACAGGTGTAAAAAATATCAATATTCTAGGTATTGATAGGTAAAAATATAGGAAAATATCGATATTTGATTGAATTAATCACCAATCTACCTAACAAATGATGATATTTTATGTATATATATTTTTCCTGAAATATCAATATGTACTGATATGAAAAAATACCTATCGATATTTTGCATCACAAGTAGATACTTCAACTTTTTCCCAGTGATAGGAAATTCCCACAGAACAAAATTTTTGACTGAAAATTCCTAGTTATTTTATGGGAATGAGAATCCTAATAATTGATACTACGCACTCATAAATTAGATTTTGACTACCTCCATCGATTTTAAAACCAATGTATTAAAGAAAAAACGGAAGTTTTGCTTGAGCTATATGGACTATACTCATGAATGATGTGTAAACATAATAGTGTGGTTGTGTGCGCATGCAAACACTGCTCATGCACACAACCACACACAACTACACGTCATATAACACACACAAATGAGAGTTATAATTGTAAGAGTTACAGTTACAGAAATCTGATGATTGTAATTCTGGTTCAGTCCCTACTGTAGATCAATTATGAAGATGTTTACTGATTAATTAATATAATGGAGTTCTGGTAGTTTGATACTGATGACCTTAACCCTGTTGCAGTGTATTGGTTTTGTGGTATCTGGGACCATAGTATCGATGCATCCAAAAATATAAAATTTGGGCACAGATGTAATGCATTTGTGTTTTCCTATAATTACACTTTCTTTTTAAATTTTTTTTCATAATTTCGATACCGTCTAAACCGATACACTTCTTAGGTATCAATGTGATAAATCAATTGATACCTAAATGAGTACTGATAATTTTCACATTACTAATTAAAAATTTTATAGTAAAATTTAATGGGATTGATATGTGAAGCCTACACGGTAAGAAAAAAAAGGAGCGCTGACTTCAATATTTCCAATCCCTAGACCTACTAACATTTGACTGGAGAAAATTTAAAACAATTATTTTTCTCTTTTTAGCGCTTGTTGCAAGAATAATTCCACGTTTAGAATTATCTCAACAAATAAGATAATTATTGATTATTATCTTTTATTAAATTCAAACTTCAAATTATTACACACTTTAAATTTTAACTTATTACTAATACTTAACATAAATGAGACCTGATATCCATAACATCGAGTATGGACTTTAATGTTTCTACTCGACTGCTAGTTCAAGAATGAATATGTCTTCAAATAGAAGACAAGACATCACTTTCATTTCCGTTGTTATAGTTCAAAAATGGCCCACCATAAAGGTGGCATGACATAGAACATCCGCCAGATATAATGACTCTTCATTGTCAGCATATTTGGTGGTGTTCGTATGTGAGAAACTAGGTGTTATACTTATAGGCGGCTATTATTCCAAGAATTAGGAATAATAGTCGGCTATATTTGTTTGACACATTTTTTGTAGACAAACTGAATCGTCTGCAAAAATAGGATGGAACAGCACTTTTTTCATTTTGTTTTTCATTTATTTTATTCTTAAGTGATTCCATTGTTTTGAAAAAATTTATTAATTTACAATAATATTTTTTCATTTCATTTTATTTTTTTCTTTCTTTCTTATTTTTCAATAAAAGGAATCTTTTAACCCAGGTATACCTTTAGTGCATTGTGTGAGTCTAAGTAGGGTGGATTATTTTTTTAAATAAGAAGTACGTTTCTCTTATATGCAGCGGGTTTTTATGAGGTTATTATAATGTGATAAGCCATTTTATGGCACAAGTCATTTTTGTTCTTGCCTAATATTATAGTGGTGTATTTTTTGTGTGTGACATATTGGTCAGATACTTAATATGTTTAACTAGAACCTTCTGGAAGGCGTAGTGAAGGGGGAATTTGCCTCTCCATACATAAAAAAAAATTTCCTTTTTGTTTTTCCACCCAAGTATTCATAGGTATGCAGAAAAAATCGAAATTCGTATTTAAAAAAAAAAAAGAAAAAAGGAAAAGTAGCATATCTTATTTTGTACCACTATAATATATTTCTGAATATGCTTATTTCCTTTGTTTTATATTTTTCAGAGACACCAATAATTTAAATCATTACAGGCTCTTCTCTAACTCAATTTGAAAAGTAGCTCAAAGTGAATAGCTGAAATAATTTGATTGTACCAAGGCAGCAAAATAATTTGTATTTTAATTTGAATACTACAATAAGCCTCTATCGTCCAAGTGAGTTTGAAATGTTATTGAGTTTTATTTCTGCGAATTTCTATCTCCTAGGAGAATATAAACACAGAAAAGTTTTTAAAAACTTCTTGGTTATTCTTGTACGAATAAAAGTACTATCAACTTTACTAGTATAAGTGGCATTTTACCTACATGGCTGAATAGCTCAATATTTCTAGCAACACGTTTCTCCTTTAATTTGTCTCTTTGAGACTATTAGCAGTTAAACCTATGTAATTTTTTGAACATCTGTTTCCTTTTAAAACACAATGAAGTACCTACAAGTGGGAACCGAAAGACTACCCACATTCGTTTCTGAAAAATCAGAAACTCTTTATTCTCTTTGTAAACAATTTAAACCCAATTACTTAGAAAATGAAAGAGACATTATTACGGTTACTCTTTTGACGTTATTGTAACACATCATTACTTCACAGTTGGTCTTACCTGAAGATATTTTCATGCACAGACGCAATAAAATCGTCCTTTTTTCACTATACTATATTTTGAAAATTTTTTCGCGATTTTCAGAACAGAGAGAGAAAAACAATAAGGAGAAAAACCGAAAGCAAACGAACCAGCAAAAAAACACGCCTTTTTCTTGGCGAACCGTTCACCTAGTTGAAAAAATGTTACGGTTACTGCTTTCATTAAAAAGAAAAGCTTTTAGAATTATTAGCCGGATGTAGACTAACATGATAAGAGAGAATCTTAATTATTATTTTTTTTACTAAACTCGACAGAAAATTAAAAACTTCCTGCCTAAGGAGAAGTTATACTTGTGTCTCAAGAAAACAAAATGTTTTTCTTGCATAAATTCGAAAAGGGACAAAAAACAATATCGTTCAACTCTATAGTCTACATCCCATTTTTTAGAGAATAAATTATTCACTCTTTTTGTGTGTATGGATTTTTTTTTTTATACTAAGTTTCCGAAATGACTGCCACATTAAAAAGTTTTTCATAATTAAAAACTATGCTATCTGCATCCGACACTGTATTCATTAGACAAGGTTTTGGAATCGGATGAAAATAACATGGAAAGTGAAAAGCGGTTGAAAAGCGCACTACATAATTCAACCACGCGTCGGTTTTCAGCAACAAAGGAAAAGTGAATAACTGAATACCTATGGTTCTGAGAATTAACGAGCAAAAAAAAAAAAAAAATGCTGAAAAAGGTATAGATAATTGAATTTTTTATTTACTTTCTGGTTGTTTACTCTGACAAATATGGCATTTGACATTTGTCCGCGAATGAAATAAGTAAGTCAGCTAAGAGCATTTTCATCAACTTTTTCCAACAAATTAGATTTTTACCTCAAAAAGTGAAGATGAAAAAAAGTCAGTACATCAGTACTCACCTTAACCAGGTTTTGTGAGCACGTTGAAATCGATGGCTTTGTTTTCAGATTGACGAGAAAAAAATTTTTGCTTCATCAAAAGTACACGAATTTATTTTTGTTGTATCGAGTGAATCCTTTTCACGTCTTAATCTAAATAAATTAGAACATAAATATAGTTATTGGTCATACAAATGCCAAAATAAGGTGATTTTGATAAAAATGTGAAATTTTTCGTCCTTGACGGCAAGTGTAGCATATCACACGAGTAGAAATTTTTTGGCACTGATAAGAAAACCATATGAAAAAATAATCAAGCTGTGCGAAATATTTTGGGAGGGATATAAACAGTGGGACATAGTTTGCTTTTTAGCTGTAACTTCCCGAATTTTACTTGAATCGCAATTTAAAATATACCTACAGTTGGAAAGAACTCATCTTCCTGCATCTTTCAAGCCGCTTGAAACTCAAAATGGATTCGTTAACAATATTAAAAATACTTAATTTAAAAACAGTCAGAAACCATTCATGGTAGGTGGTGGAGTAGCATGTGGTACATAGTGAAATACGAACTTAAATTATTTCAAGTTAGGCCACAAATATGGTGTAATTTATAAAAATAATTGCAAGAATATCAACAGACTTCAATTTTTGATAAAACATAATTTAATTGTATGAATCCAAATGTTATTCTTGAGGTTAATAGAATTTCAAATTGATAAGTTCGTAAATGATAGAAAACGATTTTTGTTTTTAACCTAGAAAAAATTTCAAATAGCATATTATGTTATTAGAGTTAATATTTAAATCAAAATTTGCCCTAATAAATCCATAGAACTTTGAAATACCAAAAACAAAGTGTGAGTTCCGCTGGGGCTATATGAGTTCTACTCATGGAGGATTGATGTGTAAACATAATATAGCGCGGTTGTATACATGCGCAATGCATTGCGCATGCATGCAACCACACACCTACATGTTATGTAATACATACAAACGAAAGTTATAATTGTAAGAGTTACAGTTGCCCAAATTTGATGATTGTAATTCTTGTTTAGCCCCTACCATAAACTGAGGGCTACGATGTTTAAACATCAAAAAGTGTTCCACTGTGTATACTAATGGTGTTTTATAATAATTATAGTACCACCGTGTACTAGTCTAAGTTATCCTTTTGTGTACCTATACAAGTATTCTCATAAAATCAATTCTCAGGACACTCGATATCATTATTTTGGCTAGAAATTGTAAATTTATACAGAAAAATACTAACTAAAAATGACTGTAATATAATGAATTGACTTTTAACATTTTTTTCTTAAATTGTATAACATGAACTGAAACTTATTGAAAAATAACTTCAGGCATACAAAAATAATAATTCTCTGATAACAAGGAAAGACTGCAGATCTTCCACAATTTTTTTGACTTGGAGTACAATTAGTGATTTTTTAACCATTATCTGTGTTATTTTGGGCAAAACAAAAATTACTATTTTTATTTAAAAAATTTCTATAATTTTTATATGGCCACTTTCAAACATACTTAAAAATTAAGCATTTTGTTTATGTAACGAAATAAAATTATTTTAAAACTTCTCCCGTAAAATTCACTGAAATTAAAATAAAACAAAAGAGCATTATGGTAATTAAATAATTTTTTTCAAAAATAGAATCAACTTAAAAACAAAAAAATTCCGCTATCAAGAGAAAATAATCCTTTAAAAATTCCTCCAGCAAGATATAGGCCTATGGACTGGAATTATTGAAGTTGACGCTCTTTTCCTCACTATGTCGACTTTATATATCAATTCCATAAAATTTTATGACAAAAACTTTTAATCACCGATCTCAAAGATACGTTTCATTCAGTCAAGGTACGTGAAAAGTAGATGTTCCTGAGTTGTTTTTGCAAAAAATAGTATATTAAGTACACAGCAAGATTCAAAAGTGAACTTTTATATGTGAGAAATTTTGCAAAACGAGTGCAGCGAGTGAGCAATTCCCAAGTAAAGTAAACTTAATTCTGAACCTCGTTGAGAAAGATATGTTGCATAATTAATGATCAGAAAATAATAAATTATTAAACTTCTATCAAATGATAAGTCTTGCACCAAAATTATAATAAATGGAACAAAATATCAACCTCCTCGTTGTGGCAGATTTAATGTTTTTTATAGAAAAAGCGACCTCTTCTTCTATATGTGTCGCGTTTTTACATGGATTCGCAGTCACTTTGCATGGAGGATATATTCATCAATAGTAAGAGCTATTTTTCACTCAAAAAATACCAGCATACCAGCGTAAATATTGCCTTTCTGATCTTGTATTATGTAAAAAAAATCAAATTGAAATGTTTAGGGTAGGTATTTTTCTACTTTAAAAATATTGAATAAATCTCTCGTACAAAAAGTTTAATTAAGTATAAAAATATGGATGGATGAGTGAGTATGATGGGAAATGTTGGCAAGTAGAAGGGAGAAGAGGAATGTGAAATTAAATTGGGGATGAGAATGTATAATATGGGACGAGAAATGTAAATATGGGTGGATTTAAGGTTTTTGAGGAAATAAACAGAACATGTGGTACAGAGGCACCTATGTAACGGACTAATGGAATTACTTATAAAAGTGATTAAGAGACGAGAGACAAGGACCGGAGGGATGTTAGCTAATAATGTTGATGAAAAAGGAACGCGTGGAATTTTTCATTGGGGATGAATTTGCTAATGAAGATGGCGATTTGGAGGAGGTAACTTAGTTTTATGATGCGAGGACGGGCTTAGATTCAAACTAATGCCTCCATAAGTTCACCCCACTTGAAAACAGCTCACATTACTGCGCAACGTCGTTGTGACTGGCAAAATCTGGTCCTTTTATATATGCATCCCGTCTATGCTGTTAATGTACTGTCATCCCTTAATAATGTTGCGGTAGGTTATATCACGACTCACATAGCAGATGATGTCGGAGTTTACCAATTCTACCCGAGGTCTTCGAATGAGGAAAGCTGTATTTTGTTGATTCTCCACTACTGCTACCTCACCTGCAGGTCTGCATCCCTAGCAGGTGATGACGAAGGAGCCAAGATTTGTGTATTTTCGTTTCCTTGTATTCGCCAAGAGGTTAACATTTTTCTGTCTACGAGTTGTACGTTTATTCTGCTTCCCAACTCACCAGCTTTGGGGACCAGGTGGGATTCGAAGCAGTGCAGCCACAAATTTTCGCGGATACAAAAGAAACGATATATCGAGTCCTCTGTTTTAGAAAATAAAAAATAAGAACACGAAACTTTCGATTACAGTTTCGTACGAAAGAGGCAGTTTTGTTCGATTGTTGAAGCCTATGTTTTGAGTTTAGCCACAGATCTCGCAGCGAAAATGTTTGAAAATAAACAATAGTTCACATTTTTACTCACCGGTCTGTCTCCCAGATTGCGTACGTGACATGGTAATACGGCTATGCTGCCTTCTTGAGCGGTTACATTGGATATTAAATTATTTTCGAAAGACGGAATCGAATGATTGGTATCCTGCGCCCTCAAATGGTTGTTTTTGTATCGCGTATTTATGTTTTGTATTTTATTACGATTCGAGCCGATTGTCGATTGTTTTTTGCTGATGGTCGTTGGCGCCGCCGGTGCCGGCTGACGAATGTTTAACTCCGTTTCTGCAAACAAAAAGTACGAAAGTACGTCGAAGTTGTAAGTTAAAGTTTCAACTTAGAAGAAACGTTTATTTCGTACCGTTGGTTGTATCGTCGTATAAGCTATACGACCACCGAATACGAATCGTTTAATGCTAATCGTCCGCATATTAGGTAATACCGTAGTGTAAAATATCGTGTAGGCGTTACGCGACAATGACGACGATATCGAGAGAAAGTGCAAAAGCATAGTGTGGGGGTGGGCAGGATGGAGGGGTAGGATCGAGAAAGGATATCGGTATTAGCTGTGTTTAAAGGATTTCTCAACTTCGCTTAATTATTCGGCTTAGTTGAACTTTTGTGAATCGACTTTACTCTTATTTACTCGTACAACGTATATTACTTTATACATATGTATAGAATTTTAGAGGCTGGGCCACTATGGTGTTTGGCAAAAATTGATAACCTTCGCGGGTGTCTGAGAGTATTTTTCGTTTTGGCGATGGGGATTTCAAGCGTTACTCGGAGTTCGCGAACGAGAAATATGGCGAAAATGGCAACTGTATCGTATCGAAGATGGAGGGTGGCAATTACGTTTATGAATGTGCCACACAAGACGACAGTATTTTGTGCCTTTTCTTCATTATAATGTGTGTAGTGGAATAATATCTACGAGATATGATGCATGGAGGTGATTTATAATAGGCTAGGTAACTCGTTTCGTTGCACATTGGCACGTATTTTGTTTCTTTTGCTGCTTCAGAATTCAAGGTTGGGCAACAAAATGCACTTTTCGAACTTGTGATTCAGCTTTCGTTAGTTTAGCTTCAAACAAATCGCATAATTATTTCATTCGTAATAGTTTTCTCATATAATTATCGAGTTATTCAACACATTGAACTTTATTGTTCTGAAAAAATGTGGATAAAAGCATACGTATTTATGAATAGTCCGGAGAGTAATTTTATTATTCTCGTAAAATAATATTTTTCTTTAAACTTTCTAATATAGGAACAAACACGACTTTTCTGCGGCATTACTCTTGGCAGCAGCTGCTGAATGAGATTTGGACGACATTTTTGTGCAGCTGATGTCTCGCTAGCGAACTTATTCGATGTTTCAATACGTGGGTGAATTGAATGGAATGTTGAAAAACCACAACGCAGCAATACTTCACTAGAAAACCTAGTACCTACGTCAACTTTCATCTAAAATTCCAAAAATAAAAGTAAACCTGACATAAAGCAATTCAGAAAAGACGTTCGAAATCCCCTGCCCCATAACATCGAGCAACATTGCCGATTTTCTTTTATCCGCAAATTTTTTTTACTTTAGATCTCCAGTTTTCTCAGAAACCATTGAAAAAATATACACCAAGCTCTTATCAAACATGATCCCATATGAGAACTACTTTTCGTGAAAACTATAGCCTTATCACTTCCGCATTTTTTCTCAAAAACCTAAACACATTTTCTCTAGCAATTTTTCTTTTTCAGATATCTCTGAAACTACAAAACAAATAAGCACCAAACTTTTATGAGACTTGCAACAATATAAGGACAATTTATCGTGAGAATTTCAGCCTGATCCCTTTGGCCGTTTTTCCAAAATCACAAAAATATATTTTTCCAGAAAGTTTTTATTTTTCATTTTTCTTCAAAACTACTGAACCAACAAACACTACGAACATCTTTCAAATCTGCTCCCATATGAGAATTATCTTTCGTGAAAAATTCAGCTTTATCAGTTTTGTAGTTTATTCAAGATCGGGAACAAAAATTTTTTTAAATAGATCGGGGAAAGTGATGTAAGAATACGCATCATGTGGGAGGACACATCCTATTTTTCAAAGCTGTGTGATTGCTGGCAACACTGATTATTGCATCAATGGATGACGTTTGTGATAATATAATAGCTTGCAATGCACCAAAAAAAAAAAATCATTCGAGATATTATCAGTGTTTTATTGGAAAATTTCTGTTTTTATAAATTTCAAGATAATGTTTAATGTTTTCCTCATAAGGTTGGGTGGATGTATTGAAAAAATGAGATGGTTGGTAATAATAAAATAGAAATCTACTTAGTTTCAGCTCTGGAATGATGTATAATTATTTTATTTAAACCGTTAATTTTATTAGTTAGTGACACTTTGAAACAAAAAGGTCATGATAATGTAAAATTACTCATTTTGTGATAATATCTTCAGAAATGGTTTTGATAAATTAGAATGCCAAAATATGTTAAATTAGATTAACGAGAAGATAAACTTGATGATTTTTTATTAAAAACTGTTCTTTTATACTTATCATAAATTCATGGTATAGTGCGCAATCTTACATTACATTTGCATGTATGTAAAACTAGGCATTTGACTTTTTTGATGAATAGTGCTCTTCCTCTCCCTCCTTTATTCACAAAATACATTAAATATTTGAGATTTAGACCAAGGTTAAAGTTACCAGATAGGTATAATATTAAATTTTGACCTCTTTCTGATGGATACGGCATGCCCTTAGAGAATAATAAAATTTTTAAATAATTTTTTTTTAAAACAAATTTTCCCCAATTAATAATGAAAACGTGGTGAGCGGCTGACAGTTAGGCTAGCCACCTAACTTCAGTACGTATATCGTAAAAACTTCCACGCTCATTCTAATTTTTTCTTCTCTCTAAATTTGTCTTCCTTTTGCTTTTCACACTAATAGCCCCTACTTGATGTCTGGTACAGAGTGTTTGTACCAATGGTACTTTGGTACATCTTATTAGAAACCAGTTATTAATTTCTCTATCTCTTTTTTATTTTATTTTTTTTCGACAGAGTAGAAAACACATCAAATACTTCGTAAATTTTTTGCTGCTTGGTCAAACAGCATTTGACTACCATATTTTTGTCTGTTTAAATTTTGTTTATTACATAAAATGTATTTTGAAATGACTTGATTTTTTCAACTTTTGGACATTGGGCCCAACTCTGATTCCCCACTTGGTGACCATTTTGGGGAAATTCTTTATCAATGACTTCCAACTTGGTTCTCTCATTCAGCTGAATTTGGTTTTCTTTTAATTTAATGAATCGTTTGAAGCAGTAAAACGGACATTGGCTAGCTGAGCAAGTTCAAACCAGGTACCTACTCTTTCATTCATTTCACTGAAGGTGAATACCCTAATTTTTGTTATAGTGGAGTGTTTGAGGAATGAATATTGGTGTGTTTTGGTTGGATTCTGTCACCCAGGGTCGCATACCACATCTTCAGTGAATAGTTTTTGAGATAAAGTGCCTAGAAAGTTATGTGTATTCTCCTTCATCACTTTCCCCAAATAAGTACATACCTATATATTATAGGTATCTAATATAGCTATATGCATATTAAAACAAATTAGGTTAAAATGAAAAAATGACGTCATGAAACAGAAAATATTTATCGTTCATACCCCTAATCCTTTTGTGGGGTCAATTTTAACTCTCAATTTGTAAGCAAACGGGGTAACGAAAGGTCATGATCTCACAAGTACATTAACTAACAGGAGCTACACATCTCAGTTGAAACATATCGATTCCAAGCGTGGGATGGATCTAACCCTCGATGTTTTCGAATACATCCGATCAAACATAAATTAATAAAATTCTGTTCAACGTAACATTAATCTAAAATAGAATAGCCTACCTAATTGAAACAAAAACTTTTTTATTTTCATATCACATCATAGTAAAAGTATCTAGTCTGAGAATTGAAATTCCATGTTCACTTTATTTTTGACTCATTTTTGAAGTGGCAAACATAGACGATTTTTATGAGCGGTGCTTCGTCACACTCCTCTCCCCAGAAGAGTCTCGAGGAATATTCATACACGAATCACCCTTTTTTGAAAAATTTCTTGGCCAATGCGGAACAGTCAAGTTTCATTTTTACCTTTGGAATCGATAAAAATAATATTTAATTCATTTTCAGTAAACCTAACGTAAAAGAGCCAAAAATGATTTTAAAAATACGAACACCATTAATGAAGAATCAAAACATTTTGTTTACGCATTACTCAATTTGATACCAGCAACACACCAACACACATACAAATTAATGGAACGTGAACAAAAACTTTACTTTGCACTGGCAGCAATAAATTCGCTCGACTTGTTCATCCCAGTGTACACAGAAATTAGACTGAGAAAATTGCTTTTAGCCAATAAATTTTCCTAGTTCAGGTAATGTAGACATTTCTTCTTTTTTTATTTTTTTTTGTTGGTGTGCAAAAAACACACGAAACATGGCAACATTGCAAAACGACCTCAAAATGCTGACAACATATATTATTTGTTTGAACGCATTCAGGAAAGGTATGGTTTCATCTTAATTCCAGATCTTTCATAAAAATGACAAATAAAACTATCGGAGTTAATTTTTTGGTTTCATCTTTCATCGAATTTAAACATGCCCTTGAAATCTTTCTCCGTATTATTAGGGACCGACATAATTTCATTTCGGGAGCACCAATAATATATTCGAATCACAAATACACGTCTCTCATAATTTTATCGAATCCTTTACCGTCGAACACCACCCACCAATGAACGCCTTTTTACTAACACAAAGCAGTATTAGCCTTCAATTTTTTTTTTTTTTTTTTTTGTCTAATTCACTTTCCAACAGCCAAACAGAAACAAGCTGTTGCTACTGTTTCTTTTTCTCGTTTCCATGTCAATAATTTCTGTCCTGCATCACTAAATGACGCAACACAGATCTCGATCCACGATACAAAACGTGACGCCTTTTTCAACGTGTATTCCTTAATTTTAAAGACGAACGTCAAAGAGTGGAAAACGAAGGCCTATCCGAGCGATTAAATCGCCTTCGAAGCGAGACAGTGGCGAGGGTATTGTGAAAAGAATGAAAAACCTTCAGTCACGATTCTCAGTATACCATTCACGAATTCCTTCGAAAACTAATTTAAAACGTACTGGCCAATACAATGGAAAAAAGAGTCGAAAACAAAAGTAAAAGTTTAAATTAATTTATTTTATACGTTCGTTTAGGCTATAGTCGATTCACTTTCGAAAACAAGAGGTACGATGAAACATTGCCAAACTCGGGCAAATTTGGATGTTCCACAAAAAATTACCTTTTTCCAACATTCGGGGTGATGTTTTAACGCGTTTTTAAATTTATTCTCGTGCCTGAAGATTTTGAAGTTCCAAAAATACGATTGCTGTGACGTAATTTTTTCGACTTCCGTCAAATGGGTGCACCGGCCAGCGAAAAATAACTCTATTATGCAGATGTTTGGACCCTAATACAAATTTTTTTATTAACTGAATAATTTCAACAGCGATATGGATATGTATTTATTAGTTTTATAAGGCAATGTCGTTTACGTCACACTTCTCATTTGTGTTCTCACTGGGTGGCTAAATATTCATGAAAAGCCCTGAAAAGCATGGAAATGTAGGAATTTTTTATCCTAATTGTCTTGAAACGAGAGATAGCTACTTGTTTGAAATAACTGAAATTATAAAAGAAGTTCAGGGAACAAAATAAGCCAAAACATAAGAAATTCGAGTGCTTAGAAGCTGAGAAAATGATTTAATTTGATGTTATTAGGGTACTTAACTCTGTAGACAACTAATAATATCGCTCAAAAACACCAATTTGAGGCACGATTTCGTGTTATTTTTTAGTTCTGTCAGGTTCTAATGACTCAAATTTTTTTCCTTTTGGCTTATTTTATTCGTTAAAGCCTCCTATAAAATTTCATTCAAGTCGAAAAAGTAGCTATTATTTGTTTTAAGATAATTATGACCAAAAATTCGAATATTCACTATGCTTTTCACGGGTTTTATCCACCCAGTGAGATAAAACTTTCAGTTCTGACGTCACGCGACATTTCCTTATTCTACCACGTCGTTACTCTAAACGAAAGACAAATGAAATTTGATTTTTAATGCGGTTTATGTCTCTACGACGTCAATAACTATCTCCGGCAATAGAACAAAACTAATAAATTAAATTTAAATTGGTTGTTCTTCTCATCTATAATATTTGGGAATTATTTAGATCGAAGTTTATATGTGAATCCGTTCAATGATTCGTGAAGTATGAGTGTGGGTAATTGAAAATTAAAATTTCTCTAATTATTTCTCATATTAGGTATAGGTAAGCAGGTACACAAAATATGTTTTTATCGAATTTCATAAATATTGAATGAAAATTGTAACACGTCGGGTAAATGTACCGATTATGGGATTCGTACCAAATATGGGGCAGGTACCATTGTTTCTGTTAAATAATAAATACAGTCTGTTGGAAAAAAATTGAGGACAGTTAGTAAGAATGTTCTATTATACCCGATCCACTAAAACAGTCGTACGAATAAACCTGAAATGAGTTTCTCTCGCTTTTTGATTTTCATTAACTTATCGTTTTCATAAATTTTTGGCAATTTTTCATAACATTTGGACGAAATACAAATGGATGTTTTGAAATATGATCAATTTCAACAGAAAATTTGAACATCTGGCTTATATTTCTACGTATTTTCAATCCTATAAGCTATTTCATTCTACTTTAGGAATTTTTTATTTTTACTACGTCAAAATTTATCGGATGAATCTAATTTGGGGTACCAATTATTTATGTTTAGAACAACAAATAATGGAAGCAGAATGTTGTAAGTGGTATATGTAAACTCTTTACGAAAGAATAATTAATTTTTATAAATTTAATTTTGATATTTTGCATAATTTTTGAGGTACCTCATGTTAGGAAAAGGTGGTATCCATTATCAGGTATATGGAGTGTATTTAGAATATATTATGTATCCCATATTATGAAAGGGGGTACCCAATTTTAAGAACACCTTTTGTGAAGTCATTATTTTGAGTCAGGTGACAAAAAAATTCACGTAATATCAAAGAGTGGTTCCATTGACTTTTAATGTTACCTATAAAAAATAACATGAAAGACCATTGATCCTGATTTCGTTCTTGAAGGGGAAGTGGACTAATAGGATTAAAGTCCATCTCGGGAGCCCTCTAAAAAATATGAAAAACCCGATTTTACAATATAGGTAGAAGGGAGTATGAAGACAATTAATTTAAATTGTGTACTATTCTCCCATGTTTGTAAACCGCGTTAAAATTCATGTAAGCAGATTAATGTGAAGGGTGGGAAGGAAAGGGTGAAAGAGAGCAGATATCATATTTTCATACAAATTCTTTTCAGCCCTTTCCATAGAAAACTAAGATCACTTCAGAAAGTGACCATATCTATCAGAAATTTGGCTAATATTTTCCTCAATATTGTGGTGTGCGAAAGTCTAAATAAAAGCGCACACACAGTGGAAGCATTGTTCCAAGTAACAGATCAGGAAAAGAAAATTTTTATGACACAAGCTCTATTCCAATGTAAAATGGAATTATCAAAAAAAGGGAACCAGGTGCTCATAATATACTCCACACACACTCCATAAGGTTTGAAGAAATTTAGAACATTCTAATTTTTATCGGTATAATCGAGATTTAACATAAGCAACTTTAGAACGCGGAACATGCTTAGGCAGGAAAACAAAGAATAAACAAAAGAACATTTTTAGAATTTAGAAAGGAAAAATAAACGATGTACATTTTACCAGAGTTCAGACGGAGGTGCCAATTTGAATTGGTTGAAATAGCAATCGCAGGTTTGACCAAATCCTGAAGGCAAGCTTCATGAATTTGAATCCAAAATGAAAAATAAATTCATTTTTAAGTGAGAGTGTAGCCGCTCATGAAAAGACAAACATGTTGATAAGTTGATGTAAAAATCAAAAGTGAAAAACGATGCGGACAAAAATCAGCAGTTTAACAGAAAAAAAGAAATGGTGGTCAGGTCTGCAATTGCTAGCCAACAGTAAGTAGCTCCATCTGTAAATTAAACATAAGAAAATAACAAAGAAAGGAAAGGAAAATAACAGAAAATAGGAAATAATGCCCGCACGCTACAATATTGATGATACGACCTTGAAATTTTCACTGTTAAATTTATCCTTAAATTTTATTTTATCAAGAACCTCACATTGCCTTGCAAAAATAATGAAAACTTCGTTGTAACATACTAAAACAAAATTCACGTATACTTTTCCCTTGGGCAACATCTGGTATATCATACTTACATGAAAATAAAATAGAGATACAGGTAGGTAGGTATACCTAGGTAGGTACCTAATTATAAAATAATGTATTTATGTATTCTTTTTTATTTTTTTCTTGCTTATTTTTTGTTATAATTTCACCCTCCCAACCTCTTTCATTTTTCAGGAGGGAGTGTTTGTCCTCAAAATTTGGTTTCTTGCATTTTTCTCCACAAATTTAGATTTTGTGATAAAAAAGGTCAGTAAAAAATTTTTTATCATAAAATTTCCAACGGAAAAGTTGACCTGCAGTTATTTTTCCGATGTTCCTTTCCCTCCTGAGAGTCTTGAAAAAACCTTTCTTTAGCAAATATGTTCGATGGCATTATATGGGAGTTATTACTCGTAATTATCATATCATGTAGATAACTCGTAAACCTAATAGATATTTTTTAACCATCCACCCACTTCCGTAATCCCTTCTAACAAAAAAGATAATATGCATTTTTTATTCTGATACCCCCTTCCCCTCCAGAAAGTTTTGACAACAACCAAATTCAGTAAATATAGTTGTTTTCAAGACTTCCTGGAGGGGAAGGAGGGCATCAGACAAACACCTTTGAAGGTGGAAGGGATGAGAAACGTTATGGAAGAAAAGTGGATGAGTAGAAGATATGTTTTCGGTTTACGAATTATCTACATAGTATGATAATTAGGAGTTATATTTCCCATAATAATAATTATATTAGACATGTTCAGTGAAGAATGGTTTTTTGAAAACTTTCGGGGGGAATGGAGAGCGCTGGGAAAAAACTTTATTTAAATTTTTTTGAATAAAATATTGTGTTGAACAATTTCGTACTGATCTATTTTTATCACAAAATCAAAAGTCACTGAGAAAAGTTAAAAAAATTAAATTTTAGGGGATAAACACCCCCTCATCAAAAATGCAAAAGGTGGGAAGGGTGCAACTTTTAGTATATTAATCCAGGGGACCCACCTAACAGCCATATATAATTGAAGTTTGTGTACTAATTTTTTGTTTATTTCCTCATTTTGACGCTGTTTTGACTGTACTATAATTATAATTACACTTAATAAAGTTTAGAAGAAATTAATATTTGCGAAAGATGAATGCGAAATATAGTTTTTCTTCTGCTGTACTGCAGATGAAGATTAGAATGTTGGTAAACACATCATCGAAAAAAAAAAAAACAGTTTGTAAGACCTATTTTAAATTCAGGTCAATTAAGTGTACAAACTGTACATCTTCAAGTGGAAAATCAACGAATTTGACTCGAACTGCAGCCATTTCTCCACCTCTCATCATCTACCAGTTAGCTTTACTCTTTTTCCTTTTGACAGTTCCTTCGAATGGAATGGTTCGTTGAAATTGTCGATCGGTGTAAATTCATTTCCTATCGACAAGCAACGCCCTTCGTCGATTTATCGCTTTTGCAAAACAACCGTCTAATGGAAAGAGGGATTGGCATTGGTGATGGTGGCGGTTAGAAGGAATCATTCGATGGTAATAAATTGTTCTCTGAAAATCGTAGTCAAGTGTTGAACTTACAGATTTATTCGGTTTTACTTGTGCGACAGATCTATATAATATATTGTATGTGTGCGAGTGTATGAACTGTGAACCACTTAGGTAAGATAGTTTTTTTTTTTTGATTTTATTTTTTTGCCTTCGGTTTGGGTTTTCAACCGACTCATATATGTGTCTATCTGCTACCGTAACATGTGAAAAGAAACAACGATAATTCCAGAGTAGCGGATACGTTTTTTAAAGAGAAACGTTATGCAGAGTCAAAATGAGAAGAATATTCGTTTACGATCGAGTGGTAACGATCGGAAAATAAAATCCCTTACATTTTTTGCGGATGTGGAGAAACCGATAAACGCAGAAAACCGTTAGCGTAAAAATACGACATTGAATCTTAAATATATACGTTTATACAGTAGGTGTGTATATATTTATATATATAGATATACATGTATATAATGTACACATATTGTGACGTTATTTTCAATGTACGAAAAACTGGGATAATACTTCGATTTCGATGTGAAATAAATTTAATCTGATTGCGAGCACCTACTTAATTAAATTTCGGCGTTTTTTATTTCTCTTGGAAACTGACAGATTCAGCCCTTTCTGACATATTGTAATCTACTTTGGGGCGAATAACCAGTGTTCAATATTGATTTCACTGTTTTAAATGACGCTATAGGTATTTAAAAGTTAGGCTATTCATTATTCTTGATGAAAAATTCATAAATTCAGATAGCTAAATGGGAATCTTTGTAACTATGTGTGGGAAATTTTCAGATTGTTGAAAAAAATCCGATGTTTTATTTCTTGGGAGGATAACGTTTTTTGTATCATTCTCATTTTGTAATACATTTTTGAAGAGCACGACAAGAGACGGTTGACCCACGGTTTTGATCTTATGGGTGACGTCAGTGGGTGCTATTCTTGTTCAAAGGCCTTATGTGGCGGTAACAGGTACTGGGGAACTTCGAGAGGAAGGTGTGGAATTTATCGTTGCCATTCGTGTATGACATGCATACCAAAGAGTCATTTTGGGGAGCGGGCGAACCACTGATGCTAAGTCCACTTTAGTTGCCAAGTAGTGCATGTTGACCAATATCTGGTAGTAGTAGGTTGAAGTGGGAGAGAAAGTCTGCCCCTAGCATCGGGTAGGCGATGCCTTCCATTATGAATGCCCACTTGAAATCACACCGAGGATGCAGGTCAATCTGGACCATCTTAACTCTGTAAGTTGCAATTGGAGAGTGGTTTGCAGTGTAGACCTGTAGTGATGTCTTCCGTTTTAAATATTCCTTGGATGGTGGGATTATGGAAACGTCTGCACCAGTATTAACAAGAAAGGAGAGCTGATTGAACACATCTAGTATGAATGGGGGGACTTGATCAGAAATGAGAAGCTGACACACCAAACAGTCTCATTCTCTAGTTTTCCAATGGATTGTCTCTGGCTGAAGATGATGTTTGACATTTTCACCAAGTACAGGTTGGATCCGAACAGTTCCAGGCCTTTTCTATGAACAAGTCAGATTGACATCCATGAGTGGGATCTTGAGCAGCCACAGGTTTTGGATTTGTTGCAGGATTTACAGTCACAAGAGTGTATGCAATTTTTCAAGCAATTGTTGGAAGAGGAGCAGTCGCAGGATGGCCTAGAAAAGGTATCAACCAACTTCTTTGCTAACAACACAACTTCTTCAACAAAGATGTGATTTCCAATAAGTTGGAAGATGCACTGATGGAAGGAGCGCTTGCTGCCAGAGCTGTGATGGCTGTGATAGGAGCTGGCACTGTGATTGCAGTGTCTGCAGACTGAAATGTGAATGGCTGCTCTAGGGCAATTGCTACATCAGCAGAAATGGCAATCAATCGCAAGCTTGTTTGGTGTTGTATCAACAATGTGTTGGATCACCAAAGGTAAACTGTGATAAAGCAGACCGAGGATGATGGTATCATCAATGTGACATCATTGAGTTGAACCAATTGGTACTGGTAAGTTCTTGGTTTCTCTCTGGGCTCACAGACCATTTGTTCGAGGAGTAGCCATATCTGTGTGTTGTTTGAGGGTGAGATCTCCTCAAGAATCAACTGGTGGAGGTTACTCCACATCTACTGAGTAGGATTGGTACTGTATAGTAAGTAGGAGACTTTAGCAAATGATGGTGGGAGCAAACCAGGGATGGCCAAGAACATCTGGTGTTTCCTGACATTACCATGAGCTTGGGCCAGATTATCAGTCTGTTGCAACCACAACCCTATACTCCTTGTGTTGAACTGGGGTAGTGCAGTCAACATGCAGGAAGGTTCTTGGGCCATTGTCAGGATATTCGGTGATGTGGTCATGGTTGATGTCGATCACCACTGAAGGATGGGCAATAGGTTGAGCAGGGTATGGTCAATACCTTTATCCTACTGGAGCAGTTGCCTTTTTCATCCCCCCCAAAGGGGGTAGAGGACACTGTGATGATGAAGGAATAGGCAGCTTCTTACAATGATATAATCGTTGTGGTAGCTAGGAGAGGTGTGGACATACTGGAAGGTACGCTAGTGCCCTCTACCCAAGATGATCTCCCACTCTCTGGTTGTGTCAAAGGTAAGCAACAAATAAGATAGGGGAGATTAGATCATTGAAGGTCTGCTGGTTTGTTTGCCATTGATCCATTTCTGGAGAGGCAATGCCACCTGGGGGTTGGAAAAATTGAAGGATTGGCATCTGAGTTCTGCCAGATTGAGTTGGTACTCGATGGATATCTTGAAAAAGATGGTTTTACCAAGAGTGGGCAGAGCTACAACCTTCTTAATCAGCTGTTGGCTGATGAATGAGATGTAGTTAAAAAAACTACAGCCAACTCTATTGGCTTTTTGTCAGTTAATGAGAGGGAGTTGAGAAGAGTACAATCTATTCCATCAGCTGTTTGCTGAAAACTGAGTTCTGTTCACATGTCAGTGTAACCACTTGTAGGACTTGTGCTAAATTCAGACTTTGTTCTAAATTCAGATTGTGTACTAAATGCTGACTTTGTACTAAATTCAAACTTTGAACTAAATGCTGATTTATACTAAATTCAGACTTTGTACTAAATTCAGAATTTGAACTGAATTCAAACTTTGTACTAAATTCGGACTTTGTTATAAATTCTGACTGTGTACTAAATGCTGACTTTGAACTAAATTCAAACTTTGAACTAAAAGCTCACTTTGTACTAAATTCAGACTTTGTACTAAATTCAAACTCTGCACTAAATTCACACTTTGTTTTAAATTCAGGCTTTGTACTAAATTCACACTTTGTACTAAATCCACACTTTTTACAAAATTTAAACTCTGTACAAAATCCTGATTTTGTACTAAACGTTGACTTTGTACTAAATTCAGATTCTGTACTAAATGCTCATCTGTTCTAAATTCATCTTCATAAATTTGTGTTTTAAACGTCATATCTCATAAAATGGTTCTTTAAAATTTGTTTCTAAAATTTTCCTTCTAAATTTGATTCTTTTTGAATTCTCATAATTTATTAATGGCCCTAGTTCGTTGTTCTTTCCATTCAAGTATGTTGACACCTCCATTCATCATGTGTAATTTTGTGCACAATTATAATTTTATTTTTGAATTTAATCAATATATTTTGATTTCTTATTTTATTCAAATTAATCTCATTCGTTCTTTCACTGTTCCTATGTTTTCTTTTCAATACAACAATAATATTTTCTAAAATGTATTGATCTTTTATCCAAGTCCTTTGTCATGTAAGTAATGTCCCTGTGCACTCAATCCTCATTCAATATGATTCCTCTGGTTATCTAATACTACATAATTATGTCAGTACCCAACTTAAATTCTTTTCTCCTCCTCTTTCGACTATTCTTACCATTGTGTCTAGGCTTTTAACTTGGTTTTTTGCACCCTATAACCTAAGCAAAATAAAGAAATAAGAAGAACCTGTAAAATAAATATATTGTATTTAATTTTTTTCTTTTCCCTATTTGATAATTTACTGTTATTTGTGTGCTTAAGCACCAATTCAACATTTTTTTGGGAGCTACCCTCCAATAATTTGGTCAATTCAAACGACTGTTTTGTAATAATTAGATATAAGTATAATTAAAAATTTTATGTCTTGGTTGAATTTGAAGCAAGCTTGATGTTCAAATTATGTCTTTACTACCCAACTGTAATTTTACCAGGTCGGTACTACTGATTGTGCGGTAAATAAGTTAAGATTTCTTGTTGCTAGGTACATTTTGGAGTGATGTGTACATGATTAGTGAGTTTCATTCTTTGACTACATAGTACTGGATTAGTAAAGCTCTATAAGACCAATGTACTTTTTAATGTCAAGACATGCCGTCGAAAAAGTAGGCAACCATAGCGTACCTTCTGCATATTTTTCAGGTTTTGCTTGAGTTCACCAATTTAGAATATATCTGATAAAGAGATCCCTTAAATTCACAAGGATACCGTACATAAACACAAAGCAAAATATGTCAAAAGGTACGCTCTGGTTGTCTATTTAGCGTTGGTATATCTAACCAGAAATCATCTTTCTTTGCTGGTCCATCTGGTCCATTATTATATAATTAAAAGTTTCATCAATAACAGTAAAAATCTAGCGCCGAAGACCAATTCTCAGACCAAGACTTTACTGTACCACTCCCACACCAAAACCACGATTTGACTGTGCAGGACTTAGACAAAGTGCAGGACATCAAGACCAGTATTAATTACTAAACTATTGTGAAAAAAGTATAGAAGAGTATTTTTAACAAATAAATATACGAGCCTCTCTTAATTTGTGTTTTCATGAAACATCACAAATACAATTTATTATTTAAACATCACTATTGAACTGTAGTCAACTATTATTATTAGGTACTGTCTCAAAAATTTAAATAAAACCTGATTGGCATAACAGAGATGTGCACGTTAAGGATCTCGGATAAGAATGAACGACTAGAAGGCAAGAAGTAAGAACGCAGAAGGAGTGAAAAAATGTTGTGGGTGAAGCAAATCAAAATAATATTAATGAAGAATCAAAACATTGAAAAGTTACCCGCATACAACAGCATCATACCTAGTTTTAGTTCGAGTTTTTGAAATGGTTCATTCTAGAGATATATATGGAACAAAATAACAGAATACAATTCCCTTGAATATCTAATTCTTAATTTACTTAAAAAATAAATTGAAAATTAAACCCAATATTTTTTTATGCAAACTTCATAGTAAAATGATTGGCAATAATTGTATGATTATAAATAATTAATAGCTATTTTTTTGTTTCATTCTTCATCTGGAGTCATTCTTTGATTTTCACAATTTTCAGGATGTCACCTAAGATAGTCCCTATGCTCCTTTAGGATAGAAGATACTTGATATATCACCTATTGTTTTTCATTATGCTCCTTTATATTGTTCAGTTCCAATTTCAAGTACTGTGCAATAATTTTTAGTTTCGAATATGCAGTTAGAATCATTTAAACATTGAATTTCTAAAGCTGCAGTTATTTAGAAGATTGGATTTCTCTACTGCAGTTCCAAGGAATAAGATTAGATGGAAAATTTATGGGATTTTCTTGGAATTATCGTCCCTTATGTTGTTTAGTGGTCCCAGATGACTGATTCAATAAATGGATGTCTTTTTACCCCTCTATCTAAAATAATCATGTCTTTTATAATTACATTTTTTAAATATAACTATGAAGAATATTTTGTTTTTTTCACAGTCTGTATAGACACATATTTTTATTTTTTTATTAATAATGAATAATGTACATAACTTACGTAAAATGTAAAACAAATATTTTTCAAACCTTTTCGGTACTATTTCGAATTTCCCTCAATAAATTAACGAGGGCAGAGGAAGACATTCTTAATTGAAGGAATATTTGATGAGACTCCATTAAAAAAAAAAATTGTTTAAAAGAGTCGCGTACGTGATTGGGTTAGCTAAATTTTACAACCACTTTACCATTTAAATGGAATTGGAGCGTTTTTTTTTCCGAGATGTAATTTGATATCTACTCTTTTTTAGGTTTCCGAAATTTTGGTTGCTTTTTTCTGTCAACACACGATCGAGACAAAGAGTAAACACTTTTTAAAGAGTCAATACTGCCATGTTGGTAATTTATATCTGTTACTGCAACGACAAATAAGCAGAAAAATATTTTGAAAAGAGAATACGCAGAACTACTTTGTTTTTTTTTATATTTTTTTTTCCATACAGATTGAGGTCAATTGAATTTTACAAGTATGCTTAAAACACATACACACACTAATGTTGCAGTTAGATAGTGTCAGTCGTGTTAGGTACCACAATATCTTCTTTATTTGTTCTCGGTTAATCCTGCCGGATACTAACCTAAAGAAATTCTGTTAGATTTTGAGTGCAGCGAGTGAGTAATTCCCACGTCATGGAAGCTCACTTTTTAACCTTGTTGATAAAAATATTTTATATAATTAAGGATCAGAAAGTGATAAAACGTTAAAAGTCTGTCAAATGATGAGTCTCACACAAAAATTATAAAAAACGGAACAAAATATCAATCTCTTCATTGTGGCATTCAGAAAGTGTAATCTCCACTTCTATGTAAAGTGAAAGTGCCTTCATGTAAAGAGATGTTTCACTTTTTTACATGAAGGCGTATTCACTTTGCATGGAGGTTACAGTCATCGATGATAAGAGCTACTTTTCACTCGCAAAGGACCAAAGTAAACATTGCCTTTCTGATCATGTATTATATGAAAATACTAAAATCATCATGTTCATAAAACATAAATAACAAAAATATAGCCACTATGTTGCATCGCAATTGAAAATAAATCAAGTAAAAAATTCGATAAATTATTCAGTTAGATTTATAATATTCTGATGAAATTTAGTAAATATTAAAATGTTATTAATAGGCAATATTTTGTCCAACATGTCAGCTCACAAAGGTGAAATAACGTTACTCACAAAATCTACTGGCCAGCGAAAATTACGAATCCAGTCAAAAATCGCTTTCCGACAACGTGCAATGCAATTTGCCTAACTCGTTTGCCGTAAATATAACTGAGGTTTGATCAATATCTATCTGGTAAAATTCCTTTTGCCAGCAAAAATTATGATTTATATTTTAATGTAGGTGTATTTATTTTTAAATATAAGAACCCCAGTTTCACATTCTTTATCCGGATTTCCAAATGTAGCATTTTTTTTATTATAAATAAGTTATACTATTCTCTGTAAAATTTCAAACAAGAAAGGCCAAAGTATTCGAAACTTTGTGTTATTTTTGATCTCTCAGTACCTACATTCTGTCCGAAGTTCAGTAAAAAGTACGAAATAAAGTTCCTAATGACGCGATATACTACCTAATAAAAAGATTTACCAATATAAAAAAACACGAACTACCTATAATGGAACTTCACCATTCGTGAATACGAACAATAATATTAATTCTCCATGTTTCGTGTAGGTACTTTTTAGTAAAATTAAAAATTAAAAAAAATTATATCTAGGTTGTCGTATCGGATGCTGAGATGGTGTGTATTCGATGGGTTCTCGAATAACGAGATATTTGCTAATTAAATGTTGCTGCCTTCGACACAGTCGCCGTACGTACCTCGTGTAAGTTTACTTTTCGACATTATCGGACAGAATATTGTAGCTGCTGCATAACGCACAGTGCACGCTATTATAGGTGACTAGAGAATGGTATTAGACTACGTACCTGACGTTGTTTGCATTTTACACCCTCGATAGTCAATAGTGCGATGGTTAAAGATCCAATTAGGCAGGATTAGCATGAAAATTAACCTTACTCGTGATAAGAATTGTAAAATATCCTCTACTTTTAGTCTTTATTTTTAATTCATTTATTTTGTACCAGTTTTGCATATACCCACCTATATATACATACTCATCGATTATATTATGTCGAGTTAACAAGAATGCATCGTGTCGTATCAACGTGAAATTATTCCTTTCAATGCCTTTTAACATCAATACCTACGTCTATATAATTCTGACGAGAAAAATCAAAAACTTATTCGCTCGCTCGATTTTTATGCTTAAGACTATAATAAACCCGAGGAAACGCGAATACTTTATTGATTTTTAGTGACAAGTGAAATTCATTCTACGATGGCATTCACCGAGATAAAGCACGTGCTTACGACTGTCGACGAATGCTTTTTTTACATTGTTTCCGAACGTGTGCCACAAACTGAGCGAGCTTTGTTCTTTCAAAGTTAAACTTCACCCTATTCCATAGATACCGAAGTTGGGATAAATGAAAAATTACTTTTCAAAGCAGAAAAGGACATTATGTTCTGAAATTTCATCTTTATTATAATTATTAATGCTTAAATATAAAAGGCATGATTCTTAACTATAATGGAACAAAATACATTTATCGAAACTATGGATTTCTCATCGTACGAGTTAATTTTAGAGTTGAAAATAATATTGGAAATTTTAAGTGTTCACATCACTCAAATTACTTTTCACATAGTCGGGGAAAAAGTATGTATTAAATTCAAGTAATGAAGAATTGAAAAATGTCTTCCAACTTCACTAATAGCCTACATTATGAGGACGAAAGTTATTCCAATGGGGGATTAAAACAAAATTATCATTTTCTAACGAGCGTTTTCTTATGTTCAGAAAACCTTGAATAATTTAGAGACAAATCTTATTATTTATCTCTTTATTTATTCAAAATCAATTACTAACATTACATTCAATTTTATCACTGTTACTTCTATCACTTATATTATAATTTGAAACCTGATACATCCACAAGTAGCTAGTATGGACCTTAACTTACCTGTTCAAAAGAAGACACAGGAATGAATTTGTCTTCATTTGGAGAGGATACAGTGTCCATGATTTTCATTATCATACTTCAAAATGGCCGACCTAAATAGGTGTTGTGATGTCGGAACATCCACCAAATATGATAACTCTTCATTTTCAGCATATTTGGTGGTGTTTGTCCGTAAAAACAAGTATCATATAGGTGGCTATTATTCCTAGAATTTGGAATAACAGTCGTCTATATTTTGTTTGATACGTTTTTGTAGACAAACTGAATTGTCTGCAAAAAGGTGACAGAACACATTTGTTACGACTAAAATTTGGTACTAAGGTAATTGATTATAAATCTATTGAAAACGTGCATTGATTTTTATGAGAATTAATTAATTGGTTCAGGAGTGGGGGCTGACAAAATTTTCACTAATGACGGTTAAGACATAATTACCATTTGACAGGCTGAAATTTGCTAATTCACCCATGGGGTCAAAGGCGTAGTTGTCGTTTGATAGGGCTTAAATTTTGTAAGTAGTTGGTTCTGAGTTTAATAAAAACTGGTACAAAGTTTGACAAAAATTAGTCAAGTGGTTTAGCCATAAGGGCTAACAAATTAAGTTCCATCAATACGGATTGAAAGACTATTATCATTTGATCGGGCTGAATTTAGTTAGGCAGTTGGTTCTAAGCCTAATAAAAACTATTATTAAGTTTTATGAGAATCAGACATTCAGTTTAGCAATGGGGGTACTAATTATCATTTGATAGGGCTTAAATTTTATAAGTTTAGTTGCTTCTGAATGTAATGAAAATTGGTCATGGTTTAGCCATATAGACTGATATAAGTTCCACAAATGGGCTTGAAACGTAGGTTATTATCACTCTATAGAGCTGAAATGAATGCTTAAAAGATTTTTATAATAATCTATACTGAAAAGAAACAAAAAAAAACTAAACTGCTGAAACATAAACAAAAATCAAAAACTATCTATTGGCACGTAGATGTAAAGAGAGACGTAAAAAGATAGTATATATAAAATGAGATGTAAAAAGAGATCCGAAAAGAGGTGTAAAAACTGATAAACGATAATTATTTGAAATTATGTTTAATACCTACTTTTTTTAGCGTAGCTTGCTGCCCGATGTTTTGTTTTGCTTTTACTGTCTTACTCGTAATGATTTAAAAAATGATGCACCTTGCATTTTATGACTGTATAGGCTATAGTCGAAATTAGAATATCGACTTATCGCAATACGAATTTTGTCTTTCGACGTTTCCAAACATGAATGGCTGTATTTGAACGAGCTATTTACCCACGTGGCTTTAAATAGATACGCTGCGTACGGAATGGTGCAGAAAAACAGGCAAAAAGCTTAGTAATAGTCAAGGAGGAAAAGAGTGGAAAAACATAAACGAATTTCAAACAAAACCCGCCCTACAATAAAATGAAAAATAACATTAACGAATTTTTGCCGCTATCTAACCATACGATTACACGTCTCGTTTCAGAATTATTTTTGTTTTTTAAAATTATTTTTTAGTTGCTTCATACAATAAGTGTAACTTCAATTGAGCTCGATTTGTACGTTGTCTTATTATTTTTCTTTATAGGTATTTCAAGTGGCACAAAAATAAAAAAACCACTGGCTTACATTAATTTGTTAAGGCAAATACCTATCAACCATTAATGCATAACTTGGACGACGAAATCAAACATTTAGATTCGAATTTTTTGGCGCGAAATACAAAAATTACTATCTCCATCCCTTTGTGCTTTCCAAGTTTGATTCTTTCTCTCACTCGTACAAATTGCCATTAAGTACATATATTATATGACGACGATGAAATTTCGCTTTATATTCGTTCATATCAGCCCGTATAATCTATCAACGCAGCGTTTTAAAAATCCAACCCAGGATATATTATCAAGCGATTTTTTTTGCTTTTTTTTCCTCTTTTTTTCTTTTTTATATTTTTTTTTTTTTACTACCACAAATCTCTTTGGTTTTAAAGTCCCACATAGAACTAGGACACAGATCGGCGGTGACGATAAATCTGCTTAGCTATAACCTTTTCACCAGTTGAAGCTCTTTTCGTATCCATTCTCCAGTTGCACCTTAAACGTTCATCTGAAGAGGTTGGTTGGCATTCAGTATTCTTCTTAAACTTTATCAGACTTTTGTGCGGGTCGTCTTGGGTAGTATTCGTTTACGAAAAATTTGGGTTAAGATAATTTTGAAGTGGTACAAATTCTGTGGTGACATTTTCCAACGTGACATGTCAAAAACACGATAAGTATTAAGTTGAAGGAGGTATTAAAATATAATGAATCGTGTTAACATAGTAAAATTTTTAATCCGGAAGAAAATACGAATAAGTTGTTTCCATTACTTTTATAATTTCAAGATCAGAGTTGCTTCTCGGTTCAAATATATTTTAAAATGAATTAGGCTATTTTAAGTTGGTCATACCTAGTGTAGGAGTAACTCATCCGCTTCCTTAGAAAAAAGCAAATCAGATAAAACTTTGTAACATGTGGGCCTTATACACAGCTATTTTTAATTTTTTTCATTATTTATTTTTATCTCATTTTTAATGTGCAAATATCTCAGTGCTTGGTGTACTGTGGTATGCCAAGGGGGCCCAATTTGGCAATCTCCTTGCAGTCGCGGCAACATATTCAACCCCATGAAACACGCACGAAGGAACTAAGGTATTAATCACCTACACTGGATGATGCCCTCAGAATCAGCATCACCAAACCTGCATAGCCTGTCAGGAATTCGTTAGACCCAAATTTACACCAGACTGATCAAGTTTAAAAAGGTTGTGAACCTTGGCTATGTACCTTGGATTTTACTTACATTATGAAATCATTAATTCCCAGCTATGCCTAGGTCCCATTGTTACTGAAGAAAATTCAAACAGCCATTATCAAAATATTACACAATATATTATAGAATTGAAAACACATTTTTACATGAACACATTAAAAACAAGATAACAAAAAATGTTCATTTCGGTACAAACAGAGCAAAACGTATGGAAGTAATGTAAAATAAGTAGGTATATGAAATGAATTTAGAGAGCTTGCTCGTCTAATAAAAATGAGAAAGGGAAAGAAAAAAATTGTTTTTAATAAAGTGGGAAGGTGAATTTATTGTCACACACATATCTAGGAAGATACAAAGGCAGTGGTGTTAAGGGAAAGCCAAGAGAAAAAATGAAAAAATAAATAGCCTATGTATTACTGGTTGCATACCTAGACATATTTCAGAATAGAATCTTTAATTTTGAATTGAGATTTTTAATTTAGTTTACCTAACAGTCGATGCATCATTACCTTATGAACTAAACAAGAATTACAATCGTCAGGTTCATGTAACTGTAACTCTTACAATTTTAACTCTTATTTATGTGCATTACATGATGTGTGGGTGTAAGGTTTTGTGTGTGTGTGGAATGCATTGTGAACACACATACAACTACACTATTATTCTCCATTTACAGTATCACCCTACCCTCTGAATTTTAAAACTGACCTACTTACTGTTGGCTCGTAACTGCAGTTTCAACTACCATTTAAATTAAACAGTATAAAGAATACTAACGTGTTCATTAGATGTCTATAAAACATGAACTGAGTACGATGTAAGAA
This sequence comes from Ericerus pela, assembly GCA_011428145.1. Classification (NCBI taxonomy): domain Eukaryota; kingdom Metazoa; phylum Arthropoda; class Insecta; order Hemiptera; family Coccidae; genus Ericerus; species Ericerus pela. Next base: position 1,214,389 of record WOFM01000041.1, on the reverse strand, counting down.
TTATTATCATGTAGAAGACTCAACGGTTCTTCGTAGAACATTCTCGAAAATTCTGGATATATCGATGTTATGTCGGTACCTCTGTACTGAATTCGGTTTAGTGCACTATGTTTCTTTCTTATATGAAAGTCATTGATCAGTTTATCCTTATTTATCCAATTAAGATATTTTTCTCCCTAAAGCATGTAACTCTGTTTTTTTCTTGAATATACGATAAATTGTGAAATGTCCTAAATTCTATTATTAATTTAGTTAACCTAACGAGGTGGAGTGGGAGTGAGACGAGTGGTGAGCGTTAGCTTTCATTAAATAGTCTATTCCATACTAGTGAAATACAGCTTATATCCAAAAAACCTTCAGCTTTCGATCATTCTCTTGAAACTACAGTTTTGAACTGTGAGTGTGCTTTTATTGAAGTTTTACTTAATTGTGTTGTCTCGGCTGTAGTCAGATAGAATTTCACCATACCATGTTTTTGGATTGAGATTATGGCCGTGAGATTTGAACACGAGTATCGTGGATCAAGATCTCTAAACATTAGGCTATATATCTATACTGCAGTATGCAGAACTGATCTGTCATCAAAACAAAGCCTTCAAATAATGTACTATAGGGCTCAAAAAGTGTACTGTAATTTGTTGCGTGCTCTTTTTCTTCTCCAAAAGCAAAAAATAAATAAAAATAATAATAATAATAATAATATGTAATAAAAAAAGGAAATTCCTAAATTTTACGGTTCATTTAAAGAAAGCTACAGGTTTTTCGCACAATTCAAATTTTACTGTAACCCTATATTCAGTGAACCACTCGCTGCAAGAATCATAAATTCGACCATAAAATAAGTCTAAAATTCCTACTTGTTGTCCACCACACGTAATTCTTATTTTCCTTTTTTTTTTTTGTCATTTTGCACGTAATGTAAAACCTTGCCCTATTTTTTGAATCTCGTAAGCTAATATAATTTTATTTCGTTCACCACAAAGATCTAAGTCCATGCGGTACCTAGTAAGGTTCGCATCATTAGCTTTTAGACTGAATTTAACTTCATTCCAGACATAATATTTTTATAGCAGTTGTGAAAAAGCTCTTTGTTATTTCGAAAAACCTATGGGTGCGTATGTGTAAATGTCACATCATTTCACTTGGTCTTGCAGAAAATATTTCTGTACGTATCAAAGCCAAAAATTTTCCAAGCTGAGAAGAAAAAACGTTTTGCTCTCCACGAATCGTTATTCGGTTGAGCATAAAAAAAAAAAATTTTCATCGGATTTTCAAAGGAAGGTATACTAGGCACATATTTTTCGACCGTTTAGTTACTTCAATTTTTCTTTTCTGGTGAATTTTATTTTTCCAAAACGAAAAGCATTCTTGCGCAATAGTTGATGGTTGAAAAAGTATTTTGAGAAATCTGGAGAAAAAAAGCGAACATCAAAATAACACATTTTCTTCTCGAAAATCTATTAAAAATTCAGACTAAAAGACGACTGAATTGATTTTAATGCCATTTCATTCATAGTAAAGAAAACGAAAACAGTTACCTCCATTATGATATCAATTTACTATTTTAAGTTGTAAAATATTGTTTTATTGCAAACAACAACCAAAAGTTCTTTCTCAACCAAATTATCAAGTAGGCTGAAAATTTTCGTTTTTTGAATTAGGATTTTCGTTTTTGTTTTTGTTTTTTTTTTAAATATGGTTTTTCCGTATATTGCAATGACAAGTTGTATATAAAAATATTTTTGTATTTGAACATTGTTTCACAATACGCTGACCGAATTTCTACAATGTTTACGTCAAATTTATGTTACATTACTTTTGGAAATATTTCAAAAGCACAAACCGAGGATCGAAAATGTTGAGGTAGTTGGTAGATAATGAAATGTGGCTAGAGTTGTTTAAAAAAAAAAAAAAAAAAAAAACTTGTTCAATGGCTATAATACCATGCTATATTTTCAGACATAATACGCTTCTGTATTATTGGGCGCGAAAATTTTTGAGGATAAATTTCATTCTTAGACAAAATAACATTTTTAGAAATAAAACTACATTAATTTTCAACGTAGTTGATGGAAACCTGCTATCTTTAAATATAATTTTTTATAACTCTCACAGAAGTAGCCCAGCCAAGAGCTACCAAGAATTGCAATATATTCGAAAATATTTTTACGACCCATGAAATTTAATATATTCATCTCCCCCAATTTCTTAGATATACGGTTTCCTTTTTCTTAATTCTAGCTGACTTTCTAGCCTCCACTAGCCCCCTAGCTACACTACCACTTCAACTCTGGTCAAGGTCAACATTTATTGAATTTATTTGGAGTTTGAATATTCTACGTAAAACTAACTTAAAAAAAGATAAGCATATGAACCAAAAAAGGATGAAAATAGAAAATAAAATTTTTGAGGATGTTATAATACCATTACTTTTTTATCGAGGATATTATAACACCATTTTCTTCCTTTTTGAACAAAACGTTTTAAGTCGACGCAAAATTTCTAGCAAAAAATCAACTAATCTACCCAATTACTTAAAACTTGGAACAATTTAAAAAGGACTCTTCAAAAAAGTAGAAGATGGTGTTATAATATCCTGTATCAGAAAGAGATAATACAGTAGGCGTCACTTAAGCCGTCACCTGTCAAACCAATTTTTTGGATAAAGCGGTGTAATAATACTGTCGAACAGAACAAAATGGGCCTTTCCTATACCTTTTTCACCGGATAATCCGGGAGTAATTTTAGTTTAATCGAGTGAAAATAAACACAGAGAGGTAAAAAGATAAGCAGAAAATTAAGTTGATGAACGTTTCACAATTTATCGTATGTGATATGACAAGAACTTCCTATGCACCTTCTACACTTTTCTCTGAACTAAGTTTGTACTAAATTCGAGAAAACGCCAATACTTCGCACTCTATCCCAAAAGAACACTATTTATGAAGTAATGTCAGAACTCTTGTACTTTTGTGGTCAAAATAACAGACCTAATGGGTCATGTTGCAGAAAAATGTATAAAGAAAAATTCACAGAAAAAAAATTAAATTTACTTCTTCTTCCTTATGTAGGTGGTTGCTTTCCTGTTTTTTATTACCGTATTTAATTCTTTGATTTCGAAAAGTACTCTACATTCTTCCTTATTCGAATAGTATTTCGACTATAAATTGAAAAACTTAGAAAAAGAATCACACCCGAGGTGAGAATAAATGAGAAAGAGGTCGTCGATTCGGGTTAAACAATAAGAACGATTTACTTTTAAACGAAAAGCATTTTGTGCAATGAATGAGAAATATTACCCATATGTTTCAAATTTTTTTTTTTTTACAACTAAACGAACCTCTCTCCAACTGGGTGCTCTCAGAATGAGGAAAAAATGTAGAAGACGGAATTCAAATTGTTTTGGATCGGTTTTCCGGGTAATAAAAATACCGTATCCAGTTAAGTTTTGTATATTTTTCAGCACGTATGGTACTATAAATTGAATCCATTATTTTACCCAATTTACAATGTACCTACGACATAAATTTTGTGCACTGAACCATTAAGGAATTCTCAAAATATGAGTTTTAGTTAGCGAAAAATTATCGTTACCCTCAATAATGTGCTCCTCTTTCGGATAGTTTTTCCTTTCATTGGTTGCTCATTTTCTTGGAGTCAAAATATTATACTCTTTGGAAGCAGTTTATATTCCACATTGGAAAAATTTTAAGTTTTATACCTACAGAATAAAAGTTTGGCTTATTCAACGTTCAGTAGCTAACTATTCGTGGACAAATAAGTGATAATTATTACTGTTAAAATATGTAAGACATAATTAATGTTAAATTATTGATTTCTTCTTGAAATGGGTACCCAATGACACAACATAGGCGGATTTTCGTCAAATTTCTTGTGGGAGGGCAATAGAAAATATTTTTTTGCCCTGCTCTTTAAAACATAACTAATTGTAATTTGGCAACTAATAAGAAGGTTCTAATTGTTACGGCCAAAAGAAGTTGTTAAGTGTTAGAAATGAACCATTTTTGGTGTGGTTACACTTCATTCAAGTAAAACAATATTTCAGAGAAATATTATTATTACTCGAGAATTAATTTAAAACTATTAAGTTTATTATCCAAAACTATTGTGGACCTTAACTTTCACAGAGACTTTACATAAAATTCAAATGCACAATAAGTTTTAAGACTCTGCTAAAATAATAATTTGTGCACACAAAAGTACAATGTTCAAGACAACTTGATTAACCACAGTACTAAGACTGAGAGAGTATTAATGTACAGTACTAAGACTGAGTGAATACAAAATTTCAATACAATCTTTTAGCGATGAGTTTATATTATACGCTGTCAGGGTATACATTTTTACATGGTATTGGGTATGAAGTAGGAATTTGCTGATTAGAGGGATTTATTTATTCGAGAATATTCGAAGGACCAGTACATTGAGGTCACCGAATATCCCATTAAAAACGTGTTGTGAATGTTAGCAGGAATTTAAGGGGACAAATGTACAGAATAAAAATGCGTTTTTGTGTGTAGGCGAATATGTACGTCAATATAATAATATAACGAACATATCTGTTACACTAATGATGATTAACGCAATATGTTAGGATCATTTGAAGTCAGTATAGTAGTAAATATAGTTGCAGGTATCATAATTAATACTACCTAACTTCCTATAGGAAAAAAAATAGAGAACAATATTCTAGAAATGTGAAAAAAATTTTTAATTAAAACATTAACGATTTCTCAATAATTAGAGTTACCAATTGAAAATGAATGGGCAGTTGGTAAAAGGATTTAAGTCATGTTGCTCAAATTATTCAGGAAATGAAAAAAACATTTCATGCCTCCCATAACTGTGTGGTGGTACTGATGGTATACTCAAAAGTTGAAATAAATATCACTAGAACAAATGATGTAATCGCACATCAAATCTCTTTTCCCCTTTGGGGTGCTGGAGGGTGGAAAAGAAACTGATTTAAGTTGTTTTGGTTCAAATTTCAAGTTTCATTGTAAAAAATGTACATAAAATAGCATCAGAAGAACAAATCAGTAAGAATTTATTTCTCATCATGATTAAGTCTTCAAAACATTTTTCCAAAATGCTTCAATCTTCTTTTTATCGGGCAAATACGGCTGAAATTTACGCAGATCATCTAATTTTTTTTGTTTAAGCTTTCTCTCACCTTTCAATGAAGTAAAATTTGCAGAAATTTGAAAGGTTAATGTTTTTCGGCGAATGATGAATGAGTGTTGAACTAAACCATCAATGAATGGATGTGCAACAATCCTGCCAGTATCGGGACGTTCGATCTTGTAGTGGAAAAACTTTAATATAAGAAAAGCTACTCGTTCTGTTCGTGGTTTTCTTTTTGTCTCCTCTGAGAACATGGTCTTCCTATAATAGATAGACCACCATGCTTTGAAGTTCAGAATATCGCATCGTCGGATTAGTGTAGCTGTGTACTGAGATGGAATTTGTGAAGATTAAAGTAGTAAATCTCTCACTTCTTGTGTTGTGTAGTATCGATCATGTTTAAGTAGGGAACGTTTCACTGTTGCAAAAGTTCGATCATTGAGTAAGAATGAATGCCCTCTTTTGGACCAACTTCAAAATTGCTTTCAATTGCATCTTTTTGTTTGCCTGCACGATTGAAATGCTGCACATGTAGTAATTTTTGTTTTTTAGCTACATTTAGTAGTGGTAACTAACCACTAACCATTTGTTTACTTAAATATAAATGTGTTTAACGTCCGGAGACAACAAAATATAACCGTTGACACACATCTTTCTCTCTCACTATGTGACAACGGAATGAAGCGATCGCCTCAGCCCGATCACATGCCTACCTGCATTTCTTCAGTAGGCATGTGTCCTTTGCGCACGCCAGGCGCGCAGGACTCGTGGGGGTATCCCCACGATACATTTCGCTGATATCTTTGATCGAACTTTTTTCGTTTTCTACACTTCCCCGCCTTTGTCACAAAAGCAGCCTCAGCTTGAAAAATTGAATGTTGCCCAGTGGCTTACATTTTTCTAGTTCAGTTTTCTACGATTAGTATTAACATTCCTTACACTCGCTAAATTATCTAAAAATTTTTGCCGTTGAAATGTTTCACACAAAACAATATCAACAATATCACAGATCATGATGTTTTGATAAGATATACTGGGTGATAGCAACGAAAATACGAAATAATGCTGGCTTAATATTATTCTGTAGTAAGCCAAAAACAAACCAAAAAAACAAAAGTCGTGACTAAAGTTGTTTTAGTGCAGTTTTGCCAATTGCCGACACTCTGTTAGACCACATCTAATAGCTTGACTTAAGTGGTTTTAACACATAACGTGGGTCTATGTAATAGGGAAAAAATTGAGGAAAAAAATTTTTTTTTAAATATGTGACTTAAGTCCTTTTACCAATTGACTATTCAAATATTCAAAATTAGGTATCTATATATACCGAAGAATGAATAAGTGAACCTCACGAAAAAGACTTTGTATAAGCTGCGTTCTCAGAATCAGAAATTAAATTTTTTATCAAACTTTTCCTCATGCGTAGGCCTATTTACAAAGTTTTACGGATGTATCAGTATTATTAACAAAATTCGCTTTTTCCGATTAAATTTGTTGACAAAGAACAATATACAAACGTTTTCCTTTTTCCTTTCTATTATGAAACCGCTAAAAAGCTGTTATTTTGTCCAACAGTTTCCACAAAAAATTATTTTCAGTTAAACAAACGTCGAACTAACTACTTCTCCTGCACCAAATAAATAATTTATTATTCTTTTTGGCCGGAAGTGGGCCGAAACACAACATATTCAACTTGTATCCGCGTTAAAAATACGTAGTAAACGAAGAGAGGACCAAAAACTTTAGGTTGAACTATCCTTTGTAAGGTTTTGTCGGCATCTCGTCAACATCCACATAACGTAGTCAGTAATCGTATTAAAAAGTTTTGTCGAAAATTCAGGCTTACAGTGAAAGGCTTAACAATAAACAAATTGTCGATTAGAGTAAATTTGTTTTTGTGTAGGTATGTATGTTCTTCGAAATTTTCTGTCTGGAGAAATATCTGGTCACTTGACTGAAATAATTTTCTGTTATTTAACTACAAAAAATAATACCTACATTCATAACATTATAAGTTACTTTAATTTTTAAAATGACGAAACCGATCAAACCTTCAGTATGACATCTTGAAAACATGAGATAAATTTTGAAAATGTCAAATGGCCGCACTTGTCATCATATTGCGCTAACGTACGAACCATACTGTTGCAAGTGTATTCTGGTAGAACGGTATGTAGGTTGCTTTTGCAAAGGAAAAAAAACGGACTTATGTCTTCAAAAGTGAAATCATTATGGTCTTGTATCTCGTGTCTCTTGGCATACCTATACATAGTCATGGTCTAAAGGTTTGAACTTGAAATACTGTTTGTACTGTTGTAAGGAATTCAGTTGACTCCATTCCCATCGGCCTACCACACTATGGATTTCAAATAGACTAAGTATCTTTAGAAAATATACTAAATATTGTGATAAAGTGTTTATCGAATACTCTTATTTAAATAATTCAATATCACGCTTTATTAATGATAAAAATAATTTTAATTAATGTCAGGAGATAGCTAGATTGCCTGAGTACAACTTCCATAAAAATTCATTGTAAAGAATGAATCATTTTAAATTACAATTAATAACATGAAATAAGTAAAAAAACTACAATACTTATATAATGTATTAAAACCAAGGACTAAATAAAAATAAGACTGAGTGCTAATAATTTGTTGATTTACTTCAGTAGCATTTTTAAACTTTTATGCATGTACCCAAATTTCAATGATATTCCAAGCTTCATAACGTCTTTGTCAATACTCAACTAATTTTGACATTTGATCTTCTATGGGAACCTTATCCTGATTACTTCTCCCCCTTACAACTCGAACCTACATCATCCATAATGGTCGCGGAGCATTTTTGGACCCATGCTAATAGAAAAGTACATGTTTAAAAAAGTTAAATAATCTATTTGCACCCATACAGATGAAGTGCTGCGGTAAGAACCTGGACAAAGTTCAGTTTGAACCTACCTCAAGTCTTATTGTGACATAGGCATTGAATACGTTGCCCACCAGTAACTTAAAAAGATGAAATTACAGAACACGAAAATGAAATAAATGGTAGATATATTACACAGCAAGGTTCAAAAATGAGTGCAGTCAGTGAGCAATTCCCAAATATTGTAAAACTACTTTTGAATCTTGTTACAGAAGATATTTTGTATAATCAATGATCAGAAAGGCAATATTAAAGCTTATACTTTGCAGGAAAAAAGTAGCACTTATCATTGATGGATCAGCAAATGAAACATATCCACCTTTTTTCATAAAAGCGTTAACTGTATGACTTCTGTTGTATGACTCCTGCATTACCTACGTTTCTACATCGACGGATCAAATACATACCTCCATGTAAAGACTTGATGCATATTTTTTCATGGAGGCACGTTCATTTCACATCGAGGTAAACCCTTGCTGGCAATTCATCAATGATAAGTGTGGGGACTCACTGGTATGAGGTAAAGGGGCTCGGACCCCTCGATGACAGTTGCCGCACCAAAGGGCAGGCAAATAATCGTCCTTGTGACGTTAAACACACTAAATACGTTCAGTCGTAATTACCTGCAAGTACATGCAGGTAATGTACGAGTACCGAATCATGACACAATGAAACAATGTCACGATCCATACACAAACCGGTCAGCCATCTCTTATCTCGGTAGGGGATGATGCGACCTGGCCGCCCTCACAGACGTACGTATATTCTTACGTATGTGTCTTAGTGTGAATGTAAATAAGCCGTATATAAACCACCCGAAACGGCTCTAAAATCGCCAGTGTTTGGTCTGGTTCTGGCTTACCCGTACTTACGTACGAAGTGGCTGAACACGCTTAAATTCTGTAGAATTTCCTTCTGGTGAGAATATCTCTCACGACAAGGTATTCCACAATAAGTATTGTTGACCATCCTTTCATTCTACATAGGAAAAACACTATACTATTTGATCACTAATTACTCGAAATACCTTTGACCATAAAGTTCAAAAATGAGTTTACATGACCCGGGAATTGCTCACATTGTGTGCTCCTTTCATAAAGTCGCCTTCGTATTTAAATTCTAACTTTTGAATGTTTGTGTGTAATAAAAATAATATTTTATAATTAATGATCAGAAACTGATGAAACTTTACATAATGTAAAATAAGTCTTACATTTTCACACGGAGGCACATTCACTTTACATTGAGGTTACGCTTGTAGCTGACTCATCAATAATAAGGGCTACTTTTCACTTGCAAAATTCCAATGCAAACATTCCCTTTATGATCAAGTATTATAAAAAAATGTAAAATAATTATTTGCCTGTAGCTGGTGACCCCTTCATGTCGAATCTTTATGAAATTTACTCTGGTTTTTAAATTTAAAGAAAACATTGTTAATCTCATTTAAAAAAATAAAATAAAAGATAAGGAGGAGTTGCTAATAATTGTTATTCATAATCTAACTAATAATTTATTGAAGGGAGTCACTTGGGATGAATTTTTTCCATTTCAAAAACAATGGAAAAAAGGGGAGCGCCAATAAATGGACCATCCTATAAAATAACAAAATCAAAAATTATGTTATTAGCCCTCCTAAAAGTTCATTTAAAAAGCTTCTGTTTTATATAGTGGAAATTTTTCCCTTAAACTGATATTTTTATTTTTTTTATCTCGAAAAAAATTTATATTTTTGACATAAGGTTTAATGACTCACCAGAGCTACAACAGATTGGTGTTCAAGTCCTCCATAAACAAAATGTCTGTAATCACGTAGATAAAAGTAACAAATTCCTTCTGATAAATGACTGTGGTCAGCATAAATACTGAAACACCTGATTGGAAGGCACATGAATAAAAATCTTTTTTTTTCCTTTTGGTTTCTTTGTCGTAAAAAAACGAAAAAGGTGAAACGAAAAAATAAAATTAGCACGTAAATTTGGAATATAGGTCTACCCACGTTTTGTACGACAAGGACAATCCCCATTTTCAAAAATGTTTTGCATTTGTGGTTATGGTTCGCGATGTGTGCACGATAAATTCTTTTGTGATCACATTTTTGTGACAATAGTCGGGTTTTATTTATGAATATTCGGTCGCAGATAGTGGTGTTCTCTTAATAATTGAGTAACATCTCTTCGGCCCGAGCTGCGTAAATTATATACAAGACACCAACTTACCCATGAATTTTGAGTGGTCAAAATTTTCGTATTTCGATACGTCTGCTGACTCGTTGAAAGTCCAAAATGAATTTGCTTCGTTGGCTATAAGCGGTAGAGAAACAGCTGGAATTGTTGATATGGTACTACTGTTTGTATCGTTCACCTCGACGGTCATCCCTACAAGAACAAATGTAAAATATGCATTATTTTGGGAAAGGGGTTTCACTTTTTTCCATTTTTGTTTTGTTTTTTTTTTTTTCTATTACATTACTTACAACGATTTATGTTTTTCAGTCGCATGAAATTGAGTCATTAATTTAAGATTGTCGAAAAGAAATAAATGACCGATGATAAAATTGTGTACCTATTAGATCGGAAGACCGTAAAATTTCAGTTACTCACCATACACCTGCATTAATCGTAAAAAATGTATAACCATAGGGATTGGTTTAGTCTTGCCAAGGGTAGTAATAAAATAATTTCTGATTTTCTGTGAAGACGCTGGATGAAAATTTAAACAATTTCCAATCACTCTTCTCAATCGAACAATTGTTATTAAATATAAATTACTTAATGACACAAAAAACATTATTTCATCTTTAAATACTGATAACATATATCATTACTGAAATTCACTTTCTATGGTAAAATGCAAAAATTGATTTAATAATCATCGTGTACGCCTTCTCTTTTGAAAGATCAGCTGTGCAAGCAGACTCAAGCAACTTCAATGAAGTGATTCGTAGCTATTTATTCCACGAAAGACAATGTTAATCTGAAATAATGGTTCTTTTCAAAATACATAAATTGCAAAAATTCCTGTGGAATGATTCCACGTTAGATAATCAACAGCTTTGCGTATTTACCAGCTTTGTACAAAAGTATGGGAGGGCCAACCTCCGTAAACACTGGCTGAAGTTTAATATTTACTGGCGCCTTTTATACCCTGCTCTGGACACACGTACAAGTACCCTTGTAGAAATTAAATAAATGTAAGTATGTGTGGTACGACGTATTTTATGGTTTCTATTACAACCAGTAAAATATGACATGTGCCCTAATTACCAGTTTGTGACATCACCCTGAGATTAACCATTGATTAGTCATAGTCTGGTAACTGTAATGTATTGCAGATATTTACAAGTATAATTACAAACGAACATATTTGTGTTTAATGTGCAGTGCACATAATTGCCAACTTTTTGACAGCAAATGTCATTGGGGGTTTGAGTGTGGTATCTCAAAGGGGGTACGTTCAATTCATAAGGAATATACCACCGTGAGGCCAATAACTTTCCTACTTACTTCTAATTTCAACCAAAAATTTTAGAAGAAAAAATAAATTTTTTGGTGTGTCTGGATATGCGGGGTGTCTGGAACTAATAAGAGCACCCCCACAATAATCCTATCAATCATTGTTTGCAGAATTAATATTAACAAATATATTTATATTACCTCATTCTCATTTCCACTCCAACCTTGAAGAAACACGTTCATCCTACCCCAGCTAAACCTATGATATTAAAATAAATTAATTCATTCCAAGAAATAATTTTACGAACTAAAAATCTTTTAATTTAATACCCAAATATCAAATTATACAACTCTTACCTTAAAGCACCATGTAAAATTATATTTTATAAGTACCAAAATATTTGAATTGTATCGTTACTTTTACTGACAACTTCTCAAATCTGCAATAATCGGTCAACTTGACTGGAACTTGAAGTTTGAATTTTGATTTTCTTTGTGAAACCTGTGGAAGCAGGATACACAGGAATTGGTATGAAAAGAAATTTTGATATTTTCAGACCAAATTTGTTGGATTTGACTCTAAAACCCGATGACTGCAGCAATGACTAAGGATCGCAGATTTTTTGACTCCAAAAATTTGAACCAAAGATTTTCTTCTTTTTGTAGAATTTTTATATTATTGAATATATCAAATTTTTCAGCAAAGACTTTTACATTAGCCAAAACCTTTTAGACAAAAACATTCGCAAAATAATTTTGAAATGGCAGATTAATACTAGCCTTTTCTACTTACAAAAAAATTTTTTTAACACAAACAGATGACTAAAAACTTGGCTATCACTTTAACTTTTTTCAACTATTAACCATAGAATACTTTATAATGGTATAAAATACTGGGTGACTCTACTGTGAAAATAGCATGAGAGAAAAAAGTGAGGCCACAGGCCTTTATCTGAATTTATATAGCCTTGAGACATCCCAAGTGATTCCCCAATATTAGGGCGGACCAATTTCTGATCGGTTGAAATTTTTATACATGATCAAATTTTTTGCAAGATCCCCATAAATCAAAATCAACCAGAAAGGGACAGAAAATAAGAGAATTCCTTTTAGAGTGAGAAAGAGATAAATATCTCCGATATTCTAAGAGAGATAGAAAAATAAAATGGGGTCACAACCAAGGCTGAAACTGAAGAGAAAATTGTACGGATAACCCATAGGGTCTCATTTTCTAATGAATTCAAGGTAATTTTCATCTAAAAATAGAGTATTTCTTCTAGATTGAATTTCATGTTTAAACCTTTTTTAGGGTAGAATTTGAATTCTTGACAAAAACTGATCCAATACCTTTTTGGATAATTAATCGTGATAATTTTGAAGTTTTAAAAATTTTTTGGTTGGAAAGTGATATTTACCACACAAGCTCCTTCATCCTCACTTATGATAATATCCCCACAATTCCCAAATGACATTAATGCGTTTATTCTTCAAATTTCAAATTTCTATGTTCTGTAGTTTATGGAATGTACAACACAAATTGCTTCTTTTTGGTCTTTCACGTGTTTTTAAATCATATCGCATATGCTGTATTGGACATCTTTTTAGCTGTATTTCTATGGGTACACATCTCTCGAATAATACCTTCCATAAACGTTGATTTAAAAAATGAAACTTTGTTTTTTCTGTCATGGAAAATTTAGGATTTTTGTCTCGGTTAGTTTTTCATCGGGGGAGGAGGTGTTATCCAGAAGATTTTTCAAATTCAGGTCAAATCAACATTCAGCGTCAGAACATTCTTACATTAGCTTACCTACCAGCGTTTACTTTCACAAAATTTCATTACTGGATAAAGAATGGTAGGTAGTCTTCCAAAATGTGAAAAATTTTTCTAATTCATTTCCCAGTGTCGTCACTCGTCGCTGTGGTCGGCGTTAAATTGTCAACGAGTTTTCTTTCGGATTACGTACTCGTGAAAAGCGAATTGTTTATGCAAATTTCTTATTAACTGTAGGTTCTAAATGACAGTTACAAGGTGAAGGGTGACGTAAGGGTGGTAACGACGTACTTTCCGACGGACCTGTCAGGGTTACAGCTAATTACCAATGCGGACATAACCACTAGGCTGACCAGTGTACTGAGGCAATCCACAATGGTTTTCAACTTCCAGAACACAGACATCGCCCAAGTAGAAAACGATGCTCGGCTATAAAACATTGGCCTTTTTTCGTCCCGTTTCTTTTTTCTTTACGATCCCCAGCTGATAACTTGGTTGGCGGCTGCTGTCTCCAAGAAAGTTTAAGACACTGTTTCTAGAGACGGGTGCAAAAGTACACGACTAAATTTATAATCGACTTTACAAGTCTTGGTGGGCGAATAATTTACGAGGTACAGCTCGTTTTTCGACGTAATCTACATTATTTCGAAGTAGAAAAAAATTTAATTAACGACCCTCGAATTTCGACATAACTGAAGGCTACTGTAATAAAATCGCGGCACTTTATTTCGGCTGTTGTTGGACGACGATTTTATCAAAATTATGTCCGTGTTTTTAAACGGTAAGGGGTGTATTCGTGAGTAATATTATTTAGATTAGAGATAATTTGTTCCAGTATCTTTCAATGTGGCTTGTTTATGCAGGAATTGTGACTGGGAGTGTAGCCAATAAACTAATGTTTTTGGAATATTATTAAACTGTTTTGAGCACACGTCTGGCTAGTAATCAGTACAATTAATATTGAGCCAATACTGGCCCATAATAAAGAAAAGTTTTTCACACGTTTACTGGAAGAAAAAACAAATCAAAATTTAACATACAATGAGTCATAAAATAGTACCTACATAGAATGTTAAAAATGCGAACTAACGATTGAGAATTTATTTTAAATTATTTGATTTTATTTTTATTATTTTGTTCGTTTATTTATTTATTTATTGTTTATTTCCATTTGGTTCGATGATCTTATGATCATGAATAATAACTGGTATATGTATTCTTGACGGCGTACGTAATTAATTACCAAAGTTTAATAATCAATTAATTACCTATCATCGTTGTTATCATTATTCTTGCTAAATGTTTTCATAACTTAATTTGTCATTCAAAACTATTCTAGCGACGAGAAGATGTTTAGTAATAAAATAATTGTTAGGATAAGTAGGCCTATTGTGGAGAGTTATGGATCTTCAAATCATCAGGTTTTCATGAACAATAAAATATTCCAATCATTTTCCTTTCAACATTTGAGTAAATGAATATTCTTCAATATTAAAATGGTAAAGTCATTTTTTATTCTTTTTAAAATTCACTTTCTGAAGGTTTGAATTCAAATGGAGCAAAATTTTCCAAAGATCATAGTTCGTCATATTTCTCTGATTATGAAACTTACTTTGCTAGTGCCGTAAAACTTTACTTTCTTTCAAGGTTTGACGTATGCGGCCTATTCAAAAATTCAAAATTAATTAATAATAAATAATACTTTTGAAAAAATCCTCAATCAAAATTATTTTTCGGTGAATTTAGATTTAACACTTCGTAAAATTCTCTCTTAGCCTAAAACTTTTGGCTACGTTTATATGTCTGTCTGTTTTTTCCCAAATTTTTACTAAATTATTATTCTCTATTTTCTATACACATCTTTGCGGACTGGCATCTTCATTCTGTTCATACATTTCATGTTCAATCATTTTATCTTTTTCACTCTTTTTCTTGTCACTCACTTCTTTCTGTACTTTTTCATCTTTCTTATCTTTCACCCATTCATTGTGGTCTCATTACTTTGGTTTCATTCTCTGCACCCCTCAAACATGCTGCCACAGTTCTACCTACAATTAATACGTTCGTCTATCTTTTGACTCGCCTCTTCCCATCTTCCATGGTTGCTGCCTCTGCTGCTACCACAGAATCTGAAATCCAACCAATAGCTATTTTTTTTATATTCCCACACTAACTTTTTTCTCTCTCTCTTTCCACCGACCATTTGACTTTTATATAATTATTATAAACTTATTCTTATTCATCATTCATCCATTTTTATGCTTTGTGCAGATGCACACCATATATTACTGTACATGTCTGTCTTACACAAACTTAAAGTTTATATGACAATCTTTTATGTTATTGAAAATGTTTGCTGGTTTTTGTTTGAATATTATATGTGCTTTTATAGTAATGATGTGTTGATTTCCTTTTAATTGGCAATGGGGTAGTTTTTGGTTTGTGTGGTCCATGGCTTCTGTATTAATGGCATTTTGGGTGAGTTTTTTTGAATTTTTTGAAAAAGCCAAAGTATTGGGAAATTAGAATTTATTCCCAGACATGGTTGAAATTTGAGTTAGAGGATACCTGGCAGGCTATTTAGGGTTGGGTAATGGTAATTCTGTGGCCAAAATCCAGTGTAGGTGATTTATCCTGAGGTTCCTGATTGTGTCAATAGTAGTAAAAGATATTGTTGGGCCTGTAGGGGATTGTCTTACCGAACACCCTTGGTATATTTTTTCACTTTGATGCATCTACTATTATGATAATCAGCTACTATCCTAGTACAATGATTGGAGATATGAGTCTACATCTGAATCCACCTCGGCTTTATTTGAAATCCAAAAACTTGGTGACCTATCTTTGCAAAAATTCTGTCCGACTACTGGGGAAACGACCAAATACCCAAAGCAAAACAAAAATGAATGAGGCCTGTTTTTGTTATTCATGTATACTTAATATACTATATAAAAACTTTTTCAATTTCCCATATAAATTTCGATTAGCTGTCAGTTACATTTTACAGTAAGGACGTGTGTGTTTCAATTGAGTGAACGATGACAGCCACATTTCTTCTATACCATTTACAGTGAAGACTTGAAGTAATCAAATTGACAGAGGCGGACAATTTTTGTTTTTCTCTAACACATCTCTCAGAGACACAGAAAATAAGTATTTCATTTGGTAGGTATAAAAAGAAAAAAAAATTCAAAAAACGAGAGTTAACGAGTTGGAGGATCACAAAGACATTCGAAAAGTCAACTTTTTTCAACCGAAAAAAGCTCAGTGGTCGTCATTATGACCGTTTTATTTCTTTTTCTATTTTCTAATACTATTTTCCCTTTTTTTTTCTCCTTCATCTTTTGAAAATGGCTTCTCAACGAATGTAGACCCAAATCAGTGCTTCCTTCCTTCTTTCCTTCCTTCCGTCAACTGCCTACACTATTTTTTCTGCTTCTTCAAATTTTGTCTACTGAGTTTGAATTTCAGCCTAGTTGAAACTATACTTTGGAAATTTGTACCATACTTATCTTTATTTTATTTTTTGAGTCGAGCCGCCTTTATCCTGTTCAGTGTTCCATTTGGTAACACATTTTCAGCAGATACAAGTCAGGCTTAAAAGAGTCTTCCACCTTCGCTTTTTTTCCTTCTTGTTTTTCCGTTTCAGTAGTCGATCCTTTATTTTCTTAGTCGTTCACTTTTTTTTTTCGTTCTTCTGTTTTCTTTTTCTTTTTCTTCAACCATCCATTTTACGGTTCGAAAATTACTTCAGATTTTCTTCTTAAAGAATTTAGATTACTTACCAGAAACAGTATGACATTTTTTCTGGAAGTAATTTGCTCGGAGTATGAAAGTATTCTTTTGGGGGTGTATTTTTTGTTATATATCCAAATGAGTTTCACATTTTGTTATCTTTCTTTTGGCAAGACTACCTACGTTTAGAAGATGTTCAGTATTTTCACTAAAGGTTGATGAATGAAATTTTTTCATTTATAGTGACGAAGAAAAGATACCTGCGTTCAAAAGTAACGGATGTGATCTTTTAAATGGATAAAGAAATATAAAATTAAATTCCGGTATACTTTTGAAAAATTATTAAAATAATACAAGTACATATGTGAAACATACATTTTCCTTACAAGCCATTACCTATATTAAGAATTTCATTGCAATTTTTTTCCACAAAATTATGTCACTGAAGAACATCTTGTTAAGAATTTTTTTTTTATGGAAACTAATTTAAAGAATTTCAAGCCAATAGTAGACAGTATTTAATTGTTCGGGAAAATAAATAAAAAACCTACGCTGCAGGGTATAATAATGAACAGTAATATTCTTGTTTCATTGTTATAGATGTCGAAAACTTATCGATGAAATCACCGCAAGACATATTAGACATAAAAATGTTACCATTTTTCAGAGAATTAATTTACAAATGTCTCAAAATTTGGCCTTTTATGGAATCACAATCGAATTTTGAACCAAAAAAATTACGCCATCAAGTAAAACAGTTTTAAAACAAAATGGCAGTTGATAGAAAAGATATTAAATTGACACAATTATTGTATTGACAAGGAACAATTTTTTCATTGCTTCGACTCAAAACTTTTACAGGCATAGGTATCTATTACCTATCTTATATTATATAAAAGCCACTTCTATAACGCTATCACGTGACCATTTTTACAGATATAATTTACTATGCATATATTTGGACGGTTTCAGTGTAAAATGGTTCAAGTTAAAAATTGTAAATTTTCAAGATACACAAAAAATGAATAATTACTCAAATTTACTTCTTTTGAGTTATTTTTTAAGTGATTTTTACAACTTTTTGTCCAACATTTCATTTAGTAGCAATATTAATTAATTTATAAATACATATACAATGTTAATTGACTTGTGCCCTTTAGAACCACTTTTCTTAGTGACTTATTCCCTTTAACACAATGTTTTTAGTAAAACCTATCTATAGTATTCATCAGTTTTAATGCTGGTATTTGAATGGTTGTTATTGAAGGAATTTTTTTAACGCCTTTCCTCAAAGAAAACAATGTTTCTTTTCTTTAAGTAAGTATACTAATTTAGAAAAATCCAAAAAGTCAAATATTTTAAATAAAATTTGCACACTTAGATGATTTTACTTCATGTAGGTAGCTATATGAACTATAAATTTAGGTAAATACATAAAATACTAAGTTCAAAATATGCAATGAATCTTATTAGTAGGTACTCATTGCTCTCCGTCTTCATCAGAAAATAGAGCATAATAAGGTTATTACTTTTTGTGCACAAAATTTTCATATTAATTGTGGTAATCAAGAATTGAAGCAATATTTTTTCTTAAGAAATAGGTAATGGCTTATTATATTATTATAATATATTATTTATATGGGATGAATTTGGTTACGAATTAATGAGAAGAAACTATAATTTTCCTTTTCAGAGAACATAACAGATTATTATGATTTTGAAGGAAATTCCTTTCTTTACCACTTACATTTCAGCCCTAACAATAGTTTGGTAGAAGAATACCTATATAAAATGTTTTTGTTCAAAATGTTTTGACTAATACCTATACTTATTGTTTTTGTGAAAAATTTGTTTGTATCTATTGATTATTGAAAAAAATAAAATTATAAGAAAACAAACTAAAAGTCATGAATCTGAGTGCTACTTTGTTCTAGTGGAAGCACAGTATAGGCATTCATTCAAAAGAAAACTCAATTTTATAAGTATATTTTATTCATTTTAAATTTCACTTTATTTGTCCAAGCTACATCAGGAAAATTTTCAATTGTGTAGCTGGGTAACCATGGAAAAATTTCTTCCGAAATTTCAACTTCTGATTTTTTTTTTTTTTTATATAAGACTAGCACTTGTAGCACACTATATTTTTTGTAACAAATACAGGGAATACTGGTTTTGAAACATTTAAAAAAAAAACTGTTCTTTTGTAGAGAGAAATATGCGAGAAAAAGTTCATTAACAACATAATTACAAGGGTAAACTTATATCTTCTTATCAACTAGAATTTGTAGCGTAGCTGGTAAGGTGATAGTTTGCCACGCAGGAGATGCAGGTTCAAATCCCAGTCAAAATGGAAAATTTACTCAAATAATTTTAAGTTAGAAAAAATGATAAAAATAAATAAATAAGAACTGGAGCATTTCTTGATGTTTTTAAAGGAGGCAAAAAACTTGAGGAATTGATGAGGTGTGGTAAAAAGTAGAGGAGCCAAAAAAGGGAAATGAAAAGGTGTGAGAAAATGAAAAGTTCAAAAATCAGTCACTTTAGGTATACCATACAGCCTTGAAAAACCAGCATTTATATGCACATGTTGCAAAACAATTATTTGTGATATAAATGTATAAAGTAGGTTATTTTAATCTGAGTGTGATTTTTGCAGCACGAGCATCAATTACCTATTTTTTACCACACAACCTCACACTAAAAAACAAAAACCAAAAAAAAATTAGATAAATAAATATTTTTGCTACTGGGAAACATATAAGTGCAAACTATCCTTCTGCTTTCAGCCTGACTTCGTGGTATAGTGGTTAAAGTGCTAGCTTTCAGACAGCAAGGTCTTAGGTTTGAATCCCCGCAGAAGTGGAAACTCTTATGAAAAAAAAAAATAATAATCAAAGAACATGACGTAGGCTGTACGGAGTAAGTAGCACGAATGTATAAAATGACACATGGGGCCAAAGAGATGTATAAAGTAAAGACTGCTGTATTAAGTAAATACTTATATTGGTTCTAAAATTGCCTGACTTATATATCGTCAAGGTGTGTATAAAAATGAAGTTTATAAACGGGTGTTGTAAAAAAACTTTTCTCCCAATTCATACACCAAAAAAAAGTTATTATTAAATCGATTTTGGTTATCAAAGTGAGAGATTTTCAAGCCCAATTTTGATTTTCATTGTCTACTTCACTATTGTAGTAATGGAGTCTTTAATCAAGTGGTTTTTTTTTCTTTTTTTTATTTCTTCATGGCGCTGTTTACATATATCCAATTGGTTAAATACCACTAGAAAAAAGTGCCTTTTTACTTGGTGATGCCTGCAAAAAACCAAGTTCAGCTCCGGGCAACGATTTAGTTGTCTAGAATTCTGTTCATAAATGAGATTTACTTATTCGATCGAATAAATAATAACTTTTTTTTGGCGGATTTGTCAAAAAAAAAAAAATCATACTCAACTGGTTAGCCACTAGTGATAATCAACTCATTGCAGTTACAACACTCACCCGAGGCTGGTGCTGCAACTACACAATTCACCTACAATCATTCATTTTGCTCGCTATAGTTGAGCAAAATACTATTCTATCTCTCTCTTCTCACTCTTACTATTTCGCGTTTACTTTTTTCGTCTCAATCATAGTTCGTTTCTTGTTTGATCTTTCTTCGTACTCTGTCTTCCACGCCTTTTTCTATTTTTTTTTTTTTCTCAAATGGTCATTTTGTTGAAATTTTTAACTGTCTTTGAAAAAATTAGTATAACCATTCACTTTTGACACATATTTTGATTTAGGTACCTACTATTTGTTAAATGATAGAGGTTGATCTCACGATGATCCCATTTAACTTTTTAACCAACTCCAAAAACAAGAGCAGGTTACTCTAAAACTGTTCGGTTCAAAGAAAAAAGGACACTAACTCTAATCTAAATAAAACAAAAACAAAAAAGCATCGTTTATTGTAGAAAATAGGGAGATAAACAATAGTAAATTTATTTTTTCCAATTACTGTAGGTTGGTGGAAAATTACCGGGAATTTTCATTCCTTGGAGCTGGAGGAAAATTCCCAGCCAAAATTAGCGTTCCTGAGAATTGCCCAACACCGAGTAGCCTACTTCACTGCCGAGTAGTTTTTCGTTTTGAAAATTTCGAAAATTATGTCCGGTAATTTTCGTTACTGAACTTTGAATGGAGCTGTATGATTAAGTACTTGGGGGTTGCAAATACATAGAATTTTATTATTCTGAACTGTTGCCAAAAGACAATAATGTAATTATTTTACGTTTGTGTCGACTGTATGGCACAGAAACGTGAATGATTAATTCTTTTAATTAAACCACACAATAGGCATTATCAACACTCAAGACACTATTATTCGCGTGCGCCTCGTTGACGTTTATCAATGGATAAACGACGACGATATTTTTAACGCCCTCCCCATCCCCTCCATTCGCATTATTTCGACGTGGTTATACGCGGCGTTCGTTGAATGACAAAACAGTTTCTAAATCACTCAAGCCGTCACTTAACCCCCGTCATTTTTCAGCCATCTTTTCGCAGCCACCGTGTGAAATTTCATCTTCGCGAACACAAGTCGATTGGTTGGGTGGCGCCTTCAAATCGTTTCTCGACGAATTTTTCATAATTTTAAGTCTACGCACGTTATGCCGCCGCAAAAATGTTTGTCTGCTCGAGATAAACAAATGAAAGGCAGAAAAAACTGCTTCGAAATTAATTAGATTGGCTTAAATACGAACTTTTTTAATTTACTATAAATTATACTTTATAAATATGCTGACAGCGCGATTTGTTTCTAATTTTATAGAGGTCAAAAAAAAAAAAAAAAAAGAAAAAAGTCCATTTAAATTTTATGGACCTTTTGAAAACGATTCACGCAATTTCCGTGGCGTAAATTTAACAATGCGGCAAATATGGCATTTACTTAATGTATGGGCGGAGAAGTTAAAAATAAAGTTGTAGGTATAAGAATCTGCAAAAATGTTACCTATTTTTACTTTTCCTTTGTGGAACACGAACCAAAACGTAAAATTAAGTTTATAAATTCTTCGTTTCTACCCACACTTCAACCATCGCTCTATGCCAAATATTTGGTAACGAAATTGGTATGTATTCACTCGACTTTCCAAGTAAGTACTTTTAATTAAAAAGAAAAATTTTCGGTGTAGACAACTATAATTAGGTTTACGTTGTTTTAATTGGGTGATCACCGAGCGGTGCCAAAATATAATGATTATCAGCCTCAGTTACATTTTTTTTTTTTTTATGAAATTTAAAGTGAGAAATTTAGATTTATGTATCACCAAATGAAAATATACCTAATATTTATTGATAATGGAATAATTTTTCTGAAGTATACAACCCCATCAAAAAAATTACGTTCTTTTCAGGCTCTCAATTTGGCAAAAATAACTTTTTAGGTAGGTGTTTAACAAGGGAGAGTAATGTTTTGATATGCCACCTGTTGTTGGCACATTTTAACACAAAAACACATCGGTGAATTAAATCCATAAACATTTTACTACTTTCGACTTACCACAAATCTGAATGATTGTCGTTTGTGTAGTAAGCCTGCCACAACAGACATGACACTATGGTTCCAAGTTTCTATGTATTCTCAGCGAAATTCATCGGATCAAAATATAAATATTCGTCAACCACGATTAGTTCAGCATGGGTTAACTCATGTTCATTAAATAAGTGTTCTACTTGTTCGCAGAATAGTACATGGTACTATCTAGGAAACCATACTTTATGATTTTCAAAAAGTAAATTCTCCATTCATAAAGTTTTGTGGTATTGCAGGGGGGGGGGTCATTTCGACATCCCACCTACAGTCCCGACAGAATTTTTTATATAAAACCACAAACCATGGCTAAAAGTTTTCGGGTATAAAATTATTACACTGGGAGGCAACTTAGAATTATCACCTCCCAACCCACTCAGCCTATTAGAATTTGTGGACCCGATGTCGACATGGAAATTGAAAAAATTATCATATTAAAAACATACCTTAGGATGTCCGTGACTTTCTTACTTATATCATCGATAAACTTGAGATAGAACCTAGGAACTGCACCACTGAGTATCACCCATTGCCTTTTAAGAGATTAACACATTTTTAAATTTACAACCATGTATTCAAACATAAAAATAAACAACAAAATATAGAAAGCAAAACATGTTGTTTCAGTCGTGAATAAAAACAAACTGTGAAGAATGTACAAAAATTATTTTCAATACAAACATGAAAAATGACAAGAAGTGGGAGATGTAAAAGAAATTGACGTTTAACTTCTTAGAATATTCGATAAGAGCATTTAATATTACAATTATAACAATGTGTATAGGTACTGTGAAGATGATAAGGGAAAGGAAAGAAAAAGGTCCCCGGACAATGTAAGATAAACCAGATGAAGTTTAAAAGATGTAAGATTTAGCAAAGTATGGATAGAAATTATCTTTATGAGAGTTCAATAGCCACGGGTATATGTTGGAAGAAAAAGAAAATAAAAACGAGTGTAAGCAGGTAAATACTATCCAAAAGTTTCTTCACGGCTTTTATAAATACGAGAATTCAAAAAATAAAAAGGAAAAATTAATCAATATAACTATTTTACAGTATGATTTGGTAAACATTTTATAGGAAACCACCATTCATCTTATTCGCTCATCGCACAATTTGAACTCTAGTGGAGTTGGGTGAGTTAGTCGGTCTTGGTATGCAGTTGCCTAGTGAATGATAATTATGATGGTTTAAATCTATCTTTTATATTTGCATCGTATAACTATCCACACTAACCAGATTTAGGAGAAACAAAGAAGAGAATAAGTGTAGTCTACTTGGGGAATTTGAGATCAAAACCACCTTACAGCCTACAGATATGAATAAAACTGACTAAAAATGATGAGGGTATATTAAAAGAATGAACCAAATAGAGCAGTGAAAAGTATAAAATAATTTCTAAGGATGTTATAATACCATCAGTTTTTAATCGAAGAAGATTCATAGTCAGCAATGAAAAAAACTTCATGGTACCAATAATAATAATAATTAAGAAGCTCTACATTCAGTCAAAGAGGATACATTTATTTGCCTTATCAAAGGTTATAATAAGCTTTTTCAGGATGGTGGTGAAAGTAGTTATGTTTGAATCGACAATTTTGCATGCTTCTCCGTGGCTCTGTGCTAATGACCTGGACTGTCACCCGTGTAAAACCGGTGTTCGAATGTTTACGATGTTACTGAAAATTTTTTTTTGTAATTTTATTTTTTCATTACCAATTTTTTGTTTCATTTTTACGTTGTATCTGTCAGGGTCGACTAACCAGATTGATTCTTATATTTATAACGAAGAAAAAATAGCGGAACTTCCGGAAAAAGTCTTTATTTTATTCCCTGGAGTACTTTTCATCTGTCATCTGTTTATGGACGCACCGAAAAAACATTCTCTGCTAGATTTTAAATTTTATGTTCATAATTTCAGATCCGGTAATATTCCGATTTTAACGAAAATATAATAGGACCACTTCCGGACGATCCGCTATCAAATGAATCTTGAATCAATAAAATCAGATTAGTTGTTGCTATGGTTTGGACGCTTTAAAAGGTAATGTTATGAATAAAATACAAAATCCGCTACCATTTTTTTGTACCCCCAAATGCAGCCAAAAACTATGAAATTTCAATCGAAAATATAGATGTATTTATGTACCTACGTAGGTAGGTACTTTAGGTACTGTCGATTTTATTTATATTCAATTTCATTTTAATCAGTTCGTCAACACTGAGGCACTCGCATCGAAATTTCATATTTACAAAAAATGAGCAACCTTTGAAACATCAAACAATCTTAATGTAGAAGGAAAAAAAAATTCCCTAGATGTTCGTACGATCACGTGCCATTTTTTTATGAATAGATTTCATCTCACTGGTGAGGTACCTATTTTATTTACTTTCATACACAACATTTTTGTAGCCTATAGAAGTCACATTCGCCTCCATTTTCCTTCCAAAAAGCCATAAAATCGTTGGGTGAAAATTAGTTTTCCAGCCTATTCCATACTTTAAGTTTACAAAAAGCTCACACCCGGTAGTAAATTATCGAAACGATGAAGACGAAAAAAAAAAAAAAATAGTTTTCCTTCACCAGATGGCCGAACCAAGTAAGAAAATACAAAATATTTCATCCCAATGCCTCGCGCTAATGTGTAAAAGTGTATACATTCGGCCCTGACATATAGGCTGTCCACTAGATCTAGCCATATAATCTCGTAGAATAGGGGTATTAAAAGGGGGTAGAAAAAAAAAAAGAAAAAAAAAGGAGAACGGAAAAAAATGTATTTATAATACGAAAACGCCCATAAACGTTAAAAAAAGAAGAAAAATGAAAAGCCTTTCGTAGAAAATACGAATTTACGAGCAACGTATCGTTATGATTTATGATACAGATAACAACTACCACCGGAATATCCAAAGTCGACTCTATTACAAAAACAAGTTAATGTATTTGTCAATAAAAGCTTCGTTTCATCAAAAAAAAAAAAAAAAAAAAGTAGAGAAGTCGTTTCGAATTATTACATTGAAATTTTATTCTATTATTAGCTACGCCAATAGGGTTAAATTTTAAATTTAAATTCTACGCCGAAGAATCCATTGTCTCTTGTGTGGAAGAAGGGAGACATAATAAATACGTCATGAACAAAGGGATACAGTATCAGAGAGAGAAATAATTTACTAACTCGAATTTATTGAGAAGTACCACTCACAACCCGTCTTTCAAACTAAACTGTGGTTATATAAAGTCTCCAATTTGAAGTAGGTATTTGCATTATTTCCATTTATTAAATGTTTTTAATGAAAATTTTTGAACCCAAATATTTTTGAATCATAAATAAAGAGGTGAAATTTATTAAGCGATGATGCTATGAGTGAATATAATGAAATATGTTTGTTAAACTTTTGATTTATTTTCAGATTAACAAAGTAGGTATCTACCTATCTTTGTTTTTTACTGTTTTTTTGTTGTTTTTTTTGTTTTTTTGTCGACCTTTAGGTTATTTATATATTATTTGTTTAGATTTTTCAATTAATTTGGAACTTAAAAGTTAATGCTTTTTCTAATAAGGTAATGCATTAACACTTCAAGTTCCACGCATATTATGTTCTAGTTACTAGGGTCCCAAAATGATACTGTGTACAAGCTTCGATTTTTCCTCGAAGTGGGGGGCCCAAAAGAACCTGACTGAGAGATTTTTACCCAACCCTTAGCCATACGACTCCATGTAAGTAACATACCTAGTCCTAGCGTTCCATGTAGCATACATGGCCTATATAATTTTCGTTCATTTTCCTTCTTTTCTCCCTATCACACGATATGTATTTTGAATCAGTTTTTATTTTTCTCAGGCCAATTGTACACCAGTATGTATTCAGGCCAGTAGAATTAAAAAATCGCATTAAAAATTGTGTACAACATGTTTCCGATGTACTGCCTGCTATGTTTGCTACATGACGCACTTGGCTCATACTCAAAGGCTGAATGTGTGCATATGCATAACTGGCACATTAAGCGTTAAGCCTGTGTGTTAGTGCAAGTTTTGGTTGAAATTTTACATTTTTATTCAAGTATTTGAACACTTTAGGGAATTTTTTAGACTTGCATACGTAGATACCTGCCAAAGATATTAGACCTCGAACCAATGGAGCCGAGACTCCCTGAGGAATAGGCAAAAATGACAGGAAAAATTATCTAGCGGGCCAAGATATAAATTTTATTACAATATAAGTAAAGCAATTGTGGGGATTAGACCATCACTCGTATGAGGAAATAGGCTCGGCCTATCGACAACAGTCGTCACCTTCGGTGACAATTATTCGTGCCTTGCACGTTAAACCAAATACCAAATGTATGTTCGTTTGTACTTGTCTATTTTTGCAGATAGACAAGTTACAAATCTCGGACCATGACAAATCGATAGATAATTATCTCGGCGATGTCACGGACCGATACGAAGATGCATTCTCCGTACTTTACCGTTGCCATAGCAACCACAAAGTACGAATAAATTATCTACACAATACTTATGTAAATATTACATAAGTGTGTATGTGTGCGTGTAGGGAGCCGGCTATATAAGACGAAAAAATCATAGACAAAATCGCCAGTGTTTGCCGAGGTCTTGGCTCCCTCATACCTTTTTGGTATATTGGCATTAAACACGCAAATTGTTCTGTTGAACACCTTCTTTGTTGGTTTTACTTTCCACGATGTAAGGTATTCCACAGTGGTGACCTCGACGTGATTTTTAGGCCACGTCGTGGTGTCTTTTGGCGCGGTGCGCTTAAACTAAAGTGGCGCGGTGCGCTGGCGAGTAACTCGCTTTCCAATTAAAGTAAAAATAAAATTTTTTTTTACCAAGAAAATTTTATTTTTACAACAAGACACCAGGAGCACTCGAAGGTGTCTGCTAAGTGGGAACTTATACCCCCCTTCTAGAGTATAATTACCAGAAGGAAGAACAGCAGACCCTGGAAGGACATAGTTGGCCTCATCCACCAACTCCTCCACCTTCGACACACCAAAGAGAATTTGAAGACCTCAACCTCTCAGAAAATAAGAAGAGGAATAGACGTCCAGAACTTGAATGTCTAGGTGTGACAATTGACCAAAACGAATTGTCCACCAAATCTCTGAGGAGTAGAAACATACCAACTCCTCCAACAGATCAGCAAACACGATCTGCCCCAACTTTTGGCGAAGCTACTAGCCAACAAGGTTCAATGGCACAACCAACCGAAAACCCACCCACAATGTCAGCAACCGGATCCTCACAGCAAGTGCTAACACCCGAAATAATAGCCCAAGTTATACAGCTACTGAACACACGTACAGAGCAGAATCCGGCATTCTACAGACGGAGGATTGATATTCCAGAATTCCTCCCAAATGAAGTCGATGTCTGGCTGACTCTTCTCGATGGTAGATTTAAAACCGAGAATATTCAAGCCGACCAACGATATATACATATTTGTGGAGGCATGCCCCCACAAATAATAAGAGGAATTCCGAATATCATGGATTGCCCTCCGGCAGAAACCGATAAATACGCATGGTTCTGCAAACAAGTAAGAAACGTATTTGGGAAATCAAAAAATGAAATTATAGATGAAATAATGGGTGGAATGAAGATAGGGGATGATAAACCCTCAATCTTCATGGCTAAATTGCGAAAAAAGGCTGACCACATAGTAGCCCCTTCGGTAATCGGAAACCAATTCTGTAAACAACTTCCTCAACATGTTGTACAGGCATTGGCAGCAGTAGGATCAACAATAATCAATGAATCCGCTGACCTAGATTACCTAGCCAAAAGCGCTGATAACGCACTACAATATTCGAAAAATTCACCTTCGATCAGTGCAGTATCAGCAGAGAACGGAGAAATTGCACAGCTGAGAGCGCAAATAGCCCAGCTCACTTCACAAGTGCAAAATAACAACAATAAAAATAGAAACAATAATCAGCGAAATAACCGGTCTAGAAGCAGACCCGATAAGAAAAGACAAAGCCGGTCAAGAGACCGAAGAACCGGAAATTCTCACAGGGGGCAGAGTCCAACTCCCCCGAAAAATAAAAAATCTTCATCCAACTCTCCTTCTCGAAAATGGGATGAAAAGAACTGCTTCTACCATAATAGATTTGGCGAGGCCTCCACCAAATGCAACAACAAATGCCAATGGTGGGGCAAAACTTATAAATCCGATCCGTCAAACTAAAACGAGGGGCCATCTACGCGGCCGAAGACCCCTCGGAAAATTACTCATGCCGCCTGTTCCTAAAGGACAGGACAAGTAGGAGAAAGTATCTAATAGACTCAGGCGCTGACCTAAGCATATTGCCAGTGAATAAAAAACATAAGATACACACTCCGAAATACTATCTCCGTACTGTGAACGGTCAAAACCTTCCAGCATACGGACTTGAAACTATCAAAGTCGACATTGGATTACGAAGAGACATGACTTGGTCTTTTACAATTGCGGATGTTCCAAACCCAATCCTGGGTGCTGACTTCTTAGCACACTACGGCCTAATCATTGATCTAAAAAATGGAAAATTGATCGATAATGAAACAAAACTTTGTGTGGAAGGCAAAACACTAGTGTCTCAACTGGACACAGCCATTTCCAGTTGTAGTAAAGTCGACGAAAGATTCTTACGGATCTTGTCAGACTATTCTGGAGTCACTCAACCATCAATTCGCAGGCACCCTACCTATAAACATGATACAGTTCATTACATAGAAACAAAAGGGCCGCCATGTCATGCTAGAGCAAGACGGCTTCTGCCAGATAAGCTAAAAGCAGCCAAGGAATACTATGACCGAATAATAAAAGAAGGTATTTGCAGACCTTCAAACAGTTCATGGAGTTCCCCAATCCACATGACTAAAAAAGCAAGTGGAGAATGGCGAATTGTTGGTGACTACAGAGCCCTAAATGCCAAAACAGTTCCAGATCGTTACCCAGTTCCAAACATAATGGACTTCAATGCAAACATGAAGGGTAAAACGATGTATTCTAAAATAGATATAAACTGGGCATTCCACCAAATACCAATGGCCGAACAGGACATTCCAAAAACGGCACTCATAACGCCCTTTGGACTATTCGAATACCTTCGAATGCCTTTTGGACTCCGCAATTCAGCTCAAACTTTCCAAAGATTCATCAATGGACTGTTTCGGGATTTGCCGTTTGCATATGCATATCTGGATGACATTTGCATATGCTCAGAAGGCGGTGAGCAACAGCATGAGAAAAATGTGAGAGCCGTTATACAACGTATACACGCTGCCGGCCTTACTATCAATGTAGGAAAAAGCTTATATGCACAAACCGAAATTGACTTTCTCGGCTACAAAGTCTCTACCGAAGGCATAGCCCCTCTAAAGACCAAGGTCGAGCCAATATTAAATTTTCCAAAACCCTCAAACGTAGCAGAACTAAGACGCTTCTTAGGGATGGTAAATTTTTATAGACGCTGCATGAAAAACGCAGCAGCCGAACAAAGTAAGCTGTTTGCTTTAATAAAAACATCAAAGAAAAGAGATAAAACTCCACTTGAATGGAATGAAGAAGCTGAAAAAGCATTTGAGAACATAAAAAACTCACTGGCTAATGCAGCCCTCTTGGCTCACCCAGACGAAAGTCTACCACTATGTGTCGCTTCCGATGCCTCTGACTTTGCAATTGGTGCAACACTGTACCAAAAGGAAAATGACCAAAAATACCCGCTCGCTTTCTTCTCTAGAAAGCTATCAAAAACAGAGAAAAATTACAGTACTTACGATAGGGAATTACTGGCAATCTTCGCTGCACTGAAGCATTTCAGGCACCAATTAGAGGGTAGATGCTTTACTGTGTATACAGATCATAAACCCCTAACACATGCCTTCACGCAGAAAGCAGAACCAGCATCACCGAGAAGAGCACGACAGTTAGACTACATAGGTCAACTAACTACTGACATCCAGTATATAAGTGGAGAACTTAACACTCCAGCTGATGCACTCAGTAGAATCGAAGCTATCTCGGCCCCTGCCCAATTACCTTATGCTGAAATAGCTAAAGAACAGCTTAAGGATGCAGAATTGCAAGAGTTGTTGTTGAACGAAGACACATCTCTTAAATTGCGGCAAAGAAAATTCCCGGTACTGACGTCTTACTAACATGTGACATCAGTACAGGCAAGAATAGGCCATTCTTGCTGAAAAAATATCGTAGATTGGCATTTAACAGTGTGCACAATTTATCGCACTCTGGCCCCAAAAGTACTGCTAATCTGGTATCATCAAGATTTGTATGGCCTCGACTCAAGTCTGACTGCAATAATTGGGCTCGCACTTGCCTGAATTGCCAAGAGTCCAAAGTAGGAAGACATACTCGATCACCACTCAAATCTTTTAAACAAACAGAGCGGTTCAAAACAATCCACATTGATTTGGTGGGCCCATTGCCCCCTTCACAAGGACACAGATATCTCCTTACTATGATTGATAGAGCAACCCGATGGCCCGAGGCAATCCCATTATATGAAATGACAGCACCAACTATAGCTGCCAAAATATATGAAAACTGGATTGCCCGATATGGCGTACCTGAAGTCATAATAACAGACCAGGGTCGCCAATTTGAAAGCTCACTCTTCCAAGAGTTATCAAAAAAGCTAGGTATCCAACATAACCATACCACAGCTTACCATCCTCAATCAAACGGAAAAGTTGAGAGATGGCATAGAGCTTTAAAAGCCTCAATAATGGCTCATGACACAAAAAGATGGGTGGATGTACTTCCAACCATCCTTTTAGGCCTACGATCAGCTCTTCAATCAGACACAGGACATTCTGCAGCGCAGTTAGCGTTCGGCGAAGAGCTACGCCTACCAGGGGACTTTTTCACAAATCCGACAGAAATTAGCCCGAAATCCTAGTTCAGAACATACGAACTGATGCCAATAAATTCTTAACACAGGCAGCTCGCCATGGCCAGCCAAAGATCTATGTCTCGAAACATTTGGCCACTACTTCACACGTATTTGTCAGAGACGAAAAAATAAGATCTTCACTGGAGAAACCCTACGCCGGTCCTTATAAAGTGATATCACGTGACAACAAAAATTTTGTGATATCCATAGCAGGTGAAAACAAAACAATATCAATCGATAGATTGAAACCTGCATATTTGGTAACAGACGACAGGAAGATAATGGGAAAAATAAAAGGAAATACACAGACTAATTCCTCCGAAATAACTAAAACACAAATAGTACTGGAAGAACCAGTCGAAACACAAAAAGAAAATTCACAAACAAATAAATCAGTAAAAAAGAAAAAGACAGTAAAATTTTCAGATGACATTGTCACAATAAAATACGACCCTACGGACCCAATAAACCCTCGTAAAAGAGGCAGGCCCTTAGGAAGTAAAAAAGCGAAAAACCAACTTCCAAAACGAAGATCTGAGCGATTAGCGCAAAGAAAATAAAAATCTTTCGAAAAATTAATATAACATACAAAAATAAAAAACCCGCTAAAAACGACGACTGTGGAATCCTACGATAAGAAAAGTGCGTGAAAAATAAAACAACGACAGGTATCAACAAACCCACGTGCGCTCGATGACAACAAAAACATCGCAACGTGTATCTGTTGTCAAACAATACAAAAAGAATAAAAACATACATCTTATTGATGACGTCAGAAGCGGAGATGAATTTCTATTCATCTCGAATTACCTATAGCTTCAAAATGTTCAAACACGCCTAACTTTGCAGAAAATGAACAAAATTTTTCGGGAAAAGCTGCAAACGATAGAGAATTTTTACATCTATCCCCTCCACGGATGTACTCGCTCAAATAAAGACAACGTTTTAACGTAACGGACGAAATCAAAACTCACCAAGTCCTCATTCGCTTTTTCTACTGTCGCCTCGACTGTCGAACTTTGCTTTCCTAATTTATATATAATTTTCTTTTGTAATTTTTTTCTTTCCTTTTTCTTGTAATATGTCGTCTACAAACCACCAACAATTGCCCGCCGATTTCGACCCTCAAATTCCTTCGTGTTCTAAAGACAATGTTGTGCGTATCGAAAATATGCAACAACAGTGTCTGACGGAACACGAAAAAGATTTGGCCCGAATCGAAGAGGAATTATTGATGGAAACGGACTTGTCCCCGGTGGAAAAGATCGTCAGTCACATGACGAAGGAACTGCCACCTCTGATCTCGCCTCCCAAAACGCCCGTCAAGGAGTCACCATTTCTGGCAACCCCAAAAATGACGACCCCTAAACCAACGATGCGGGAGCGAGCCAAATTCCTTTTCGCCGATGAGGACCCTGCTCTCCGAGCAATTCCTCCTCCGGCCCCAAAACATATCCGTACTCAGCAATTCACGGCAACATCCAATTCGCCACTGCTGACTACATCCGGACATTTTAATCCTCGCCCCTCCCTTCCTGTCCGCAACCATCCTTACCGTCGTCCCCAATATCGACCACCGAGACAACGAGGACAGAGAAGTAGGGACAACTTCCTCAGGCGACAAGCCCAACGCATAGAGTCCTACGAGTGGGTGGGAGCAGCCGTTGGAAGCGCCCTTGCTAAATGGGAGAGGGAGCAAAAACAGCGCTAAAAACCTCTAATCCCCCAGACAAGCGATTAATCGTTTTTACGACGCAAAAAAACTGGGGGGGAGTAGCTGTGGGGATTAGACCATCACTCGTATGAGGAAATAGGCTCGGCCTATCGACAACAGTCGTCACCTTCGGTGACAATTATTCGTGCCTTGCACGTTAAACCAAATACCAAATGTATGTTCGTTTGTACTTGTCTATTTTTGCAGATAGACAAGTTACAAATCTCGGACCGTGACGAATCGATAGATAATTATCTCGGCGATGTCACGGACCGATACGAAGATGCATTCTCCGTACTTTACCGTTGCCATAGCAACCACAAAGTACGAATAAATTATCTACACAATACTTATGTAAATATTACATAAGTGTGTATGTGTGCGTGTAGGGAGCCGGCTATATAAGACGAAAAAATCATAGACAAAATCGCCAGTGTTTGCCGAGGTCTTGGCTCCCTCATACCTTTTTGGTATATTGGCATTAAACACGCAAATTGTTCTGTTGAACACCTTCTTTGTTGGTTTTACTTTCCACGACGTAAGGTATTCCACAGCAATATAAGATAAAA
This sequence comes from Ericerus pela, assembly GCA_011428145.1. Classification (NCBI taxonomy): domain Eukaryota; kingdom Metazoa; phylum Arthropoda; class Insecta; order Hemiptera; family Coccidae; genus Ericerus; species Ericerus pela. The sequence continues at coordinate 1,180,571 of WOFM01000041.1, read as the reverse complement.
TATACATAAAGATGAACATTGAACAAAGTTGTATAGCTAGAGCACAATTTTTGTTTTGGGGGGTTTACATAAGAATTTTAAGCAACAGCATAGTAATTGACTATTATTTTTTTGAGGGCATGTAAGATAGTGTGACAACACTTCCGTTGATTAATATTTTATTGATATTAATAAAAAATTTCAAAATTACTGCACTTGTATATTTAACTTCGATGTAACAATTATAAACATAATTTAATTGTACATTGAAGGCTTAGCTATTGAGACCATAAAGGTCTCATGATTACATTGGGAATTATCACTCTGATATTGGAGATCCAAAAAATCGGTGTCTGAAATGTCACCCGTATTAATATAAAATTATTAAGAATGATATTGTCCGTACAAAATGTATGAAAATGAGGTGAGGTGATGTGATAATGCGTTAGAAATAGTTCTTTCTTGGAATTAGTTCGCATTTAAAAATATTAGAATTGCAATGTTCTAAATTTCATGAGAAAAACATAGAAGATGATGTATGTGATCATCAGATGAGTGAGATAGATAGTTTAGAATGTCTGGTGATCTGGATGATGAAATATGGTGTGGCCGATGAACGATTTATGGCTGTGAACTCTAAGGTGTTCGTACGTATGGTTTGTGATGATATAATTATAAAATGGATGATTATAAAGGGTAGCGACAAATATTATTGATGTGAATTATATGAAGGGAAATATATTGTTAAGGTAATCAAAAAATTTGTAGCGGTTCTGACCCCAAACCCCCATTTATACGCCACTGCCTGAATATTATAAATTCATTCTGTATTGACATTATTTATGAGTGTGGGATATGTATAGCAGTGCCTGTTATGTCAATATTCTGGTTCTCAGTGGGACGAGGTAATGTGTAGAAGTAAAGCTAAGTGTAAATCCTAGGTCATTTTTTGGTACTATTTTTTCAGATTTTCATAGTCGCAAACACTTATATTGTTTTATTTGAATGTAATAGATACAGAAAGAATGGAAGGTTAACAATAATTTTAATAGCAGGTGTTTTGTTTCCAAAATAAAAATATGTGAATACTTTTGCGGGTCGGATCAAACCTGATTGAATTTGACTCGTGGGCCGTACTTTCGTCACCATGCCATAAACAAATTTAACTTTTTTTTAAACCCAATTGTCACATTTTAGTATGAAAACTACATAATTATGTAAAAAAAAGAGGATTTAAAACAAGTTTTATAATTTGACTCTCGTTTCCTAATAATTGCGTGTTTTTCTTACTCTTAGAACACTGAACCCAGTAGGGTATCCAGTGAACACCTTTGGAGGAGGTTGCTAAAAATTTTATAAACATCATTATCAAGAAATAAGAAGAGAACCTAAGATTTGCTATTACATTAAGTAATGAAAATTTAGTGCAATTTCCTTCCACTGTTTAATGTGACCCCCCTTCTGTAGCTAAATTTAAAATGAATGAATATGCAAGTGTGCATATGCAAAATTCTCACTTTTTGTGTGAATTTTAAACCATTTTGAAATTCACCTCTTCACGCGCACTTTAGATGTTTAACAATTTTTATTTTATGGCGGTTATTTCAAAAACTTATTTTTCATCTCATATTGTAACACTTTATTGTCAATTATGAATTAATTTGGTTTTAAAATAATAAATTCTCAACAAAAGAGTTCATCGATTTCAACAAACCCGGAGCACTGACTATTTATCCATTTTTGGCAACGACTGATTAGATCTTGCAGTGGTAATTTTTACACCTGAAAAGTATCTAAGCAGGTAATTAAATATTCTGACGCTTCAGTAATAACCAGTTGTCATTTGGTTCAAGTTGTGCTGAGGTGTGACCATTTCAATTGGCGTATCACATTTTTAATTTTGTCAGTAGGTACATTAGAAAGAAAAATTCATTAAAACTAGATTTGAACCAAGAAAAAGGATCAGTTGTGCGAATTTTATAGTTTAGAATCGTACCATCGACAGCTCATTGACGCTTCGATGTCGCTATGAATATCTATGTTTATAAAAATTACGCTACTATAACGAATATATATTCGTCTGGAAATATCTGAAGTCACACAGTAAATTATTTTACTTTACAACTAAAATAATTTTATTTCTTTAACCTCTCTTCTATAACAGTAAAATCCCAAGTTTACCTCATGGCTAATATTCGTTGTACGTTTGTACGCAAATATTCTAACAGTACCTGACCTAATTAAAAACGTACCAATATCTTCCCTTAATGAACAACCCCACTCGTATGTATTCTCCCTCTGTAAAATAAATGACGAACAATTCCCTCTTTGATACAAGGTCCATTCACAAAACACATTATCCCACTATTATTGTATGAATTACACCCAAAATTAAAGGTAGGTATACAAACTGATGTAACACTCATTTTCAGCGTTCAGTTCAGTTTTTGTTTACTATGAGAATTCGGTTTAAACTATTTGTTAATGTTTAAAAAATATGGGTACCGTAAATTATTAACACTGTATCTGATTTTATGTAACCGAGTCACATCAAAATAAACTTAAGGTCCACAATAATCTGTGAATTCCAATAATTCCATTTTAATTATTAAAGAGTATTTCATTTTATTGACCCAAATTATTTTTTTGTGAAATCTTTACATAGAAAAAAATTGGTAGACGTGTAAAAGCCGAAAGAGGTAAATTAATACCAACTGAACAATCTTTTGTGGCATTACAGCTACTTCTATTTCATTTTTTCTCATTTCATTTTCATTTTCTCTCCTTCCACATTTTCACTCTCGCGAGTAAATAAATTCAGATATTGTAACGAATAAAAAAAACAAAAGATACAAGAATAATTATGAACAGAAAAAAAATAGCGGGAAAATAGATTCTAATTTTCTACCCTATAATATAGCGAAAACCTAATTTAGTTTGGGCATTTCAGACTCATCGCTGTGTAATTATTTTTCTCTTACCCCATCACCAAATGAAATATGTACGCTCAGGGGATTGTTGTAAATTTTTTTTTCCAAGATGAGAAAAAAGCAGCAGTATATGCAGTGATGTATTTAAGCTAACTTAAACGATATTTTTCATTTTTTAACTTATCTTTTTCTTACTTTTTGCGTATGTGCGAGTGTGCTTCTATAATCTATTACTTTTTTTTATTGTTACAATGTTAGCGATAATTTTTGAACTTTTTTTTGCAGATGTTCAGCAAGGATGGAAAAAACATTACATAAAAAACCATTATTTTACGTTGGTTATCGAATTTTTTGCTTTTCATCCCCTCGAGCAGCAAAATGTGTAAAACAAAAATATTCATAGTCCTTGAAGTGACGGTCGAACAATACGAAGAAATTAATAGAATCGAATTTTAACGTTTTCTTAATTTTCGTATATCCTCCATTTAGTTTTCATATTACTTACTTATATTTTATTTTTGAGATTATCTTTTTTATTTAGAAAAATTTAAGGGTGACCTCATCTCTTCATAATAATTTGTATATAAATTTACACTTTCGGACAGTGCATGGTTTTAACATTGGAAATGTTCAACCTGAGGTACATAGTGAAAAGATGACGTCATATGCAACGAAAAGTAAAAATACAGTTTGTAACAAAAAGTGAAAATATAGTTTACAACAGAAGGTGAATAAAACAAAGTTGGCAACAAAAAGTGATATAAATGTCTGAAATCCCATAAAAAAAATTCCATAGGTATTTATTCTATATATTCAAAACCAAATACACTAAATCCAAGAGGTTCTTGAAACAGGCCAATAGGTACCTATACTAATAGAAAAATTGGGTAATCCGTTTTTAAGTCACCATCACATATGATAGTAGGCCTAACAAAAAGGGAAAACAAAGTTTACGAAAAAATAATAATTAGAAAATACTTTCGAGGGGGTTATAGTGTTTATTTAACAAAATGAAAATTTAATGCAAAAATCATTTCCAATGTATCCTCGACAGTGCAAGAAATGCAAATCGTGTAAATTTTTCTCTCGTTTCTGAGCACAAAGTAATTTTTTCATTTTTTGTTTCACAATAAATTAGTAAATCGTGCAAAATTTTACAAATTCTAATAACATTTTTCCTCACTCTTTTTTTAATAGTGCTATTGACAGAATATTCGAGGGCAGTCATTATAATATGAATCAACATTCAACTCGCCATTGAATTGGGAAGAATCAGCACACAGCCTCGTAGTTTTAAATATTGAAACGAAAAATATTGAAACCAGCTGGAATTATCTGGAATCGACTTCATTTAACATAACCAAATTACTAAATTTGTAAATAACAAGCATCAAAACTCAAAACTAACTGATCAATTATTCAGCAGTAGTATCGCCGCAAATATTTTATTCCAATTCAAACAGAGCTCCTGTGGTGCCGAATTCTGATAAATCTAGCTTGACCTTCATTCATTTGGGTTCAGCTTCTTCATACACAATAATCCAGCCATAAATTTGATAAACTGGGAACAATATACCTGAAATTACTTTTCACGTTTTTTAATTTGGTAGGTACCTATATTTAGCCTAAAATTATATTTTTCTCCGTTTGTTGGCCAGGTATGCAATTTGCGTTACTCCAGCATTTCTTCTTCTTTACCTTATTGTCGCGGGTGTGCAACTCTGAACTGTTCTCGTCCTATACGTAAGGATGGGAATGCAATGGCCCTCTTACTATGCTTTCAAAACCAGTTCTTTCTCCTGAATTTCTTCTGCTTTCTTTTGCATTCCTCCTCTTTTTCCGCAGCCAGATACCTGAGTGTGCAGTACGAGTAGTATAATGTTGGTGTAGTTTTTTCTCGTTATTTTGTTCGCATTTTTCATTTGATCAATCAACATCTCATTGTTATACTCTTAAAGCGCTATATGTTTTATTTTTATGGTGTGTTTTCAATGTGTATTTTTTTAAATATGTTTTCTCACTCTTCAGTACATAGTGATTTTTAATAACATCGGTTGAGTTATTCCTGGCAATAGGGTCAACCGCGGCCGGATTTGATAGATATGTCGATGATCAACGAATGTTTACTTGAGTCTGTTTTGCAAGCATGATGCTGAGACATTAAACAGTAAAGTACCTAATGCATGGATCAAAATGGATAAAAATCGAATACCTGGCTGACTATCGGTGTTAATCGTTGTCAAGTGGCCATGGAATCATCTTACGATTGGCTGATGAGATATTATTATGTTTGGTTTAGCTATGTTCTAATGGTTTTGTCATTTTAGTAGGAAATTGTCAAGCTCCGAGTATGTATTGTAGTGAGTAGAAGCTTAGAACTAGCATAGTTTAAGGTCCAAGGGACCATATAAAGTTGGTTGAAATCACAGGCTTGTATCACACGCCTTGTAACAACAACAATATCTCTTCTACCAAGAGGGAGAACTCCGGCGCATTGCCCATGCGCAAGAGTCTTGTGGGTGTGGCCACAATATGTATTACCACCAACTGATTATAGTTCAAACTGTGTTCGATGGAACTCTCGTGGCCTTTTGATTCCAAGACACTTTGTCAGGTGTTCTACAGAGACCAATTGGATATGGATACTTAATTTCAGTTCTTAAATCGTAAAATATTTAAATGGGCAGTAAGCATGTACATTACAATGTGAAGCTAAATGTACTGCAACATGAGCCTGTTTTGGGAAACTATAGGTAGTCCGATGTGTCGCCGCTACAAAATGGCGCCAAATTCTCCCAATAGTGGCCCCACTAAGTGAGACTGGCCAACAGGTCAGTGGTACTCATTATTGTCTCTATATTCAATAAATGTTTGAGAACCTTTAGTCTAATCCATTAAAAGTTAGAAAAACCACGTCCTTCTCCATTTTTAATGACAATTCAGCAGACTTTTATAATTAGGTAGGAGATATAAATAACTTCATGATAAATTGAGTACTATAAAAAACTATGTTGGACATTGAATAGAAAACAGAATCAATCAATCTTTATCGAATTTTATATTTTAACATTTCAATTTTTCATTACAAATGTTTGCAGGTTACGAAAATTCGCATAATATAATTGTCGTGGCTGTCGCTATAAAGTCGCATCGACGTCATTTGTGACCCAGTTGTAACACAAAAGTCTGACAGATACAACAAAGAAGCCTAATAATATTAATGCCTCGGTGAAACATCGGATCAGAGAAACGAATTTTTTTTTGCATTTGTATTTTTTTCTTGGTATTCTAATTACATTCAATTGATAACAATGTTCATTTTTGTTATTTTTTTCAATTTGGTACATTTATATTCACTTCACTTAGGTATATCATTTAACACTTGAGAGAAATTTTAATACACACCAAAGGGAATTTTCCAATAATGCCTGTTAAACTGAATCACCCCTTATAATATGTACCCAAATACGTACATGATATGAATGGAGGATTAGTTTGTTATATCTACTTAAATAATGTTGTTTCTTTAAGTGTTCATTTTTATAAAAAGTAATGTACCTACCTTACTTAGTTTTTAAAATACTTATTTGTTTTTAAAAAATAACAGTTTTATCTGTTATTGGATTTGGAACGGAAATTAATCTCTAATAAATTCCACTACAATACCTATTTATCTAAATAAATATAATCAAACTGTCATAATTATGCAATTTTTATTGAGAATGTATAATTACATCCAGTGTCTAAGATATTTGTCGTACATATTGGCCATTAAGGAGTGAAAAAATGTTTTTTATTTTAAGGTAAGTATTAATAACGAAAAAATTAACAAATTTAAATCGTTAGCATCGAAGGAGGGATTAGAGTATTTTGTCATAATGTCAACAACATTTTTATATTTTCAAAATTTTTCTTCTTTTTTGGGGTTATTTGTATCTCCGCATCGATATATTCGATATACGATTTTTTTTGTTCTTACAATTGAATTTTTTATTTGCATTTAAAAATTTTTTCTCTTTTTCTGTTATATCTAACTGTCGTTTTCTTTAATCCTCTTCAGTTTTCCAATTTTATTTCCTCTCGATTTGCCAGCTCGAATTTAGTTTGAATGCAATGCGAACAGTTACCCTCGCGTCAAAAAATATTATGGAAAAACGAGAGAAATCGTGCAAGTTTAGCAAATAAGATTCAATCAATCTGAATAGCTACGTATACTCGCTTCAACTTTTGCAACTTATAATATTAGAAAGAGGTTACAATAGTAAAGAGGAGCGTTACGTGGTTCAAGCTTCATGCATAGAATATTCAAGTCTCAAAATAAATATCAGGTACCTACATGGTGTATTTTATTACCCTTCAAATTGCCACAGATATGCTATCAATCTAATTTACAAAACAAATGCCAAAAATTAGGCCTATATATTCAGTCAGTACGCCTTTCTGTTACGTGTTTTTCTTTAAACTTTACTACCTATCCATTAAAATTATCTTTTTGACAGAACTTTGATCGAGTTGCTCTATTTTTTTTTTTTTGTGAAAGTACAAACCACCGCCCTGTTTAATGTTCTACTTTTTCGAATAATTCTATGGATTTTCTTACGATTAGCATGATTAGCATACGTAAGTGTATATCTTTTTTTCTAATTTTCTAAGAAGTCAATTTCAAGTGAAGTTTTGTTTGCCCTTGCTGGGCTAGTTTCTTCAATAACACATCGTTTAATCTATGATTACAACATTTTAATCATTAATTTTCGTATATTATGTGAAATTTAGGCGAAATTTAATTTGAACTCATACCGTAAGTACCACTTAATACCTATTATTCTCACATTCGTCACGTTATGAGCACTCATTTCTCTGGAGCAGAAAAGTAAGGAAACCAGCATTCTTTTTTTTTTGTTCTCTTTCAATAACATAGATTTTTCAGGAACTATTAATAATTTTACTTAGTCCTATTAATATTAACAGTAGAGTTCAGTAATTTCTCTATTATATTTCCAATAAAAAACACATTTTCATCACTCAACAGAACAACAACATTGAATTTTGGTCTTTTTTTTTTTTTTTTTTATCTAAAAAGCACACTCTATACACATTCAATTGACTGATGGTCTATATCCATACCTACAGTATAAAAAATATTTTTCCCATAATATAATAAATGTGCTATATATGTATATGTATAGGTAGACTATGTAATGGGCTACCAATTTTTTTACTGGTGTTTTTATATTCACGTAAAAAAGCTTGTTTTAATGTCGATCGTTATCAATACTGTTAAACACACGAGTAATTTTTCTTCACCATGCAGTTTGACCGTAAGACGAAGTGAGAAAAACAAAAACTTCGTAGTTTTAATACACCCGTGTACTCTTTACGTTCTTCATTCGTGTCCGAAAAAACAATAAATTTGTAGTAATATTTTTGATGACGTTGTTTTTCGATGTTCTGTTTTTTTTTTCTTATCAGTGGATGATACATACTTATGTAGGCTTGAAAATTTTTTGGAGGCCTAGCAAAATTAGGGTCGTAAATTTTTATTTCAGTATTTTATAGGTTCATCGAAAATAATGTTTTGTCATAAACTTATTCTTTGTGATGAAGGAATTGGTTGACTATACATTTTTTGGAAGGCAATTCATTTTTTATTTGGAATCCAGGAAATACCTAGTCGTCCACCACATGAGCAAAGTGGCTAAATTCTCTTTATTCATAAGACTACTATCTTATATATTGGACCAAGGATGAATTTTTATTGATTTTAGCAGTATAGTTAGCCCTTCATGTGTTTTCAATCTTGGATGAATGAAAGTTATGACATCGTCGGCGTGGCTAAGAGAAAGAAGAAGGGCCTGAGTGTGTGCATAATATATGCACACATGGCACTTAAAGTATAGAAAATGAAATCAAAACACATAAATGAACTTCAAAACTAGCTTGATGGTAAAATAAAAATGGACTAATTAGTGTGCCAAATGATATTAACTATGCAAAGTATACGCGGACCAAGATCTTCATATTCAACATTGTGAATAACAATCAAATTAATACTGCAGATCAGTGATCCTTAACTGGAGGCCCACTGAGAAGTTTTGTGCAGCCCGTGAAGCAAATATAGAAATTTTTTTCCACGAAAATTACCAAACTGTTTCCGTTTATCTCATGAACCGTGGAGAGGTAAATAAAAGTCGTTTTTTTTTATCCATTCTAGTCAAGTAATCTTCTTTTCCTTTTCAATTTTATTTAAAATTTAACGTTTTATGTAAATGAATCAGTCCAAAACATTTATCTTAGCAGCCCACAAGCACATTAGAACAATAAAATTTGGCCCTGGGATCTTTAAATTTTGAAGACCTTTGCTGTAGATGAACAAAATACTGCTTTTAAACAGCCAAAATAGTAAAAAAAAAAAAAATCTATCTCACGGAAATGTAAACATGTTAAGTGGATAAATGCTATTTTGTTTTTGATTTTGAGATTAGGCATAAAAAACTCTCACATTAATTGTTTTTAATATGTTAGAATTTGGGCGATACTTGAGTACAATCAGTATAAACATACACATGCTTGGGAAAAATTTGTAACAAACACTGATCCTTATGTCAGGGCCTCTATGGTTTAATGTATTTTAGGCAAAAATGAATAAATTTAATATAAAATAAATAAAAAAGGTAGGTAGGTAAGAAAAATTTTATTAGCGATGCCACACTATACAGTCGCTAATTCATTTAACAGGTATTATGTTTTTCCCTGATGTGTTTTCTTGTGTTTATTTTTTCAACAAATCATGATCAGAAAGGTAATGTTTACAACCATATTTTGGGAGCGAAAAGTAGTAGTACTTATCATTAATCAATGATGCAACCTCGATGTAAAGTGATTTTCCATTAACTTGGAGTTTCTATTTTTATGAAACATATATTGGCCTAATCAGAATTCGAACCTGTAACCCCTAGGTTACCCAGCTGACACCGTACCAACTATGCTACAAAAGTTAGTTGAAAGATTCGTTTATTTTGTTTATTTTTCCACTATGAAATTGATAAGAATTAAAATTAGTAATTATTAATGGTTCTGTTCTTGTGCTTTTTTTGTTTTCTGATCATTAATTATAGAAAAATATATTCCTCAACAAGGTTTGAAAGTGACTTTACATAACTCAGGAATTGCTTATTCATTACGCTGATTTTGCAAACTTTCCTTCTCATGTAAAACCTCACTTACAAATGCTGGTATGTAATATGTTATTTTATAATACATGATGAGTAAAGTAATGTTTACGATGGTATTTTGAAAGTGAAAAGTAACTTTTATCATTGATGAATGTAATTTAACATGTAAATGCTCACTTTTGAACCTTGAGGTGTGTAATATACTATTATACATATAATTATTAATGATCAGAAAGTGACAAAATGTTAAAATTCTATAATAATAATGAGAGTCTCGCATGAAAATTATTAAAAAAATGCAACAAAATATGAACCACCTCATTGTGGCAGATTTAACTTTTCATTCAGAGAGTATAACCTCTGCCTTGATATAAACTAAACATACCTTATTGTAAAGTGAATGTGCCTTCATGTAAAATGATGCTCCACATTTTTAGATAGAGGTGAGTTTACTTTACATTGAGGGAGTTTGTGAAATGAGTGCAGCGAGTGAGCAATTCCCAAGTCATGTAAACTCAGTTTTGAACCTTGTTGAGAAAAGATATTTTATATAATTAGTGATCAAAAACTTCAAAATTATATCAAATGATATGTCTTACACAAAAATTATAAAAACGGAAAAAAATGTCAACCTCCTCATAGTGGCAGATTTGTCATTTCCTTCAGAAAGAGTAACTTCTGCTTCAATGCAAAGTGAATGGACTTTCATGTAGAAAAATTCATCACGTTTTTATATGGACGCGCAATCACTTTGTATGGAAGTTACATTCATCAATGATAAGAGCTACTTTTAACTTGCAAAATACCAAAGTGAACATTGCCTTTCTGATTATGTGTTATGAAAAATATCTTCCTTAACAAGGTTCAAAAGTGAGAGTTTACATGTGTCATGAGAACTCACTTTTGAAGATTGGTGTATAATATACTATTCATCTTGATAGTTCACTAGAAGAACCATCACAACACAAATTTCATGTAGTTCCAATTATTAGGCTTTTATTAAAGTAGACTTTTCTGCAGGCAACTTTTTACTAACGACTATTTCGTTTCAGCATGGACATCAAACTTATTCGAACCAAGTGCCTCGAGAAGAAAATTTGTAGAAGTAAAAAACGTAGGTACTATTTTCTCGTAATTATAGATTTACGAAAACGGTTGAGAATACAAGAGAAAAGAATATCGACAGCCCAATTGTTTTTATTTCATGGCGAGGAAAAAAAAAAGAAAAAGAAAAGTGAAAAAGAAGTTCGAAATGAACCGTTTTGAACAACTGATTAATTGAGGGTGTAATTTATTGAAGTAAAAAAAAAACGTACAATTTCACCAACATAGAAATTCTTTTGATTAGTCTTCAATAGCGTATTTTTCTTTTCCTACCTATTTTCCTACTAACTCAACTCTCCCCCAACCCCTTTCTATCCATTCTAAATTAAACATGCTTAATTTCACCTAGAAATACGTAGCCAAACTGAATTTTTATGCTGTAGAGAAATTATCTCATTCTCCGCGTCGTCGTCATCGTCAAAGACAACTGCGGGCGTATTTTTTAATCGTTTAGAATCATTCTGTTGATTTTCATTTTCAATTTTTTTCTCTACTTTTGTTTCATCATTTGCATTTTACTTTATTCTCGAAGATAAGAAGAAAAAAAAAAATTGAAAAAAATGAGAATAGTCGGAAGAAAACAAAGCCGATGAGAGAGAAAAGAAATATAAAACGTCGAAATTTTTATTCATCCGAATAAAAAGCTTTTAACGCCGCGTAAAAAATAACAAAAGTGAAGCAAAAAAAAAAAAAAAAAAAAAAAAAAAGGAAAAAACAACTGAAAAAATGGGTAAAAATAGCTTTGTCTGTACTTTTTTCTTATTGCATTTGTTTCCGGTCGGTGTTTCGCGATAAGAAAAAGTTTAAATTCTTTTAAACGTCTGTTCGAGGAAACAGCCCCAAATAAAATTTAAGCTCTTTAAAAGCGAAGAAGGAACGAAACTAAAAAGTATACCGGTTGCGTTGTTGTTTCGAGAGGTTTTTGGTTTTTTTTTTTTTTTTTTTGTTTTTGTTTTTCTTTTTCTCCAGACTGTACTCCAGTTTATTTATTTTATTTTATTTTCGTGCGGATACGCTTCGCAGCTACCAGAATAATTTTTGTTTAGGTGTAAAAAACTAGAGTTCCATAGCCCCATTTTTTCGCGCCTACGTCTTCTAGAGACTGAGTAGGTACCTACGCCTAAGTTAGCATTTCGAACGTATGCTGCCGCATATTTGTAAGTTAATTAGGCACGTCTTTAGCTGATAACCTGCATCATTGCGAATCCGTTGTTGTTGTTTTTTAATTTTTCATAACCTACTGCAAGTTAATATTGTCCTAACAGTATTTATTTTATTCACTGTAAAACAATGTCCGATACACAGTCGCAGAATCGAGTGTTTTTTCGGGGGGGGGGGAGGAGAGAATGCCCGTGATATATTTTGTGAAGTTAATATTGCTCTTTCGTATTAGATAATTGATTCGAAATTCGATGAAACAAAAAAATTGTCTTCAGCCCTTCACACTCAATAATTACATCAATTCGGGGCCACTGATCTAAAGTATGTACTTGGATTGGAGAAATTCGTTTTGAAACGGCTTCGAAAAATTGACTTGGCTGCCAGGTTTAGAAAAACACGAGAACCAGATACATATGCAAAAAACACGCGTTATTATAGATAGGTAGGCATAATTATTCAAATGAGACTTGTGAAAAATTATACTCATTTCTTTGCCCGCAGTAGGGACACAGCTCTAGCCAATCAGAAATGAGAATATTTATTGTATTTATCACAATATTACGTCATTGTGATGCATGTTCTAAAAATTATGTCACCAAGTAACCGCGATGTCATCATTAGAAATATTTAAGACCAATTCTGTGTAATCAAATTTTGACATTTTATGGCACTCGTGTGCCAATAATGAGACATACAAATATCACATTTGCAAAGTAGTAATACATTTTTGTGGTTGTGGTTGACAGGAAAACATCATTTTGTGGCAGATAGAAGCCCCACTTGAGTTCCTATTACTTCATCATGTCATCGTAGTGACTTCCACCATAATATACTGTCTTATATGACATATTACTTTTATCGTTATTAGGGTTTATAAAATAATATCCATCACACTTCTGGCATTCTTTTCAATGTATAGTCTACCTGATTCATCAGTATACTTATTTGGGTTTCTCATCATATCTGTAAGTTTTAAACACAAATTTATACGAAAGTAAATTATTAAAGAAAATACAGAAATACCACCTCACATCGTGTATTAGGGTCGATGCAATAATTTGAAACACTGTACCAGTTAGCAAAAGTTTGTGAAGTTTAAGTGTTAGAAATAAGAAGAATAAGTGTGTTTATCAGTTGGAAGTACTTTTGTCACAAATATTAAACCATATTCTTTAATTCCCATTTATTTTCAATGCTTCTTCCGTGACATAGATGAAACCATAAATCAAAAATAATTCTAACTGCTGTGAAAAATACAAAAAGTTCTTTTTTTTAAACGAAATCTACACAATAGGAGATGAATAAGGCTCAGTTAAATGAGAATAATTGATATAGTATGAATATTTTAGTGTTCTAAGACAGTAAGTACACTTCGATATTGATGAAAATCAGTGTTTCAGATTAATTTAGTGAAAATTATTAGTATTACATCCCTGTTGCAAAATTGTTCATTGATTGTCAACATTTCCAGTTTGCAACAGATTATTGCAAACTAGCATAATGAAGGAAAAATCATGACATCAATTTTTAAGGAGCACTTTTTGCTTCAGTTTGAATGGGAAAGTGTAAATTATTCTAATCATTTGGGTATGATAACATGAATTACCATCTCCGAATTCGTATTCCTTTTTCAAATATTAAATTTCTTGAAGAATTTTTGTTTTATGACTCTTGCACAAAAATACCATTTGTCCCAGCTTGCAACACTTATGCTCCAGTTGTGCAACACCCATGTTCCAGTACCAATTTGAGAATGTTTATCATCTTTATTTTCGCACAACAAAAGCTTTGTCGAGTACACCCAAACTTATGGAAGAGTAATATTGAAATTTTTGATTCATATAATCACTATCCTTATATTATTTGCATGTTGCAAATTGGAACATAAATGTTGCCAACTAGAGCAGAAGTATTGCAGACTGGGGCAAATGGTATTTTTACATAAAATTAATAAAAAAATAATATTCAGAGCAATATAACGAAAATGCAAAAAGGAAATATTAATATGGAGACCATAATTCATATGAAGCATTCACATAACGAATACCTTCATTCCACACTGAATTATGCCACTTCAAACTCAACATTTCCTTTAAACTGTTGTAAGCTGGTGCATATAACTATTAATTCCCAACAAAATGATACCGACTTTTTTGCTTCAACTTGGTCAAAGATGAAATTTATGTGACTTAATAATGACCTGATATTAACAGTCATGCAGTATTCTATGTGACCCTAACAAGACAACACGAAGATTTTGGGCTACAATTTCAATTCACTTGACAATTACGTGACCTACTGACTAACCAATATTATTGTGTAATATTATGCAGCTCTTCTCTTACAGCATCATACATTTTGACTACGCTAGAAGCTTAATGTTCACGTCATTCTTGCACTATTAATACGAAGGTTGGGGAGAATGTTGGTTGCGATCTGGTGGACCATGGCCATTTAACAGGAATTTTTCTCAACAATAAGGTTGTAGTTTTAAATGGTTTTAACCTTCCATTTTACATTCACAGCGTAACTAATAATTATAGTGGGCCATATTTTATGTGGATGACTACATTTGACGTAGTCAAATTATTTTCATTTAATTCCTAAATTACTAAATTCCTTGACCCTTTTTCTTCTTCTTCTTCAAAGTAATATCCAATGTTAATTTACATGTGCCATTCGATGAATAAATTCTATTTGAAAAGAAAACAATGGTCTCGGACCTATTTAAAATACATAAATACGTAACTTCTTAAATTAACCTTTCATAAAAAATAGATGACAGTTTATTAAAAGCTATTTTTCATATGTTCCATGGTACAATAGGATATTTACTCCATGGTGCACCATGTTCATCTTCTTACTAGAAATTAACATAATATTTAATCGAAGTGTTTCTGAGTGTTGGTAACTCTGAATAATTAATTATTGACTATTAAACTTCTTTAAAATGCATTCTTAAATATAAATGCTCTATTTCTTTTCCATTGGTCACACTTTTTGTGAGTTATCAAAATTTTACTTTTGGTATATTTTTGGAAAATAATGCAATAACTTCTGAACCACAAACTGGATGATGATAGTAGAAAAATGAAGTATTACCTGATGTACGATATATAATATACTAACGAACCAATTTGTCCAAGAATTAAAGGGAATCCAGTTTTGTCCACGGTATACCTACTTTTTCCATGATACCTCGACCTCTCCTATACCCCGATGACTGTGTTACATTAACAGTTGTTACTGACATAACCAGCACATGAAATCTGGAAAATTACGAAGAATTTGTGCCTTATGACGTATAAATAGGGTATGCTTATGCCGCATCAATCTGATAGCAAGTACATTTCCAATACTAACCAACAGCTTATTCTATTCACAGGAGTACTGCACCAATCGTATATTTTTGATTAAAAGAGGCGTAAAAGGCATAAAACTTGAGTTATCAGACATATTTAGTTCCACTGGAAAAGCAAAGTATCATATTTTATGATTTTATTTTTTTATTCATTTAGGTAAACACTAAGCAGGTACCTATATGTTGTAACCTTTGATACTTTTAATTTATGGTATATGAAGGGTGTAAATTGAGAAAAAAACAAATTATAATATTATTAATATTCTTGTCATCCTACCTTTTTTCTTCACTTTTTTTTTTTTCTAATTTATTTCGAAAAATATGACTGAAAGTATTTAATTAAAAATTTTTTAAATGTTTTCGGCACACTTTTGATGAAGAAAAAAATTAAAAGAAAAAAAATATCCCGCGGTACACACAATGACTTTGCACTTCTCATGCAAATTATTATCATAATGAAATTTTCGTATAATCGACATTGTTTCCGAGCACTATGAATTAATGTTTTTTTCCCATTTTTGTTGTTTTTTTCATCCGTGCTTTTCACTGAAATTATAATGATCTGCAAGTTGATAATTAATTTTTTCATGTCGCAATTTTCATTCCGCAAAGTCGCTAACTCTTGACACAGTCGCAGTTTTTCATATTTTTCAGGAGTTCTCGGAATGTAGGTATACGTTTAGGTATATCAAATGCATTCTGCTCCTAACTGAGTGAATTTAATTTAATTTTATTCTTAAAAATTTATCATGATCACAGTTTATCTGAAGATGATAATTACGAAATGAACTTCTCAGAAACTTTAATCAACGCCATTAGTGAAGGAAAATTAAAACACAAGGTAAAACGAATCTTTGTTTCTATTTTTTTTATTTTTTTTTTTTAATTAGGTACCTATTTGAAAGTCTTCCAAGATATCATAGTAAACATATATTCGTATATCTCAGATGGTTATAATACATTCTTTTTTCTATGCTTCAATAAACTGTATCCTTTATATCATTTTCTTCTCTTTTGTATGGAGATGCCTTGAACAAAATTCTTCGTAGGTATTTTTTTCCAGTCTTTTCCCCTTTTTGGAAATTTTGTTTCAAGGACTTTAAGAAAACAAAAAAATATTAATACGAACGATAGTTCGTATCGTCCTTGTAATACTAACGTTTTATGAATTTTTCAAGGAAAAAACAAGTTCACATGGAGTCATCATTTCATTTTTAAGTCGGTAGTAAAGAATTTCGCCTAAGTCCATGGAAGGCTTTTCGTTGGTTTTAAATCCAAATTATTTGAAAAATTATCATCCTACGTTAGCTGTACACAGCTTTGTTATTTTCCAAATGATATGTTCGTTTTGTTAGTGTTTTCAAGGTCAGTTCATATAGTTAGTTCAGTTAAATTCTTCGAATGAGAAAAGGAAAAAATAACATTCCATTTCAGCTGAGAAATATCCTAAAAAAATAGAAAAATAATATTTTTATGAAATATTTAGATAGAGTTTTTTTTTTAATTTATTTTCTGTTTCAGAAAATGAAATTAAATAATAGGCTTACTTATCATTTAAATGGCCCGATGAAATGTTTGAAAAATATAGTGACTGAGGAAAAATAATATAGCGTGCGGAAATCTCAAGTTAACACGACAACACATTAAGGCCGGTATTTACATTCGACAATAAGTGTTCACTAATACCACTGGTGTGTTTTCAAAACAACAAAGAAGCTGCAAAGAAAATAGTTTAGCTGAGAAACGTAGCTTCCTTGTGATGAACAACAGCAAAACTACGAAAAAAACTTTATTTTATTGAGAAATATAGCTGAGATATGCAAGTTTTGAATATGAAGTGTCGACTACTTTGATTATGTAGTACTGGACCAGTAAAGCTACGTAAGACAAATGTACTCCTTAATGTCAAAATACGCCGCTGAAAAAGTAGGCAATCATAGAATACCTTCTGTGTATTTTCAACGTTTTGCTTGAGTTCACCAATTTGGAATACATCTGATAAAGAGATTCCTTCAATTCACGAGGATAGCGTACATAAGCACAAAGTAAAATACGTCAAAAGGTACACTCTGGTTGCCTATTTAGCGCCGGCATGTCTAACCAGAAATCATCTTTATTTACTGGTCCAGTATTATATAGTCAAAGGTCGACTATGAATACCAGTTTAAGTGCTCAAGAGGATGATCTCAATAACTTAGGATACCTACCCAGATGGGGATCCATCATTTTTTATAACGTGCAGAAATAATAACTCGTCGCATGACTATATCAAGTTTTCGCAAAACACCCAAATTCGAAAAATAAGCTTGATAGTGTACGTTAGAAGCAAAAATAAAATAACTGTAGGCAGGTACTGAAGATGCGAAAAATGTCGATATTTGACGGAATTAATCCCCAATTTACATGATAATTGACTATATTTTATAGAGGTTGTGGATCAGTGTAACAGAGAAATTATGTAAAATAAATAAAGATGTACTCAAAGTAACATTTCAGAAGTGTGTGTAATTGCAGCAAAGATGTAAATCATGTATAGAGTATGTAGAGCAATAGATAAACGAACGTGAGCGGAGATGAACGAATGAGCAGTGGAACTATGTGACAGTGTAGCCGCGAGTAAAGGTACAAAGGTATTTAAAGAAAGATAGTCGAGTGTTTACAGGAGTGTGAGGGGAGGAGGATTGGTGGTTCCAACATATTTTGGATTAAATATCAGAATTTTTCAGATCAATATTTTCTCTGAAATATGAATTTGTATTGATACAGAAAAGGTTGATATTTCGCTCTACCCATAAGTACTTATTAAAAGAAATAACAAACATGTTGATCATGTGTTCAAACAATACTATCAATTAAAATAAAAGACTGCACTTACCTTCTATTTTCTATAACTATACATGCACTTAGATAATTATATAATAATTGTAATTATATTATAATTATGTAGAAATAGGGAATGAGAGATTGGTTTTTTTAAATTATCTTTTATTCCTTTTTGTTCATTTTTGTTCGTCTTTGTTCATCTTTGTTCAGTCAAGAGTTAATGTAAAGTACGAATTTTTGTGAAAATGGACCATTTTGCCCCAAGAGGAGCTATAGACTTCGACAAAGGCTTTAAACATTCCTAAGAAAATTCAACTTAATTCTAAGACCTTCCTTTCGATTTGTTAAGTGGTTCTGAAGTTATGGGCGAACAAGTATAGTTACTTTGAATTTTTTTGGTATAGACGATAGAAGAGAAAGAGGAAGAGGAAGAGGAAGAAGAAGAAAAAGAGGAAGAACGAAGAAGAAGAAAGAAGAAGAAAAAGAAGAAGAAAATATAATGTTGAAATGTTTTGAAGTCGGAGTCAGTTCCTAGTTTAAAATGTAATCTTCAAATATTAAGGGATTTAATACCTATAATTTAGAATATCTATATCTTAATTTTTATAAGTTTTTTTTTACTGTGGCACTAAGTTAGAGAGAACGGGTGGACTGATTTTCATGAGATCTGACCATGTAGATGTACCACTAAAAATGAAAAAGTCCATAGCCCCCTCCAATAGGAAAAACTTCAGGGTTTTAACCTCTTCATTCCCTTAACAAATTTTTTGATATTTTTTCCTCCCATAGACGTATTTCTTTCAGTATATTGAAAAGTCCACAAAATGTCATACTTCAGTATCACCCTCTTTCTAGGATATGAAGCGCAAAGAAGTTACAAAATTGAAGTATACTGAAAATATGGACCAGTCAAATAAATGGTTTGAAAATGAAATGTGGAAAAAGGAAGAAAATAGTGGTGGAGAGTGAAAGAGGAAGAGAGCTATTTTATGTATAGGAGTTTGTTACTCTTAGCATGTGGACTGTCCCAAGGAAGGTACTAAGCTTTAATGGAAGTTTGTACTTTAGCCGAGTACAAATTTTTAGGTTTTCCTTACTTCTTTATTTTGTCAAATGTGTTCATTTATTTTGTCTAAAAAATAATTGGCACAAATGGAATTTGAAAAAATATCAAGGATACAATAGCATAACAAAGAGTGGGCCATGGCTCACCCAAACAAAATTTTAACACATGTGCTGGCTCACTCAAA
This sequence comes from Ericerus pela, assembly GCA_011428145.1. Classification (NCBI taxonomy): domain Eukaryota; kingdom Metazoa; phylum Arthropoda; class Insecta; order Hemiptera; family Coccidae; genus Ericerus; species Ericerus pela. The sequence continues at coordinate 1,160,791 of WOFM01000041.1, read as the reverse complement.
ATTTTGGGCATGAAAAATTATCGCCATTAATTAAGTAAGTTGTTTTTTGTTCCAAATCTGGCATCAATTAGAACAGTTTTGTCAAAAAATAAGAAAATGGTGTTATAATATCCTGGATCAAAAAACAATTGTAGGTATTGTAACACCCTCAGAACTTATTTATTAATTTGTAGCGCTTTGTGCAGTTAATTTTTTTAGTAGCTACTTATCTTTTTTCATGTCGGTTATTTTTGTTTGAATAAAAAAGTTCTGTTACTATATTATAACCTATTATTTTGGTGAAAGTATGAGTCTCTGGTTTAGAGAAATAATTTTGTTTATGTGGGGACGTTTCCCTCTTTTCCTCCCTCAGGGCTTGGCAATGCGTCAACAGACGGGTCGCAGACCAAAGCCCGCAACCCAGACTAATTGTGCATTGCACGTTAAACGAACTTTATCATCTGTATGCACTCATACAGACGATGCGTTTCTATGTTTACTGTGAGTTGGTAAACTGAGGCAAGTGAGTATGTATTAATTACATACTCACTGACAGTATACGTGCTGCAGTTCGTATAAGGTACCGCCTCGCCTTTGGATGATTGCCCCAGTTAGGAAGTATACTTAGTGTATGGTTAGGCATCATAAACCGGCTGGCTACCGGTACGGAGAAATAATTTGGTCGCCCCGCACGTAAACCACTGTCTTCCTTCAGGTTCCATGAACCCCATGTAGGTAGCATCTACCTACACCAAACAAGCCACAGTGGTGACCTCGAGGTTGCTACAGTGGTTCAGGCGTGAAAATGCTCGACAAGTGAGAAATTGCTCTACTGATAATTGCAGCTTGGACGCGACTTTTTCATTGGCTAGAAATAGCTGATGCGACTTAGGTGACTATTAGTCGACTGAGAGCGGGAAATTTACCCTCCTATACCAAATAAACATTGCCCGTAACCGGACGGGTCAACAAAATCTGGGTAGAACACGCATACATTGAACACGTACTAGATAGGAAATAGTCCTACAATAAGTTCTGTTACAAATTCGGTAAAGCTGGATTTCCAAAAATTGAGAAACGGAAAATTAATAAGAAAAATAATGTTTAAAAACGACGATACTAAAATGCCTGGAACTTCAAACGAAAATCCAGAGGAAAAAGAACGTAGGTTACTGGCTGACAAACAAGCTCAGATAGAAAAAGAGCTATTCGATCAATTTATGAAAGAAATAGTAGCCAAGGCAATATCGGAGTACGACAAAAAGAAAGTTGAAGAAAATGCTAAAAATACATTCAAAAAACAGATCTAATTACCAGAGTTTCTCCCAAAAGACGTAGAAACTTGGTTTATACAACTGACTGGCTGTTTCCAACTCGAGGAGATTCCTCAAGAGCATAGATACAGGCAATTATGTGGAAACATCCCTGCAAAAATAATAAAAGCTTGTCCTGACATCATGGAATGTCCTGACAAAGCAGAAGACTCATACAGTTGGTTCAAGGACAAAATAAGAACAACATTTCGCATAACTGCTCGAGAGAAAATTCGAGAACTGATGAGAGGCATGTCCATTGGAGATGACAAGCCCACAGTATTCATGGCCAAACTTATGAAAAAAGGGAATAACCATGTACCACCCTTGGTAATAGCTGACCGATTTTGCCAACAACTACCTACATCAGTTGTACAATCACTAGGAGCTTTAAATCTTATGAACGCTACCAGTGATGAGGCACTGATAAATTTGGCTAAAGCTGCTGAACAGGCACTTGAATATTCAGGTAAAACTGCAATTAATGCCATCTCAGCAGAAAAATCCGAGATAGCGGAATTAAGAGCCAAAATAGCTGCATTGAAAATCAAAAATAAAAATAATGGTAACAGCAGCAAAGGAAATTGTAACAGCCACTCTAGATACTGAAATTGGAGAGAACGAGACTGTAGATCTTGTGACCGAAAAAAAATAGCAGAAAAAACAGCCCTGGCAGAACACCACCAAGGTCTAAATCTAGACCTAAATACAAAAACCTGAATTGGCGTGAAGACTATTGCTTTCACCACAACAAATGGGGAGAAAACGCGAGGACTTGTAAAATAACCTGCTGATTCTATGCCGAAAGGATGATCAAAGACGAGCAAAAGAAAAAAGAATTGCTCTCTGAATTCGACAAGGTTAGAGACAACCAAAAATCTCCCAATAAGTCAAACTAGAGTGAGGGGTTGTATCAGCGGCAACCAACCCCTCAGATAACTACTCTTGCCACTTGTTCATACAAAACAGGTCAAAAAGAAGAGAATTTCTTGCTGACTCAGGCGCAGATATAAGCTTATTGCCAGCCAAAATTAAGCATAAGAAAAATACTCCAAAATCCCAACTAAATGCAGTAGATAACAATAGTTTCTCTGCATATGGAATTAAAAAATGCAAAGTAAATATAGGTTTTAACAAACCAATGAAATGGACTTTCACCATAGCTGATGTCAAATACCCTATATTAGGAGCAGATTTCTTAGCCTATTATGGACTATTGATTGATTTTAAAAATAAACAATTAATAGATTCAACAACCGATGAACACATAAAAGGAAAAACTAAAAATTATCAAATAATTAATATAATTAATGCGTGCACGCAATCAAATGATAAATTTGTCAATATATTGAAAGAATTTCCTGGTATCACCGAACCAACTTTTAATCCAAACCCTACATATAAACATGACACAGTTCATATAATAGAAACTGTTGGACAACCCTGTGTAGCAAAAGCAAGATGCCTAGCTCCAGATAGATTAAAAGTGGCTAAGGATGCATTCGATAGAATGGTAAAAGAAGGAGTTTGTAGACACTCAAATAGCTCATGGAGCTCACCCATTCATATCATCCCTAAGCCAGGTGGAAAATGGCGAGTAGTAGGTGACTACAGACGCCTTAATGCCCAAACAAAACCAGATAGATATCCAGTTCCAAATATCATGGATTTTAATATAAACATGAAAGGAAAAGATCTATTTACTAAAATTGATATTAATTGGGCTTTTCACCAGATACCTATGGCAAAAAACCATATTGAAAAAATGGCATTAATAAATCCATTCGGCTTCTTCGAATATTTTCAAATGCCATTTGGATTAAGAAATTCTGCACAGACATTTCAGCGATTTATAAATGGTGTATTGAGAGACATACCATATGCTTATGCATACATAGATGATACATGCATATGCTCCAGTGGAGGTATTGAAGTACATGAGAAGAAAGTGAGAACCATATTACAGCATCTGCACGCTGCCAGTTTAACTATCAATCCCGGTAAATGCGAATATGTAAAACCAAATATTGATTTTCTTGGGTGCAACATTACTTCCACCGGAATTGCCCCTCAAAAAGTCCGGGTTGAACCAATAATAAACTTCCCTAAACCAAAAACAGTCGCTGAATTAAGACGATTTTTAGGGATGACAAATTTCTATCGATGTTGCATAAAAAACGCAGCGGCCGAACAAGGTAAATTATTTGATTTGATTAAAACAAATAAAAAACGCGATAAAACTCCTGTCATATGGAGAGAAGAAGCCAATTTAGCATTTGACAAAGTCAAAAATATGCTGGCCAATGCGACATTATTACCTCACCCAGATGACAGTCTGCCATTATGCATAGCAACAGACGCATCAGACTTTGCAATTGGTGCAACATTGTACCAAATTGAAAATGATCAAAACCAGCCTTTAGCATTCTTCTCGAGGAAACTATCAAAGGCTGAGAAAAATTATAGCACTTACAACAGGGAGCTATTGGTGATAAATGCTGCAATCAGACACTTTCAGCATAATATAGAAGGTAGAACTTTTACTGTGTATACAGACCACCTACCTATCACACATGCATTCCAGCAGAGAGCAGAACATGCATTGTCAAGGCAAATGAGACACTTAGAATTCATAGGCCAATTTACAACAGACATCAGATATATAAAAGGGGAATTAAATACACTCGCTGATGCTCTGAGCCAAATAGAATCCATCTCAGTGCCATCTCAGTTGCCCTATGCTGAAATTGCCATTGAACAGCTAGGGGATTAAGAATTATTAAAATTGATATCTTCAGACAAATCAAGTCTACAACTGAGACAAAAAAGACTCCCTGGCACAAAAATCATGTTAACATATGATGTTTCCCAAGGTCAAGAACGACCCTATATCCCATAAAAATATAGGAAAATGGCTTTCTACAGTTTTCATAATTTATCACACACTGGACCTATGAGTACGACTAAATTAATGACCTCGAGATTTGTATGGCCCAATATAAAAAAGATTGCAACAACTGAGCCCGTGCTTGTCTAAATTGCCAGAAATCCAAAATTGGCAGACACACGAAATCGAAACTTGGGAAATTTAGACATACTGACAGATTCAAACACATTCACGTAGACTTACTTGGTCCATTACCACCTTCTTGTGGCTACAAGTATCTGTTGACTATTACAGACCGAGCTACTCGCTGGCCCGAAGCAATCCCACTTACGGAAATGTCAGCCCCAACAGTGGTTACAGATATATATTCAACATGGATTGCTAGATACGGTGTGCCCTAAAGCATAACAACAGACCAAGGTCGATAATTTGAAAGCCAAATATTCAATGAGCTAATAAAGACCTTGGGTGCTAAACACTGGTCCACCACCACTTACCAACCACAATCTAACGGGAAAGTGGAAAGGTGGCATAGGGCTCTAAAAGCCTCAATTATGGCACACGATAAAAAAAGATGGATTGATAGACTACCAACCATCTTATTAGGCCTCCGATCAGCCTTGCTAACAGATACTGGACACTCAGCTGCCCAATTAGCACTCAGTGAGGAATTGCGCTTACCAGGGGACTTTTTCTATGAAACCAAAGAAATTAACCCCGAAACATTAGTACAAAATGTAAAAGACGACGTAAGTCAATTTTTAAAACAAGCTGCAACTCATGGCAAACCTAAAACCTATGTCTCAAGACACTTAGCGACAACTACGCACGTGTTCTTACAAAAAGATGGGATGAAAAAGGCTTTGCAGAAACCCTACACCGATCCCTATAAAGTAGTGGATAGAACAGAAAAAATGTTCACCCTACTCATAGCCGATAAAGAGAAAAAAGTCTCAATAGATCGTGTCAAACCTGCATTCTTAATAGCAGATGATAAAGTCAATGTCATAAAAAATTGCAAGGAAAATAAAATGGATATTGACATAAACATAGTCAAAAATTCACAAGAAATTGTCGAACAAAATACCGACACACAAAAGCTACATACACAGCCAGAAATAGTACACGAAACACATAGCGATGTACTCAAACCAAATTTGGAAAAAACGGTTGAAAAAACCAAAACCAAAAAATTTGTCAAATTTGATGACAATGTACAAAAATACTACTACAATTCTGAAATACCTATAAAACCTAATAAAAGAGGCAGGCCTAAAGGTAGTTACAAAAAACGAAACCAAATTCCTAGTCGTTGATCACTACACCAAAATAGCTAAACCGAAACATGATCACAAATACAAAATTCACTCTTACAAAAAACCACAAAATTCCCAAACCATAGAAAAATAAATGATTATAAAAAAGCAAAATAAAATGTATTCACCATTAACTCCTGCATCAAAACATAGCAGAAGGTTAAACAAAAATAAAAACATCAAAAAATGGTCATAAAAATCAAAAAATAAATCTTCCGCCTCCAGGATTCGAACCTAGATGCAGAGAAGAAAAATGCGAAAATAAATCAGCTCAAAAATAAAACATCTATCGTGAAATTCAAAATAAATTCACGTGCGTTTTTATAAAAACAGAAATCAGCTGACAAACAATGAGAAATGGTGCAACTGCAATGATACATATCCTTATTGCAAAACATACCACAATGTACGTTGCAATAAGGATATCGCACCACCGTTCCTTATCGCATTGACCTATATAAAAGAATAAAGTTCATTCACATGAATACGTTGACCCACATAAGAGCACGTGGTAATTTAAATCAACGAATTTTGCACGTAGAATCTTCTATGTGGGAATTTCTTAATGGTGCGAAAATACTAAATCTTTTATATGAGATGAATTATGATAAACTCGACGACAAATTTGTACCAAATGAAACAGCCAAGAGCGATACACAAACCACTCGTTTGTCGATTACGCTCCGAGCATCATCGCATTCTGAATTTCTAAAAATTGTTCAATTCGAACACCTATTTTCTGTGCCAAAAAAAATCGCTTTTGAAAATTTCTTATTTTCCTTTTGTCTTAATTGACACATGCATCTCACCAAAAAATGTCTTCCACTTCTGAACCTTTGCTCGACTATGAGGAAGCCCTCCTCGCAGAAGAGCAGGAACAGAGTAATTGGGAGCATGACATCATGCTTTCCCAACTTTCCTCATCGGCGAGCAATCTCGCTTTGAATTCCACCCCGAGGCCAGAGGTCAGTTCAGTCATAGCTGAAATGAGCCAACCTCTTCCTCACCACCTTCCTATCAGTGAGACCTCGGATGCTTCACAATCCATGATCACCCCCATGGACGTGGACCTATCTAGGAGCATTCAGCCTTCTCGCTCCAAAATCACGATCCATAGACTGGACACCCAAATACAACCTTTCATCCAACAAAGGAATTCCATTCCCAATGTGAATTCCAGAAACTCCACTCAGGCGATTAGGCACAAAAATAAAAAGAGAGGAGCACGATCTCGTGCAAATTATAACCAGCGGAGGATCCTCAATTACAATACGGGGACTTTTACTGGCCATGCCTTAGGCCAAGCCCTCCGCAATATCCTCTTTGGAGGATTTAGGTCATACAGAGGACGTAATCCCACCGGATAATCTTCAGTTCAACGTCCCCCCAACTTTTAAGTATGACGGGACTTAGTCTTTTCTTACAAAAATTCTAGGGGGGAGTGGCTGTGGGGATGTTTCCCTCTTTTCCTCCCTCAGGGCTTGGCCCTGCGTCGACTGATGGGTCGCAGACCAAAGTCCGCAACCCAGACTAATTGTGCATTGCACGTTAAACGAACTTTATTGTCTGTATGCACTCATACAGATGATGCGTTTCTATGTTTATCGTGAGTCGGTAAACTGAGGCAAGTGAGTATGTATTAATTACATACTCACTGACAGTATACATGCTGCGGTCTGTATAAGGTACCGCCTTGCCTTTGGACGATTGCCCCAGTTAGGAAGTACTCTTAGTGTATGGTTAGGCATCTTAAACCGGCTGGCTACCGGTACGGAGAAATAATTCGGTCGCCCCGCATGTAAACCACTGTCTCCCTTCAGGTTCCATGAACCCCGTGTAGGTAGCATCTACCTACACCAAACAAGCCGCAGTTTAGTATACTTTGTAAATGTTTCAGAACTTGAAAACCTTGACTATAATATGTATTGTGTCAACATAGGCTATAACCCAAACAGCTAAAATTAACAAAGTCACAAACCTCAACCTATTCTAAGAAAAAACCCTAAGTCGGATAATATCGTTAAAATTTCAGGTGAAAGAAATAAATGAAATAAATTGTTGCGAACTAAAAAAGTGGGTAAATCTTACAATCGCAGAATCCAACAGCGACTCTTGCGGTCCCATTAATCTTTACCCCAACTTTTAGCTGGTTGCTTTATTCACGAAAAACGTGTGGTTCATCTGTCGAAACAGAAATAAAATTCACTTAGATACGCCAATTTTAAGCTCGTTTCAAGTGATATCCACACGTTCGTCGTCTCCACCGTTGTAATACAATTTAAAAAACTTTTATAATCATTTAATTGTGGCATTTCCAGAATAAAAAGTTTCCTCAAAATACGATTAATTAGCGTCAACTCGTAAAAAAAAAAAAAAAAAAAAAAACTTTGTTAACGGTATTTTCTGTCTCATTTATTTTCGCGAAAACAAAAAACTTTTTCGTAATGCGCACCGAAAACCTGTGCAAAAAAACAAAAAAAAAGGAAAGAAAGCCGTTTGCAGGTTTTTATGGGAAAAAGCAAAAGAAAAAGACGTAAAGTGTTCTGGGCGCTTGTAAGCGTTTACTCACCGGATCTTAATAACTTTGACCCGCAAAAAAAATAAAATCTGATTCCGAAAAGCCAGACAGAAAAAAATTAGCTTGTGAAAGAATTTCACGAGACATACGTTTCGTGAAATATTCTTCAAAAGTCTTTAGCAAATACGGGAAAAAATTCACCTATCCACTTCTTTTTTTTTTTTTTTTTTTTTCCTACTGCTGGGGAAAAATTCGAAAATTAACAGTGCCCAGTCATGCCGAAAAAGGTAGTGGCAAAGGCAAAGAAAGGAAATAAAACATAGTAACGAAAGAAAAGTCGAAAAAAAGACTAAATCAAAAGGTAATGAATTATCAAGAAACGAGCCGTTGACACTTATTTAACTACTTCTCGAAGAAAGGGAAGAGAAAAAAATATATCAAAAATTAAAATTTAAATTAGATCGGTATTTTTAGCTAATGGAAACCAGATGCCCCGCAGATCAAATTAAAAGTTATAACTTTTATAAAAAAAAATTGAATTTAACACGAAATGATGAAAATTTTGCAAAGTAAATTTAATATTCAATTGTTAAAGAAACTTGGATATGATCCGATGTTTTGCAGGCAACAACAAAATTAAAAATATGTCAAAAATAATTAAGTTATTTGACCTTGAAAATAAATAAGAAAGAGGCACTAGTCATTCGTGATAAGAATAAGAGAAAGCTTATTGTGCGTTGATACATGTTTTGCTGGTAGCATGCGTGTGGGGATGGTCACATCCGAATCCTTCATAACCCAGTATTCAAAGTTCAAACTCACCGTATATTATATACTTACATTGGACAGTGGCCACAGAATTACCACTGTCCAACATGAATAGCCCACCAGATGTCCTTGGAACTCGAATTTGTACCATACATGGGTGATATTTTTTATACCCATAAAACATAAGTTTGATTTATACTTTCATGGAATTACTCACCAAATCGCATATTTATAACCTCAAAACAATAAAAAACATCTTTAAATTTAACCCACTGCCCAAGAGAAAAAATCAATACATGATGATGAAAATGATCATATTTTATATTGAATAAAAATATTCACATTCGTAATGCTTAATAATTTAGATGGTGTTCCACAAACCAGGTACGAACCACGAACTGAGCGGACAGTAAAAACACCATTCCAGATTTGGTAAGAAAAATTCAACCAGCTTTGGACAGAAAAAAAGTGGTGGTAATAAAAATTGGTTAGCAAGAATACGTAAATCGTTTTATTCAATAATTCTAAGGACATCATCTCAGCGGTGGAAAGAAAGAAAAAGAACAGGTGAGAAAAGACCAGTAAATTCAAATTTCTAAGGAAGAGACGTGAGGAAAACGAAAGGAAGATGAAGAGAAACACCAGAAAATGACGAGAACTCCTTTTTCAAAAGGGTTCTCTCTGTGGAATACGGTGAATGAAGAATAAATGATCAGAAAAAAACAAATTTTTTGTGGAAGTGTGATTGTGTTCTTATGTTAGACTAAAATGTATGAATTTTCCATGGAATATATTAATTTTATGATGTCACGTCAAAATAGTTAAATTTTTTATTTCGTTGTGGGTGGGATGCGTTATGTGGTTACATTTAACTCTTTTAACTCTCTTTCAAATTCGAACTCAAATCCTTCAATAAGCGTCGACTTAAAAACAAAACAAAACGATAAAAGAGCTGAAAAGAGGAACATAACATTTTTGAAATTTCTACATTAAGATCCAGGGACTAAAATATTATTGAAGTTGGCGCTCTTTTCCTATATAATTTTGGTTTTTTGTGTTAACTCCGTCGAATTTTATGACACAACATCTTAATTAGCACTGGACTTGAATCATTCCAATCCTTAGATCTTGTTAAAGAAATTTTAAAAGGGTGATCTTCCTCGGTTCAGCCCATTTTGGCTGTCTTCAGCATTGAAAATTTTTCTGGAGTCGAGTTATGAAAAAATGTACACCACCTAATTTTTAACCACGGTTTATGAGTGAATTGTATGAGAAGTGGTAGATAACGATGGTAAAAAAAAAAGTGGAAGGATAAAATGGTAATGAAAATAAAATGGAGGTGGTGGATGTTGTTTTGTTGTTTATGGAACGAATATGAAAATGAAAGAAAACAAAAAACAAACAACTCTTAATTTTTAAGTAGGTTTCTTTAGAAAATCTACTTATTATGCTTGGTGCGATATTATCCTCTAGGATTGGGGGTGGGTACGTTTTTTGTTTTATGACCTTAGGAAAATTCTCGCACCAATAACTCTCAAATTCACATATAACTTACATAGGTATACAAATAGATGAATATAAGTCAATTTCTTGTTCCCATGGCAAAGGTCATAGTTTTTGTCCGATAATCACAAAATTTTGTACGAACATTTGTACTGAGCCAAGAACCATAACTATTGATTTTGGTGCTGATCGATCAGACGGTACTTCCGGTACTATCTTTTTGTTTTTCTTTCGGCTATAAAATCCTTAATTTTGCACCAGTAGATACGAAATTCAGAATAAATATTTACATTAATTCATCGTAGTATGCTATCAATTTTGGCATGGATCGGCCATGGATCGGTCGGACGGTACTTCCGGTACAACTATGTTTGTTTTTATATTGGTCATAAAATGCGGAAATTTGGAACCATATACATGAAATTTGAAACGAATATTTATTATAATGTATTGTAGAGTGTTACAAACTTTGGTGCAGATGGACCGGACGGTACTTCCTGTAAACCTTTTTTTCCCTCTTTTTTTCAATTTGCATTAACTTTTCTTTTTAAAAAAATTAATCATATTTTCATGTTTTCTTTCTTTTTTTTTTTTTTTTTTTTTTTTCATAACTTTAGTATGTTTCTTTGATTTTATTTGATATTATATGATTATTTACCATACTTTACCATCTTAATTAATTTTTCATTTTTTCAAGAAATAATGTTTTTAAATTTCACGTTATCTAATATTTTGTCAGCAGCTAACACATTTCATATAATCATAACATACCATTAACGCATATAAACTTATAGACTGTTAATGTGACCATCAAAATTCGTAATTCTTTTTCTCGCAAACCTAATTTTTCTAGCGAGTTTTGCTGCGCTCGAGTTTTTTTAAATTTTTATTCATTTTCAACGCCCTCCTCTTGTTATTACAAAAGGGTGAAACATATGAATTGTTTTAGTTGAAGTCTGCTCTATTTTTTGAAAAAAAAAAAATCCTAAGTTAGTCTAATGATTTTTCGTTTCATTAATCATAATTCCAGTAGATCTTTTAGGATAAATTTAAAAATTGTAATTTCTTTCTTCATAGCGAATTCTTGTTCTTTATGTATTTTTATTTAAAGTTTAGTTCTATTATTTGGTATTTCCCTTCGTCAATGGTGTCGAACTCATATAAATGCATATTTTTGGGCCCAGAAAACCTTTCATTGGCGAATTTTTGCCGCAATTCTTCGTATTCATCCCAATGAGAACTACGTTTCCAATATCATTGCGAATCTAAAAAGAAGAAGAAGAAGAGAAAACAACGCATCAGTCTCGAGGTCGTACAGAAATACACTGAAAAAAAAACTCATTTCGGAATTATTGGCCATGAAAAAAAGTTAAATAAAATATTTTCGCTCCAACTATATACCATTGCATAAGCCATTAAAAAGCGCCCACGTTTCTGAAAATGATATATAGATTGAACAGTTCACCGAAAATTTATCCGCAAACTAGTAAGTTCATAAAATATGAAACAAAAAAGGAAATTTGGACCAAAAATTATGTGACATAGTAAAAGTTTTTACGAAAACAATCGATAGGGAATTCTGTTTTCGTTGTTGAGATACTAACAAACGAATTGCGGCCATCCAATTAACACAAAGGGAGCGAATAGCGCGCCTTCGTCGATTGTCTCCAACGAAAATAGAACTGACAATTTTTATATTTGAAAAATATATTATATGGCCGGCTGTTTTTTACCATTACGACAAGAATATTAATCCAGGAAGATTATACTTTAATTAGGAAATAATTGGAAGGAAGCTGAATTCTGGTATGTACGTTGGTTTTACCACCCTTAACAACCGCCTGAAATACCCAATGCGTGCGACTTCTGCTTCCCTTAGTGAGGTTGAAATGATAGCGTAAAGCATTTTTTAACGATTATAATATCGTCTAAGTTTCATTGAAGTGAAAAATTTCTGAAATAAAATAACATTGAAAAAAGGCTGAAAAATTAATAAAAAAATATTTTACTATTTTTGTTTAATATTTTTGTAGGTCTAATAGTTTTTACATGAATCACTGTTGAAAATACCTACTTTATCGTTAATCTGCATACTTAAATATAGGCATTTTCATAAATTTCTACAAGTTTTTTTTTTTACTGTAGCACGAAATCAGATAGATAACGGTTGTGTCCAATTTTCATGGCTGAGGTATCAAAAGAAAGGTCTTACCTTGTAGATGTGCCATCTGAAGAGAAAAATTTCGTAGCTCCCCCGAAGGAAATGTTGTGGATTTTAACCCTCTCGACCGACACAATATTTGTTTAGCATTCTCTCCTCTCATAAATATATTTCAATTAATGATAATAATAAATTTACATAATTTCACACTTCTGTATTACCTGCTTTTTAAGATATGGAATGCCAAAAATTTCAATCACTTAGGTATAGTCTAGCATTGGATACCCAGCAGCCATATCTCACTAATGTTAACCGAATGTACCATAATTTTAAAACCCTAAAACGAACAAAGGTCTTCTGAGCATGCGCAGTAGGTCTTTTTTTTCCAATAGATCTTTTTTCATCTCAATTTCTTGATCCTGTGCATTTGAACCTATCTATATACATTTCTGTTAATCCAGAAAATTTGAGTGAAACTCATGTCCAGTTTAGGGCTTTTAGTGTTATTGTAAGAACAGATTTGTGTGTTTATCTGGGTATCCAGTTCTCAATGATCGAAGGCCAAAAAGTTACAAAACCGAAGTGTAGGTATACTATGGTAGGCTGTAATCAAGGCACATTCGAATAAGTAGTTTGAAAATGAAATTATGGAGAAGGAAAAAAACAATTGGGGAGAGTGAAGGAGAATAGAGCAATTTTTTTGTAAAAGAGTTGGTTACCATCTGCAAATGAATTGTCACTAGTAAGGATTTAAGCCTTAGTGGAAGCCTGTAGCCTCGCTGAATGTAAAGTTTTAGATTTTCTTCCGAGCAATTTTTCGCTCAAATGAAAATTTAACGATATGAATGTGGAAAATGGCTTTGCACTATCATTTTAACACCATTGTGGTATACAACCCTAGAGGGACATATCTTTGGGAGAAAACACACCTCAATATCAATTCAACACCACAAAATAGCTATACCTTGGGTGTCACCATCAGCTATGTCTGATGGCGATGAGAGTCTTATCTATCTCTATACAGCCTTGCCAAAGTCCTCAACACCATGATTTTTATCAGACACCACGGTTAATAAAAATACCAAATGGCTGTGTGTTTTTGAGAAATTGCCATGTGGAACATTAGGAACCAACAAACATCACGAGTAAACAACCGAGGGCTTAGCCCATTGCCGCGAGTGAATTAAACCATGGTAAAAGCATCATATTTTGGAAACAATTAAGTACAGACATGAAAAAAATATAAAGATAACTAGAAAAAGGTGTTGTCTGTATGGAAGACAAATTTAGGTTAAACCAAGTAGTAGAAAAAAAAGTTACATCCAGGTTATATTAAATTGGCTGCTTGGTGAAAACAAAATGGAGGTGGGAGATAAAAACAAGTTTAAAGAAATGAGATGGTCCCAAGGTACATGAGTTTATTATTGTTTACCATACCAGGGAGTGTCAGTCTATGGTAGGGCAAGGGGAAAGTTTAGAAAAAGGTAAGAAAAATTTAAATGGTTGAGGAAAAAATGTTTTTGACGTGAACAGTCGAGGCTAAGTTCTTAGCATAATTACAATGCACAGCAAAAATTATTGTTAGGGAATTTTTATTATTTTAATAAGTATTATTATTTGTACGTAATTTTGGTTACTGAGAAATTTAGTTTTATGTTTATTAAGCATTCGAGGATACAAGAAAAATTTCAATTTATTTATTATTGAAACACTAGAGGGTGCTGGTAAATTTTATTTTTATTTTAGATGCATCCAAGGGTGCTAAAAATCATGACGTGTATTTTATTAGTAAGACGGTAAGCCGTACCAGTCACCACTTGGTGAAAGCCAAAGTCCTTCGCAGTGAGTCTGTTTGGTAGTTGTTGAAGATGATGATGCCGAGATATGTATAATATACCAAAATTCAGCTTTCTGCCAATTATTTTCTTTTTAAGGAATTTTTTATGCTAATTTTCTTGAACTAAATCCAAAAAACAAGGTTTGCGAGATACGATCTGAAACAAATTTAGGTATAGCCTGCCTACCTACCAAATATTGTGAGTTAATTTGCTCTGTATCTGGTAAAATGATGAAGAGATCTACCTAACTTATATTGAAAAAGTTGAATTGGATTGTAAGACAAAAATAAAAAAATTGTTTCTCTTCAGGTAGATGCGTACTAGGTATACATATTACTTAGAAAGTAATTTTCTGGAGACAAAGAAATTTCGTAAAGTTTTCTACTTTCATTAATTGACATTTTCAATATTTGAAGAAATATTCGAGTTTCCCTTCATCAAACGTCGCAAATCTCCTTTCACTCATTCAACTGCACAAACGCATAAATTATTTCCGTTTTTGAATCTTTTAAGAACTGATGTTTTTAATATTTACCTAAGAGAATATAAAAGAGAAAGTTTCGACTTTTCACCTTTGGAAAAACTGGAGAATAGGTTTTAAATTATATGATTACCATTCAGTGCTGGCATTCGGAGAAGAGAAATGCAAAGAAAAAGCACAAGGTGAGAGAAATTTTCACGTTTGAGCGTTCATAAATTGATGGAAAATTCAGAAGGAGTTTTGTTACAAGAAAACTATACGAACCGTAGGTAACGTAAATGGTTTAGGATAGAAAAAAAGTCTATGAAAAAATTAATAAGGTCAGAATCGTTGTTATAATTAAACAGCCTCGAGTCTTCAATAGTTTACCAAAAATTCATTTTTCTCAATTCGTGAAAAAACCTTATTTTTCCATTATTTTTACTGCCTTTTTTCTTTTGAGATGAGGAGAGGTCATTAAAATTTTCTAAGAGCATCATGATGGGGCGAAAAGGTCATTTTTTATTTCTTATGCCGGAAATTTATCATTCAGTATAGTTTCAATTTGTCTTTGTAATAATTATTTGGTTCTATTGTCACAACATTAGCTCATAACATGATTAATTTAAGTAAATTACACCAAGTGTAAAATACGGAACAGAAATATAATATATGTACAAAAGGTACGGTAGACTAAACTTTGAACAAAAAAATATGGGACTGACTTTAGCTTTAATCTAAGAATACGAGTTCGGGTGATTATAATATTATAGATGTCCTGAGGGTTTTTGGTTTTAATTATATTAGTTAATATTCGTGCGTGGTAAGAGTAGAGCCAACCGGCTAAAGATTTGATGAAATAAGGCAGAGATGACAACGTAATGTATCAGAAATAAGGGAATACATGAATAGCAGAAAAGGTTCATTGTTACGATGAGATCAGGGTAAGAAAACAAATAACAAGTAGTTGCAGCGTAGAGAAGAATATGATGTCATGGAAAGAAGTCAAGACTTGCAATTATGAGCAAAGAGTTAGATAATAATTTTAAATCATATTTAACGAATGTTTTGGATTAAATAAGGATCATACTTAGAAAAATAATATCGTCAAGGTTATACCGATTTTATTAGAGGAGGCAGGGGTGAGGTGAAATGGTTTTTTGGGAAGGCTACGACAGCAACGAAATGTTCATAACTCAACCATTGTTTTTTGTTTTTTTTTTTTTGTTTTCTTGTTGAATTCGTTGTCTTATTCGGAATTTATTTATTAGTCCCTAATTATCAGTGTAACTGCGTAAGTCTCAAAAAACTGCAAAACTGCACGAATAGATGTGGTTCAATCACAAAAATCCTTTAAAGAAATTAGTTTTTTGTAACATGTGTACGAATTTCTTCTATTTTCGAGGCATCTAAGGCTCGATGAAAGTGGCTGGTTTCTCAACTCTTACTTGCCCACTCACCTTGCTCAGCCTTTATTTCTTTTTCTCACTCTTTAGTGATCTCACTACTCAGTTTATGTTCTTACACCTTATTAGTTCCTTAGAAACATCACTTTCAATGACTTATGACAGAAATTTGATTTAAATGATTAATTCCTTTTTTTGTTTTCTTAAAAATTCTACTTGCTTCGATGATGATTCTATTTCTTGATTTGCAGGTTGAAAGGCAGGTATTCAACAGCTATTTACCAGAAAGGTGCGATATTTTTTCAATTTGTTTGCATCAGTTAAATTTTTTTCACTTTCATTGATAACCTGCTTCGAATATCAGTTGTAAATGATAATTCTAACGGATGGGAAGGAGGAGTTTATGAATTTTATTTTTCTATATTTCTTTTTAATTTTTGCCCATTTCCTTTCTTATCTCTCCTCTTTCGTCATTTTTTCACATTTTTTTCTCCATTTATTTGATTTTTTTCCTCATTTTCTCTGTTATTCTCTTCCAGTTTCAAACATTCCATTTGTACACATGTTGCAAAAAATATTGTACGTAACTTGGTCGGAATGAGCAATCAACAACTCGTTCGTATGTCATCGCGGGACATGTGTCAATCATGGACATGTAACCCTAATGAATTCAGAATATTGCATTTTACTTTAGAAAAGAAATTTTACTTAATATAACAATAAATAACGGCAACTTGGCCATGTCGCTTTGATAGCAGAGATAAGAACAAAAAGAGGAAATGAAAACATAACTAGAGAGTTCAGAAGTCCAAAAGAGATATGTCATCTGGAAAGCAGGTGGCCAACAGACGATACTCCTTCGTCTTAGATTACAAGCGTTTGAAAACGAGGAAAAAAAAATTGAAACAAAATAAAGAAAACAATTGAAAAAAATTTTTTTATAGCAGCAAAATATGGACCATACGCCATACTGGTTATACGGCCACAAAACTATAATTATTCTCTACTTAAGTAATAGGTACCTAAAATACCAATACATAGGCTAAGTTTGCATAGTATAAATAACAAATAAAATCCATTGAAAGAATGTTAGATGGGTAGAACAAAATATGAAAAAAAGAAAAAAGAATGGAGTATTTACTTTTTTTTCTGTGCTGTCGTAACCACTACGCAATATTTACCTTTTCTCGCACGAAAGTCACATATTATATTCAAACGGATTATTTGGATACCTTCTTCGGCACTAATGCCACCAAATTTTCTATAACCGGAATATGCAAAAATATCGTAATATTTTTGGTTATTGATTTATTCGCGTATTTTGCCCAGGGTTTAATCTGTTTAATGCTTTTTTATCGTCTCGCTTATATTCCAAGCTGGGAGCAAAAAAGTAGTCGATATAAATCGACGACTTTAAAGTGTAAACTTTTATCCAACATTATAAAATAGCATCAAATAATTCTTCTTTTTTTTTCTTTTACTCCTCATCCTAGTACTCCTCTATTCGAATACTAAATTGAAAAAATTTTACCAATACGTAAAGTATTTGACGCATTTCAGTAATCTTATCCTCTGCTACGTAAATAAGATAAACGGTTCATATTTATATCGGTTCTTGATCTTGTAATATTAAGTACTTCCTTGGAATGATCATCTCGAATTTTACTTTTTAGAAGAATTTTTTTAAAACTGATACCTATTAAAGTTTGAGCTGAGTCCTGAATAATTTTTAGTTTCCAAATAAAATAAACTCAGTAGTCCTTACCTACTGAATCCAGACAGTCCAATTTACTTATCTTAATTCAAAGGCTATGATTGAACCTCATATCAGTTGAAAGATCAACTAGTCTCACAGAGTTTATAAACTTTTGCACTCAATTCGTTTACTAAAATTATTTATCCGGTTTTCGAGAGGCTGATTTAGATTTTTTAATAATTTGAATTTTCAAATTTTCAAACTTTCTAAAAACCTATCCCATTTTCAGAAAAGCTTACTGCGTTGGAATTTATTTTCACTTTTCTAATAGTGGTTAAAAACAATAATTTCGAAATTTTCGAAGTAGGAAAAGATAGCTATAGATAGATAAGCCCTAAAAAGTGGAAAAGTAGTTCTTAAAATGATATTGAAAAAGTTTTCCGGAAAAAATATCTCCAAATGGATCAATAAGAGTAAAAAATTACTAAAAAATTTAGAAAAAATTTATGCGATTCAAAGATGTTTAGAAATTTTCTTTCCAAACGTTTCTTAAAATTTCATATAAGAAATATTAAATATTTAACTTCTAATTTTTACTAACTTTTGCGAATAAATGAACGATTCTGGCATAATATTTTAAAATACCAATTATAAATATGAGAACCCTTTTTTCTCGTGGAAATCGAAATTATGTTTCTTCAAGAGATGCTAATAAAGAGGAAATTAAAAACGACAGAGAATAAATCCTTTCCAATATTAAAAATGAAGTCATAGATAAAAAAAAAACAAAACAAACGTATTTTTCTAGAAAAAACTGTTTCTTGAGTGAAAAATTATACTACCTAGTCTAAAAATGATTTTGATTTAACAAATTTTTTGATACCAAAAATTTTTTAATATTATAAATAACTGCTTCGTTGCATTTTTAATAATCTAATTGAAAAATTGCAGTTTTTTCCTTATTAAATATAGCTGAAGGCCTAACTGAATTATTTGTAGAAAGTACTTTTGTAATTACTGATCAGAATCCGTTCTCATGAAAATGATGACAAGCTTATGCATTATCGCAAAACATGAACACTTTTCATAATGAATTCAGTGACACTACAAAAAACTTCGACTTTCACAAGTTTCGAAATTTTCTGATATTAATATTCAATGATTAAGAATACCGGATGTATTTCACCTGGCTATAGGCCTATTCAGTAATTTTATAAATCATGGAATAGCCAAAATTTGTATAAAACGCAGAAACTACATAATTCCAGTTCCACAGAGCAATCAAAATTGGTTGAAATTTATTCTCACTCAATGTGCCAATATCTAAGTAGTTCCATATCTTTTTAGTTTGCTATGCTAATTGCCTAATCACTTTACCGTAAATACAAGTTCGATTTTTCGTCACGGTCATCAAACATTTAATTTCTTGACTACCAACTTATCCTCATGTTGTGGTATGCGACCCTGGGTGACTCAATCCAACCCAATACAAAACCTAACATAATTTCCCAATAATTAAAAAACCACTCAATTGAGTGTTCCGAGAGCATCTCCACCAACAGAATTTGGTGAAGATGCGAGTTAAAGGCCCCAAGACCTGCTCAGCTAGCCAGGTGATTGATTGAACTGCTTTATACCATGCAACAGGGAAGAAAAAAAAGGTGAATTGAAAAAATTTACCTCATAGCTGAGTATTCCGAGAAGGCGTCTTTTTTGAAAAGAGCAACCTGAGTTTACCTCAATTAATTGCCTCGAGCGGCCCGATGCCAGCGAATATAAAATTAAACCATTATAAAAAAATAAAAATGTATTAAAAGTTTAAGTCTTTACAAAAATGAAGACGAAAAATAAATCGACCAGCAATAGTCCGCGACAAAACGAAGGATGAAATCTATACAGAGTTCATAATATTCCAAAGTATTGACAGAAAAAATATAATTTAGAAAAAGATGGCAGGGGAATTTCCGACAACCTCAGTTGTATTGTAACATTACCACCACTAGAAGTAAGATGGTGGTAAGAAAAGACCAAAAAGTTGAAGGAGAGGGAAAAACGTATAGGCTATGTAGCTAGGCTAAGAGTTTAGCCTAGCCGAAGACACTCACGGCGTTTCTAAGTGCGTGTGTTTGAATTTAATTTTATTTAATTTTTATTATTACGAAAAAATACGAAAAAGTTTTGAATTTTGAATTTTAGGGGATGGTCGCATCCTACAATGTTAAAAAATTGTTTTGATCGTAGCTTCATTTAGGACAGGCAAATTAGATATAAAAAAGGTCTTTCACTCTATAAAATCAAGAAAAAAATTTTCCTTCAGAATCCGGTAGTTTTAAGCGGCCTTTTGAACGTATTGAAAATCCCCTCAAAATCTGACTACGGCAGGTTTTTAGTGATTTGTTCATTTCCTAATAGTGATACGAAAAAATTTTAAGAGAAAACAATAGAGTATATACAATTTTCAACAACAATGTTCTCTTAATTTTTTTCTTGAAGTTCCATAGAAAGCTCAGAATATAACTCGAAAGTTTGCACAAACTATTAATAAAAGGTTCTATAATACTGGATGAGGCCCAGTCTCCTCAATACATACTACACTAATATAGCCGGTCAATTTAATAGACCTACCATATACCTAATTCATAAAAATAGAAAAAATTTCATTCTTGTATGTCTTTTTGTTTATGTGTGCAGTATACGTATGTGTTTGTTTATTTATAACACCATAACTTCAGAACCACTCAATAAAACAAGCATTAACTTTTTGTGCACATGTTTCTTATTCAAAGGAAGATTTTAAGATAACTCGGAAGTCCATAACTCCTTTGGTGGCTATGTTGTGGATAAAAAAAAATATATATCAATGAAAATAGTCGTATTCCTGAATAAATGAAGTTATTTTTTCACTTTTGAGCCAAATGTGACTAAAAGTTCTTTGTCGTCGACGACATAAAATAAATATGCGTCAACGATAACTCAGTGAAAATTACGTTCATGGCCGAAAGTTTGTCTTTGTTATTTTAATATTAGATTACAGACCATTAATCCACGTTTAAAAAATTCAACGACGAAAAGTTGACAATACTTCCAAGTGAAAATTCTTACCGATTGTTTTGAAAAATAGAAATATTGTCACCCTTTAGGCAGTTTAGACGCCGTCCGTTTTGTTCATAAAATAGTTGGTATTTTTTAATTATTATTATTTTTTAATTTACTTTATAATGTCCTCTTATCACTAAAGAAGATGAAACTTGACGATTAGTTAGTCAACTGAATACGATGATGGGTATTTAAACTGTAAAATTAATGTGCTTACTGGAATAATCTTTGCTAATGTAAGTAACATTCTACGTGACAGTCACGTTCTTCTCTTACAGCATCCGAGAATTTATTGTTGTATATTTTTATATTCTTCACTTTTTCTGGCAGTCATTACTAGATTGTAGGTAACTCTTAGGCCTATTATTCGTTTTTCACGAATATGACAAAACTTTCATGTGAAAATTTTATGTTCCACTTCTGCAGAAAAAATATCGGGTTACCAGTAAAATGTTAACACCTTAACCACCACCAATTCTCCCTTAAATTCTCCCTTAAATTCTCCCTTAATGACAATTTTTAATGTAAACAGTAATTCACTTTAGGCTTACCTACCTAACACGGTTTTTTAAGTTCCATTATGGAACCGCATATACGTAACAACCGAAAAACTGAAAACATACTATACTGAATACTTAAGTTAATGAAAAAACTGTCGAATCAAGTAGAATTTATTTGTTTGGACGGATTGGTAACCGAAAAAGTTCGTTGTCTGTTCTATATACCTTTTTAAATAAGCCACACTGGATAAGTAACTATACTTCAAAAATACGGTCTGTCTTAAAGAAAAAAATTTTTTTTGGTCCATTTAATTAATAAAACCATTTTGAAATAATAATCAGTCCATGAAGTTAGGCCAGCCAACTAGCCTAGTTCTGCATTCCAACAAATTTCATGTCACATTTTAAACTTATTTTCTTTCCTTTTAGTACTTTTGACTTCCATTTACATCACCAACACGTAGTTCTTTATGTTGATGGTTTTTATCTCGTTTTTTTTTTTTTTTTTGCCAAGTGTGTCTTCAAACAGTTGTTTAAAAACCAGTTTGGCAACCCCACAGGCAGAGATTCTAAGTATCTGCTCAAAAACATGTCAAAGATAGAACCTCGAAAAAATTGATATTTGTTACTGCGCATGTGTGTGTATGTATTTTTATGGAAATGTCTATTTTCATAGTGAAATACGCGCAGCTTTGGATATGCAGAACACATACCTCCGAGAGCTTCACTTTTATCTTCTACGTGTTTCTTAACCATAGCATATATTATGTGGTATTGGCGATCGCTTCAACTCTACCAATGTCTCTGGGCTACTCCTTCTCTTTTGTTTCTCGATGGAGCAGCAGTTTCAATAGGTAGGTACCTAAACCATAGCTCTATTCAGTCAGCTACAGAACTAAGGATATGCAGGAATCCTGTGATGTTTTGTGGAACTACACAGACAAATTGTTGAGGTGTTGCCCGAACATTTTACCCGTAACTATAATATAGTTTTTAACGAATGATAAGAATCGTGAAAATTTGCTTATTCAGTTTCGACACAATCACATTCATCGAACGCAATTACTGGAAAACCGTTGCTTGTAGAAAGATAAAATATTTGGGAGGCATCAACGCATATTAAGTTAAAAATATTTGAAAATTTCAGTTCATTCATACTTTTAGATTCAAGATATATCTGAAATTCCCCAGCTATGTCGAGTTCCTGTCATTTGAATCACATAGGTAATCCAAACAGAATTTCAGCGTGTAATGATAATTTTATATCATTTTCTAATCTACTATATATTTCGTATCTTATTAACAATTATTCCTCTATCTCCATTTCGTATATAATTTCATTCTTACATCCTGTCTAAAATGACGTCAGTAAGACTTGTCAAGACTTGCATCATGACATCACCTTTTCTAGCTAATATAATATTATCTTACTAAACATAATGATGTCATCTATTCCTTGAATACAAAAGACAATTCAGCAATATTCTTAATTCCTCTTAAAATTGTAACTACACCCATTTTATGTCATAAGCATGTTATTCTATTGGCTCACTCTAAATTACGTAGATTATAGTAACCAATCACATTGTATATCCCCCACGACACCAATGTATATTTCATTCGAATCCATACCCTTAGAGTTAAGCCTATTCAATTATTAACTTACCATTATTCTACCAACATCTTCTCTTGTACATTATAATATTTTCATGTATATATTTCTGAAATATACACTACAAGTAAAATAATATATGTGTCGTGTACGTTTTGTAACAATTATACCGTTACACAGCGATATTTCGAAAACTAAATGTGCGAATGAACTGAAATTTCTATGAGAAATCAACATAGTTATATTAGATAACAATTCTGTGAAATTTTCAGTCAAATCGTACGTTTATTTCTTGAAATATCGCTGAAATTCTGTTCAAATTAAGTGATTCAGTGATTCGAATGATCTACAAATTAATTTAGTCTAGTTGGAGAATTTCAGCGATATCTTGAGAATTAAAAAAGCGATTTCATTGAAAATTTCACAGAATATTTACCTAATATACATTGATGTTTCGTACGAATTTGAGCTCCCAACAATGGGCAATTCTCTTGTAATTCCTCTCCGAGTTCCAACATTTTTTCATTATTTTTAATACCTAATTTTGTAATATGGAAATTAGAACAGATTTTTTTGAGTGATTAAAAATCACAAAAAAACCACAACAACTAGCAGATTTATCGATAAAACAACCCCAAACCAACCTCAACTTTATGTTACCAGTTTAGAGTGAAATTGTAGTACCTCCAGACTTACTGTAGAAATTACAAAAAAATCTGTAATTCTGTGCATACAGGTTTTTGTCCGAACAGTTTTCTCGTATTGTAGACAAGCTGCTCAAACGCATTCCCTGAAATTTTTAATGCAGGTGTTACAAAATCTGTAAGTTCAGTAGCTGCCCGAACGAAGCTAATGTAAACTTTTTTGCTGCTCTGTTAACCGGCGTTTGACTCTCATGTGAATAGAATCAATTTATCTTATTTTTGATTACACTACGTACTTTTATATATTATAATGGCTTGATTCTCTCTTACGGGCATTTAGCCAGTACCGACTCTGATAACAATAAGGTAATTCAGGGTAACCTTCTTTTTAATGGACGCCTTCTCGGTCTTTGACACGATTAAATTTGGTTTTCTTTTATAAAAATTTATGCATGTTATATAAATGGACTTTGCTTACGTGTGAAAGTCAGGACTAGGTTTACACGCATTCACCTAATTCAGTATAATTTTGACGAAAGTTGTGTCCAACAGTAAATCACAATCTACTTTCCAAAGTGTAACCCAAAAGGCAAAGAGGGTGATTGCCCTAATGAACTCCTTTTTTTCTTTCGCTTTGCTTATCACTTTTCAAATTTTGAAAAAATTTTGGTAATAAATATGCGACAGTGGATTCTTATGATGCTAATTTCTCGAATTTTCTAAATTTTCAAAAGTAACGAGCCAAAAAAAGGTTTAAAGTTGTTTTGTCCCCCTCGAAAAAATTCTGGCCACCCCCTTATACTTTTAATATTAAAAGTAGGACAGATACTAAAGACGTTTCGTAACCACTGACCTAATTATTAGTGAATGTTAGATTTATGTTTAATTAAGTCTTGTGGAAAGTATCTTGGTTTATGGTCGCATACCATTTACACCTCTCTTTACTTTTCACTTTCATGTAAAAAGCCTAATTACTGTCTCTACATAATCACACAATTCGTTTTCATATTTCGACTAATGGTTCTTGATTATAGTAACAATCACGGCTGGTCGACGCTGAGAAAACAACTCTATGTTTCACATAAAAAGAGCACATCCTACGTGACAGTCACGTTCTTCTCTTACAGTATCCGAGAATTTGTTGTTACGTATTTTTCTTTTCTGTACTTTTTATGGTACTCATTACTGGATTACGACAATTTTTTTTTTCCTATGAGAACAATTATGCCCTAAGCGGGAATTATTAAAGCTGCTATTATGAAGTTGATCTCCCCATAAAGATGAGGACAGAAAAAAAAACCTTCGTATCATTTATAGGCTCTATTAAAGGTAACTTTTCCAGTGGTTTCATATTTTGTGGTACACAAGGGGGCTATTTCAGCGATATCTCTGCAGCCCCTACAGGATTTTACAGTCCAAAATCTCACATGACCACAGATCTCAGCAAACACACTCTTACAGGATAATGGCCACAGAATTACCACTGCCCAACTGGATAACTCTGCCAGGTATTCTTGGACTCGAATTTATACCATGTACAGGCCATTTTAATGTGTCTTTTTTGCCACGGACTCGTATTTTATTCCATGGTAAAACTCACCGAATTAGCATTTAACCAGGAACCATTTTAAAACACCGCCAAATTTTCCCCATTGCCCAATAGAAAAATTAACACATCATTATGTAAAAACATATTTCATGTATTGCAGAGAAAAAAATATACATTTGGGAAACTATGAACAAAATATATGTTGTTTCAGTTGAGATTGCAAAAAGAGAATTGAACAGACAGAATGAAAAAATAAGTCAAAGTTGATGTACAAAATTATCTGTCTGTAAAAATAAAAAAGTGGGGGTAATAAAAACAGGTTTACAAAATGTACAGAGTCTTATTATCTAATTCTATGGACGATCTTTTTTTAGAAAAGGGGGGGGAAGAAAGAAAGAATATGCCAAAAATGTTAGAATAAATTTTGAGATCTGGGAAAATGTATGTGAGAAAGATGAAGAACAGAGAAATGTTGAGAAACGTAAAGAATTCCATTTTTGATAAGAGGGAATGTCAGTGGAAGATAAAAGGAGTTGGGTTTTCTGTTCATGGAATATATATGTTCAGGAAATTACAATGTTCATAAAAGGTGAGGCGAGTTGTGTACAAAAATATTTACAGTTAAATTTTAGAAAATAAATTTTTAAATAAAATGGAAATAGGCCGAATGTGTCAATTTATTTATCTGATACCACCCATTGTCACCAACAGTGTATACGTAGGGGAGACTGGGGTACCAAGGAATACTTTTTTCCTTTTTTTCTCTGTTGTAAGCCAGAATTTAGCTATAAATTTGGACCACAAATTTGAAAAGAGAAAATGTTAATCTACAAAACAAAAACAAAGAAATAAATAAAATGACATTGTGTTTTTAAAATTCTATCTCAAAGGGGGTAACTGTAACGGATATGTTCGTCATATTTTAATATAGACGTACATATTTGTTCACAAAAAAATACGTTTTTCTTACTAAGCAAATTATTTCCTTAATATGTACAGTCAACTGGCGAAAGTACCGTTACTTCCTGTCGGCAACTGTAACATGTTTTCAAACGGAATATTTGAGTACCTGAACATTCTGGTCCCTGAATATTCTCGAAGTAATTAAATACCTAAATCAGCAAATCCCTACTTTGCACACAACACTATGGAAAACCATATACCTTGACAGGTATATAAACTCTTCCATTCATTAAAATATAGGTATTCTTTTGATATTGCTTCATAGTGTATCATATTGCATTGTAAATATCTGGTCAGTTCAGTACTGTACCTGTAACATTCTTTCAGTCTTAAACTGTGAATGAGTAATTGTAAATGAAATATTGTGTTTTAAATTATAGTGATAAAATTATTGTGTGTTTTAATTCAACTAAAGTCTATAATTCAGTTAAGGTCCACAATAGCTGTGGATAATAAAATTTATTAATTTGAAATAATTCTCGAATATTATAATATTCCAGTTAATATTATAATATATCGAAGGAAGTGTAATCGTATTAAAATAGGTCAGTTTCTAGTACTAAACCACTTCTTTTGGCCGTTACAGTAACTATTTTTTGTTCCATGATACACTACTTCAGTGTACCATAGAGCTGAGGGTGGTGTACCTTGTATATATTAAATCTCATAAGAAAAAAAAAATTTTAATCCAAATATTTAAATTTATTTTATCTAATACAGTATGAAATGCACTGCATCTAAAAGTAATTATAATTAGAAAACCGATGATATCTGATATTTGAATTGAAATAATATTAATTATTATTAGAAAAACTGATTGTTTTTCAATTGTCTCACTTTTCTTACGAATTTGCTCATTTCAGACATCTTTTACATTATCCTCAACTTTCTCAAGATCTAATGTTTCAAGTTTTTTGGCAGTTTTAAATATGGAAATTATTTTCAAAAAATTAAAAGGTATTTTTAGCATGTTCCACTATACACCAGAAAATTTATTCCATGGTACACTGGGTTCACCTTGTTACTAGAAATTAACATTATATTTAATCGAAGTGTTTTCAATTGTGACAGACACGGCTTTCCTTCAGCAAATAATAAAATTATAAAACTATTTTTCGAAAGTAAAATTCCCCAAAATTAAAACCAAAACACCGTGAGCCGCTAAAAGTTAGGCTAGCCACCTAATTTCAGTCTGTACCTTTGCCTTTCACACTCGTAGCCCCCACTTAGTGACTGGTACAGAGTGTTTGTACCATAGGTACATTGATACAAGATTTTGAAATATGTTATTGGCTTCCTTCTCTTTTTTTTCTCTCAATGGAGCAGAAAACACAACCAAAAACATTGTAAACTTTTGCTGCTACATCAACCAATGTTTGACCTCCATAAAACTTGGTACAATTGTATGTTTGTCTGCAAACTTTTTTATTATTACACTCGATGCAATTTATTATGGCTTGATTGTTTAAACTTTTGGGCATTTGGCACTACTTAGATTCTCCACTAGGTGATATTTTTGGGTCAATATACCACTAATTAATTCCCACTTGGTGTCCCCACTCGGTTAAATTTGGTTTCTTTCGTAAAAATATGCATGGTTTAAAGTGGTAAAATGGATGATGGCTGACTGCGCATGTCTAAACCAGATAATCTTACATTCACTTCATTGTAAATGAAAATACCCTTGTTTGTCATAGGGAAGTGTTTTAGGCTTTAATATTGGTGTGTTTTGGTCGCATTCTGCCACCCAGAGTCGCATACCACAATTATTGTTAACTCTAAGTAATTAATTATTGACTATTAAACTTCTTTGAAACACACTCGCAAATTTAAACGCTCAATTTTTCTCCCATTGGACACAGTTTTTGTAAAGTTATCAAAATTGTACATTGGGTAATATTTTAATAAATATTGCAATAATAATTATTGGAACAACAAATTGGATTACGATAGCTGACAAACAAACCATTACCAGGCGTATGACACGCAATACCATTGGACCATTTTTTCCACAAATTAAAGGGAGGTCAGCTTTTTGCGTGGTACACTTGTTCCATGGTACCACGGTCTCCCCTACCCTGCAGTAAAGGACGTAATAGAAGCGGGTAAAACAAATCGGTGTCGTCATTTCCACTATCATTTTACACATATTTTGTGCGCAAGTGTCGAACCATTATTCGCGTACCAATGAAACAGTGTCGTTCACACGAATCAGCGGAATTTCATCTAGATACCTACGTATTTATCTTCTCCTGATTTTGTTGTCGATACGGTTTCTTTCAAATTTCACAAAGTCTAAAAAAAAAAAACAAAAAAAAAACAAAAAAAAAAAAAAAAACAGGTAGTTACCTACGTTTACAAGAGTTGGAAATGGAAAGTCAGACGTACGAGAGTTTTCTCGAATTTACGAATGTCGGAAGACAATTAATACGTACGCGAAAATTGTAACGGAAAAGCGATACCTCGGATTTTCGCCGGCAATTTGTTCGCGTTGGTTGGTATTCGAGGAGGAATAGCTGTAGGTTAAACGTACCGTGTGTGATGTTTCTGGTTTTGGCGAACGTCGACGTGAGTAAGTACTCCCTAACAAAAGCACACGTTGTCTCAAAGGTCGATGATATTTCACGTGAATTTGTTTGCGGGGAAGAAACACGAATATCCGAAGGGGTTTTCTCTCGTTCGCCAGCCAAAAGTTGAGTACTAAGTACCTACGTAAATGGTGTTTTTTTTTTGAGGGTAGCTTCTGTATCGTTGTACGCTACTCTTATAACAGCGGACTAATATTACTTGAAGGTTGAAAAATTATTTATATTGGAATTATGTGGAATGCGACGCTGGCGCAGAAATATATTAGATAGAGTAATAACGAAAACGGGGCAATACGATGAAATAGGTATAGCATAAAATGTGCCCAGCTACCTCAAAAGTCTTAATTTGTACAACGGAGGCAGTAACATCGTTTGCGATTACCTATTCTCGCGTCGACACTAGTGACGAGCAAAAGCAAAGCCATGATCAGGACTGTCGCGGTCTTCGACTTGATTTTGGGGTATTGGGTTCAGTGGTGGATCTAGAGCGTCGTTTTGGGCAGAGAAAATGACAAAGTTTTGTTAAGTTGAGCTTTTTCATTCTTATAATTTATATAATATTTAGCTTCATACGTTTATTTTTGTTTTTGTGTCCTAAAAAATAAAATTTTATAAAATAATACCAAATTTATAGTATTATAATTTGTAGTGGGTAATCGTTGAAACTTTTTAAGCCTTCTCAAAGCCGAATTTTTTACGCATCTTCAATGAAACTCGGAACCGATTAAGTGTAAACAACTTATTTATACTCTCCTTAAATATTGGTAGGTCTCTCAAAAATATCGAATTAATATACGTTTGAGACTACTTTAAAAGTAGACTTCATTCTCCAAACTTATATCATGAGAATTGAGAATCCAAGATCAGGAATGTACATAGGCATTCTTTCTCACCGATCGTGTTCTCTTTTTGGGTAACTTCAGTTATCCTTTTCGAATCTCCATTTAAATTATTTTTAGTTAGACTACTATTCAAAAGTATAGCATCGAACCACAGAGGAATGTGATCAGTGGAGATTTTGGAGATATCTCCGATCGTTACCATGTAATAATCCTATGCGTACAAATTTTTTTTTTTACATATATACCGATGTGAGGGCATTGACCTGGTGCTACGTAATTTTTCAGATATAGGGAGACTTCTGAATGTGGAAATCTTACTGATGCAGGTGCATTGGCCCGCATATTTCATAAAATATGATGGCACACGCGTTACTAAGATGAATCCTTTCCCTCAGTCTCTCCCTTATAGTTAATCCATTTTTCTCTCCCTTTGTCTCTTCATTCTTTCTGTTAGACTATCCCCTATTTTCTTCACAGGGTGTTACTTTTTGCATCTCTCTCTTACCCATAACATTTTTCTTCTTTATCTTTTTCTAAGTAATTGGTGAGAAAATATTTACTCTTCCACACCCTTCTCTTATATTTTTGCTTTCTAAATCCCAATCTCTATGAATTCTGGAGATGGTGTAAAAAACTGGAAACCGATTACATTTACCTAAGGTCATCTCTAATCAGTTGCCCACATAAACTCATTTCTCTTCTGTTATTTTTACTTGTTCTTTTTTTTAAATTTTGTTGTGACATTTTTTAACCTAAAAAAGTTTTCTTTTTGATACTAATTGTCATTAACTGTCTCTTTTAGTAATATTTTTGAGAGAGATCGTGATTTTTACTAAACTGCGGAGAGGTTCCAGTAATTAAAAGTGAATTAAGAGTTGTATTTTTCGGAGTAAATTTTTATAGAGAAACTGTTGTTAAAAATCCTTTAAACTTTTTATATAATTTCATCGAGTGAAATGTTGATTTTTGTTTCCTCTGAAACTTTAAAATCTCAGAATACCAAAATGAATCCTGTAAAGATCATTCTTCTTGAAGATTATCAAATATTTTTTGGAGTTAGATTTGATTTTCATTAAATTTTGGAAAAGTTGATAATCAGAATCCTGGAAATTTTCATAGTGCGTTGATTGTGAGGAGTACTGGAGACAGAATAAAGAATATCATGGCTTATCTGGACTCAAAATTATTTTTGTTTTGGTTGTAAAAAAAATTTAATTTTGGAAATTTTTGAAAATAATATTTGGGTAGAATAAAAAATATGTTACAAACTGAGGTAATTCATTTTGTATAAAAATACCATGGTTCGGATAACATTAATTTAAGTTTTAAGGCCAATTTTCAAAGTCAAAATTTTTACTTTTTCATTTCAATGTTTTCATGTTTTCATGTTTTCATGAATTAAATAAAATTATTGTAAGCTCTTGTTCAACTTACTAGTAACTTGGTTGACTTTTTACAATTAAAAAAATTAATCCAATCGATGAAATTTTTCTATAAGTGAATTAGCCTGTAGGTGAAAAAGTCCGTCAGTAAATTGTCTGCTAGGTGAATTTCATAGGTGAAATATCCATCAGTGAAAAGTTTGGCTCCCCTTTTATATGGATTCTGTCGCCTTACTTAAATTTTTTCACTTAAACTTTTGTCTTTTTTATTTTATTTTTGGAATTTTTTTGTAGGGAAAATATCCTTAACCCCAGATTTTTCAATGATTGAGCTTTAACATTTGATTTTACTTTTGGTCATGCATCAAAACTCTGGATCTTGGGATTGGTCTTAGTTATGTCAAGTCAACTAGGCACAAAACATCTGTGTTATCCTAAAATGGTACTCTTGTATCAAGTTTGAAATTTATGACTCTAAGGAACAAAATGCCTTGTACTATTTTAGAATTTTATAAAAATGACTTTATTATCTTAGGATGGTACAATTTTGGACTTGGTACGCAACATAATATATATACCTATGTACTTGGATGCATTTTTTTTTGCAAGGTAAAATTATTTTATAGTGGGTGCACCCTCCCCTCATTCTTCTTTGGTACATTTCTAAAAATATTTGTTAATTCTTGTAACGATATTTTCGTATCATACATAATAATACTTTCCTAAATTCATATATTTATTATCATCATCATTGCTCTCAGTCTATTTTCTTTTCTTATTCCATTCATATATACTCACATTATTTAAACAAGTCAATACTTGCCAGATGACATCATCTTCCTACAGAAGCAGTTACTTTGTTTACACAAGTCCTATGAACTCATTTCTTGTTTATACCATTTTTTTAATATTGCGTATATCTTAATTTCCACTAAATTATTTGTGAACACTTGCTTTATGTCATTTTCTTAAGACCATTGGTCATACTTCATCTATGTATATTTCTATTAACCAATAAGATCGAAACCCTTCTCCGACACTTTGTAAATTCGCTCGCTGTTATGATACATAACTGTCACAATTCTTAGTTCAAGTTTCATTCAGCTTTCATTATACATTGTGGTGAATATACGATTTATGCTTGTGTAAATCTGGGCTGAAATTTACTTTTGGAGCCAATGTTTCTTACTTCGTTAGTATTACATTGAAGATTTAATTTTGAAAGTATCCTGAATCCTCTATTCTACGAAGATACAAATGATTTTTGACCTATTTCCTGTTGAAACCTGTATTTCAACTGAATTTTTCAGAAAAGTAATTTTTCAGCTGACCAGGTCATTTATTATCAGCTACCTGTCACAGCTGGCAATAATATGACAGGGTAACAATGATAACAACAACAGACCATTTGCACAAATCGTAGCCATTGCGAACCACATTCCTTCATTCTCTGTCCACCTGCTTCGTCTTAGTCCAAATATTATCGTAAATTCGTGCATGATAACCCCAAATAATCAAAACTACCTATTTACAACTATATTAGCTGAAATAATCGAAAACTTTACACTGAAAATGTTTCCTGTGATGCAGGAAGTATTCAGAATTTTCCCAACAGTAAAGTTTCTTTTGAAAAATAAAAAAACAAAAAAACAAAAAAACAAAAAAACAAACAAGAAGAACAACATAAAACGTGACCCAGTAATATATTATACAGAGATATGGAAACCTAATTTGAATTCACAATTTTTGAATATTTTTCAAATGATGCTGCTATTTCACATGAAAAATTAATGTAATCTACCTTTTTCGTCTGGAATGAACAGTTAACTTTTCATAACAGATCTGATAGTGCTAGTTAACTACGTGAAATTTAATTCAAAATTTGGACAATATCCAAATAAGTTGTGATATCTTAACGTAGAAAATTCGTGTTCGCCGAATATTCGTTAATTTCGTCTAATATCTGGCCACCTTTTAGCCAATATTACCTATATATAATATTTCAGATCCTCCACTTTTGTGGATTGTGGAAAACTGATAATTCCAACTATTGTAAATTACTCATTCTTTTTGACTATGACGAAAAATAAATAAATAAATGAATAAATAAATAAAATCAGTGTAACAATGTTATAAAACATGTTCAACATCATAAAAAACCACCCTCATTTTCATAATAGATTTACAAAAATGCAATATGCTCCACATTATTTTAAGATTAATAGTCTCATTTATTCTTTTTTCAAATGGGTACTTCTTGGTTTATTGTTCGCAACGTTAAAAATAAAATAAACAATTTTAGTACCCCGTTAGAAAGCAAAATGAGTAAAAATAAATAAATAATCGATGCCCATTTCATTTTTAAACTTGACAATTGTGTCAATAACATCGACGCTTGGTGATTTAATTGGTACACGTATGAAGACCAAATTCTATTATAAAGTCGTGGAATCTGCATTGTCATAATCGATAAAATATTTTTCATCGAAACTCACAGAAGTAGAGAAAGAAGAGTAATATTTAAATATCTGATGTTTGTTTTAAGCTGCTAAAAGAAAGCAATCAAAACAAAAAACAAAAAAAAAACTAGCGATAAAACATCAATTCTTCACAGTAAACATTTTGCTAAGTCATTCATCGTCATTCAAAATCTATAAATGATAAAAACCTCGATGTAGGCCAAATAACAATTTTTTTTAAATTATTTAATTATCGTTTTACGGATAGTACTTGAATCTGAAATAAATTCTGGCTCCAATTTCAACTAATTCCAAAATGCTATGTCTCCTTGAATACAGAGTTAAGAAGAAGTGTCGCTTGACGTCACAGCTTATTACGCCTTAAATATAAAATTGTTACCAAATGCAATACAGAAAAGTCACTCAAATTTTTGGCGCCGCAAATACGAAAAGATATACTTTAAGCAGCACAAGCGAATTGCTTTTCCCTAGCAATTTTGTGTTTTACATTTTCTTGGAAACTACTGAGTAAATAAGCATCTAACCACTATTAAACTTGCTTCTATATAAACACGATCTTCCGTAATCATTCCAGCTCTTACCTTCCCTGATTTTTTCAAAACAATAAACATAAAATTTGACAAAAATTACCTGTTTTAGCTTTTTCTTGGAAACTTTGCTTCCCTATGAAGACTATATTTTGTGAAAATTTGAGGCCAATCCCTGTTGTAGATTTTATAAAATCTAGGAAAAACCACATTTCCATGAATGTTTTGTTTTCCCAGTTTTATGGGAGATTACCGAACCAATAAAAACATAGCCCCTGATTTTATATAAGGAATATTATTCTTAAAAATGTTATTCGCATCCCCAAAATTTGGGTGATACATACTCATATATACAATTATTATAATAAATACTTAAAAAATAAACCTTGA
Organism: Ericerus pela; assembly: GCA_011428145.1. Classification (NCBI taxonomy): domain Eukaryota; kingdom Metazoa; phylum Arthropoda; class Insecta; order Hemiptera; family Coccidae; genus Ericerus; species Ericerus pela. The sequence goes on along the minus strand of WOFM01000041.1, from coordinate 1,126,373 downwards.
TAAATAGTTTCATAATATAGGCTTAGTTCATAAAAAGAAAACAATTTTGTCAAAATAAGAAAAAATGATAATCATCGATTTATTTTACCATGAAACTGATTATTTTCATTATCCTCACCCTAACCCCTCTGTGAGATTGATTTTAATACCCCATTTGCCTGTAAAATAGGTAATAAAGTGAAAGTGATTCCCACCAAATTTTTACCAATGTTTTATGCGTGAAGAGCAAGAGAAGAAGTAGAGATAACATCAGTAAAAAAAGTAGATGGAGAAAGTGGAAATGAAAAATAAAGTAGAAGTTGTAATGTTGTTTCGTTGTTTATAGAGCGAATACGAAAATGAAAGAAAATAAAAAATAAACAACAATTTATTTTATTTACTGATGTATGAAATCTTAGCACTTGGTCTATGGTGGGGTTAAATGGAAATTATAATTGTCAGATCTGCTTAACTGTAACTCTTATAATTGTAACTCTCATTTATGTGAGTTACATTACATGTAGGTGTGTGGTTATGTTTTGTGCACATACACAACCACACTATTGTTAATCCTTTATGAGTAAAACCCTAGTGGAACTCCACCTTTTTTTAAAATTCATTTTCAATGCTTTTCTCTCATTCTTATAAATGTTGAAACCTGCGAATTTTTTTTTCATAGACTTACTTTAACTGAAGAGGTGACAAACTGAGCTGCAGCTGTAATTTGTTTAATGATGATAATTTTGACAATTTTTTGACACAATTATGGCCTGAGTCATCATTTTTCTGTCCTAAGTAATAATATCAATATATTCTGATTGAATGTAAAGGAGTAAGTATATTATACACCAAGGTTCAAAAGTAAAACTTTACATACAAGGGAAAGTTAGTTAAACAAGTACAGCAAATGAGTAATTCTCAATGTATGTTTTTTATTTTTTATTTTTAATATTATTGCAATTAATAATTTTGATATGGTGGGAGTTTCGGTGAATTTTTTTAACATATAAAAATAAAAAAAGAAAGATAAATATAATATTACAGTTATTGAAGTAAAACTAAAAACATTTCCAATTGGAGTTTGTCATTTCAATTGCAGTCTTATAGATAATTGTGGCATTAGAAAGAAAGTTGATCTTGTTACCTTGCAATTTCCTCATAAAAATGTGTACATGGAGGCAAGTTTACTCTTTACATTGAGGTTATGCTTCATCAATGAAAAAATATACTTTCAGCTTTCAAAATATCATTGTAAATATTGTTTTTCTAATCATTCAATATAAAAATTAATTTTTTGTACGATGTTTTAAATTATAATCTCTAATTTCACAGCAGTAATGAGTATTCATTATTAAGTAGACAAGCATTAAAGTACAGTACCCGACTTTAAAAACTTTTTCTCAATGGAACCTAGAACAGTATTTGACATAATTTGTAGACTTGAGATACATAACTAACCACGGAAATGACCTAATAATTCACGATGTCAAACTTCAAACTTTTTCTTATTACAGCACAACAGAAGAAAATCTGTGAATGTTATCGCACCTATTAATTATATGAACAACATCAGGCTACTGACAAAAAGATATTCCGTATTTCTGACCCTTTATTGTCTATTTTTGATTGAAAAATATAGGAGTTTGTTGAATTTCAGTGTTTTTAGCACACTAAAATTAGGGGTTTACTTCATGCTAAATAGACTCTTTCTTAAGGTTAGGCAAACTAAGATTTAATAGCTTTGCTTGGTAGGATTACACTAACTTACACCAACCCGTACTGGTAGATATATTCCACAAATATTCAAGTAAAACTTGACGCAAAGTCATATAAAATTCCTACATTTGTGGAATCACCCTCCTGGTGTAGGTTGGCCTATCAAACAGAGCTAATGTTGAAGCAGCTTTTCTTCCTAGTTGAATACTACCTAGATGAAAGTACTTTTTAGAGTTACCTATCTAGTATGTCTTGTCACATTGACTATAAGTTTTCGATATGCAGTCCCAAAAAATAACTAGATTATAATAACCTTATTTATCAGCGATGATAAAGGAAATGGTTTGGTAACAAGATGATTGAATTAAACATTGTGCTTGAAACATAAAGGAATGTCGGTAATGTTTGTTAATAATAATTTTTTCACTGCGTCATACGTTTACTATTACACATTTTTGATATCACCCACCACAAAAGCACATTAAACAACACCGTCTAAGAATTTACAACAAATTTAACCTTCAATCTAACTTTTAAAGTTTTCATTAAACTTTAAAATAGGACAAATTAATATTAAACATTCTAAACCTCAAACTCTACTAAGCTTACATAATTTGACGATATTTACGAATCCAAAGTTTTCACAACCTTCACACTTACCATTTTAGCTATGACTGCAAACATCGAGTGTAACGAATTTGTTAATAAGAATAAAACACGAAGCGGAACAAACTTTACGATATCTTTGCAAATTTAACGACTGAAAGGATCGTAATTACTCTTTCACGAATTTAACACAAAGATTACAAATTTTACTGACTTCCTACTCGAGTATGCAACAATCATGTACCTGCAGAAAATATTTTTCTGCGAGTTATGAAGGCTAAAAATTTGGGTCAAATGTTTTTAATTTAAAGATATTTTACCCCCCTAATTAAACACCATTATCATGCACTTTACCTGAAAATTAGTACCATTAGGCTACCCTGTTTTTTGAAAAAAAAAAAGATGGAGACTTCCGAGGTTGTATGCCAGTAAGTGAATTATCGTTGTAGACTTACCTACTTGGTTTTTAATATTAAAACCACGCAGGCAAGTCTTTTATAAGGGCAGAAATTGTTATCAAAAACCTTGTAAATCTAAACAATTACATGAAAATAACTGAGCGAAGGTGAATGAAAACAAATTATATTTGATATTTATTTGATTTCCTTTCACTTATAAAATATAATAATTTCAGTTTAGGCCAGTCAAATTAGATTAAAAAAAGGCGTTTTAGCGAATAAAATCAAGGAAAACATTTTCTTTTGGGATCTGGTATTTACAAGTGCCCTTTTAAACGTGTTGAAAATTCCCTAATTTCTTTATTTTTGTGCCCCCCAATAAGTATTTAATGCTTTACTATTCTCCTAATAAAGAAAAAAATTTTTCACCATAAAATTAATCATGATGTTTCTTCTTAAATGCCTTAGAAAGCATTAAAAATGATTCCAAAGTCTGCACATACCACTATTGTAGGTGTACTGTATTGGATGAAGTCAAGTCTTCCTTATACATGCTCTATTAAGTTTGTAGGCCTTAATATATATACTTATATGTAAAATTTTAAAATGGAAAAATTTTCATTTTTGTGCGCGTATATACGTCTTTTTAATACCATAACTTTGGAACCACCTCTTTGTGAGAAGTTGGAGATAAAAATTATGAAATAGTCTATATAATTACTGTTCCTATATACTACCGTGTATATACAGAGCATAGTCAAATGTGTGCTTGATTTAAGGAATACAATGTGCTTGGTTTCTTAAATAACTGAAGAAAATTCTTCTGAGTTATCTTAAAACTGTCCTCAGAATTACACAAATATACATTTAAAGAAAATTTTGTTTTGTTTAGTTGAGTGGTTCTGAAATTATGGTGTTGCAAACAAACACTCACACCTACACACTGCCTCATAACTACATACACCAAAATAAATATTTTTCTATTTATATGTGTGGAATACCTTGTATGAGATATTCACACTAGAAGGTCTTCAACAGTATTTGCGTGTTCTGCCACTTCATACAGTTAAGTATGGGAGAGCGAAATCCTCGGCAAACACTGGCGATTTTTGAGCCGGTTCTGAGAGTTTATATACAGGATTTGGTACATGCACACAGACACATATGCATACGTACATGTACGTAATTATGTCATGCGTTACGTCGTTTCTTGCCTCTGTCGAGGTGATAAGAAACGACGCAGCGCATTTGGTACCGGGCTGTGACATCACCGAGATCGTTATCTGGTAATTGATCTCGGCCCGTACAATATATCTTACCTGTACGTACGTACAGGTACGAACATACAAACACACCAGTGTGTATTTGTTTAACATCATAGAGATGATTATTGCCAGCCTTTGGGCGGTGACTGTTGTCTAGGGGTGCAAGCCCCTATTACCTCATACGAGTATTGTCCCCACAATATGTATTAATTTTATGGTAAGCCTATCGCCCTGTTATGATATACTGATATAATAGGTATGTATAAGAGAGACTCAGTTCATCGAGTACAGTACACCTTCAGTAGTGGTATGTTCAAACTGTGGAGTCATTTTGTGTTCTTTCTATGGCATTTAAGAAAACATTAAATTTAACTTTTTTGTCAAAAATTTTATATACTATATTGTTCGTTCAACCAATTTTCTTGTATCGTTATTCGAAGAAGAGTAAATTACCAAAAACCTGTTGGAGGCTCATAAAAAAAGGGATTTTTATTGTTCAAGCCTGGATCAGGTTTCAGAGGATTTTTAATACATTCAAAATGGCACTTCAAACGACCGGAGCCCGAAAAAAACCTTTTTCCTGATTTCATTCAGGTAAAATATCTAATTCGGCTGGCTTAATGAATTATTATTAGAATGTTGCAAAAAATTTTCTGATTTTTTAAATAAGTTTCTTTTGTTTTTCTGAAATAATTTTTTTACCATTGAAAATGCTTTTAAAGCCAAGTTGTGAAAAAATGTCCGCCACCCAATTTTTATCAATGTTTTCTAGGTGAATTATATGAGAAGGGGTAGGTAAGGATGGTAAAAAAAGTGGAAGGATAAAATAGCAATGAAAAATAAAGTCGAGGTGGTAACGTTGTTTTGTTGTTTACCGAACAAATACAAAAATAAATGAAAATGAGAAAAAATTAAAATTACATTAAAAACAAATTTTTAAAAGATAAGCTTTAATTTAATTTTTTTTTTTTTGACTTTAGCTTCATGTGAAAAAAATATTATTTCTTTGAAGAAGGTCGGCGGTAGTATTGGCATATGTTAAAATGGCAGTAGCGAGTAGAATAAAAACGTATAATGAACAACTCTAAATTTTTAAGTAGGTTTTCTTTAGAAACTCTACTTATTACGCTTAGTGCCATATTAGTCCTAAGGGTTGGAGGTGGCTGGGTTCGTTCGTTTCCTGACCTTAGGAAAATTTTAGCATCAATAACTCAAATTCATATACTATATATATATATGTATATTACACATATACATATAGGTCGATATATAAGTCAATTTCTTGTTCGTAAGTTTTGTTAGATAATCACGAAATTTGATACAGACATTTTTACAAAGTCAGGGATCAGACTTATTGATTTTGGTGTGGATCGTTTGGATGGTACTTTCGATAATACCATTTTTGTATTTATTTTGGCTATAAAATCTTCAATTTTACACCAATACCTACGATATTCAGAATAAATATTTATTTTAATTCATTGTAGTTTGCTTTGAATTTTTCCGTTAATCGGCCTGACGCTACTCCCGTCATCGCTGTTTTTGTTTTTAAATTGGTTATAAAATGAGGAATTTTTGAGCAATATGCACGAAATTTGAAAGAAATTTTTATTAATACAATTTATTGTATCATGCTACTAATTTTGGTGCCGATTGACCAGACGGTATTTCCTGTAAACCTTTTTTTCATTTTTTTTTCTAATTTACATGAACTTTTCTTTTTACAAAAATTAACCGCATGTTCATGTTTTCTTTTTATTTTATTTCATAACTTTATTATATATCTTTAATTTTATTTGAAATTATATGATTATTTACCATACTTTATCATCTTAATTAATTTTTCATTTTTTCAGGAAATAATGCTTTTAAATTTCACGTTGTCTAATATTGCGTCAGCAGCTAATAAATTTCATTCAATCATAACATACCATTAACGCATATAAACTTACAAATAATCATAATGACCATCAAAATTCGTAGCTCTTTTTCTACCGAGGCTTGCTGCACAAGAGTTTTTTTGAATTTTTATTCATTTTCAATACCCTTTTCTCGTTGTTACAAAGTGTGAAACTTGTGAATTTTTTTATTGACGAGGGTTTTTTAAAAAAAAAGCAACCCTTGACTTGTCTACTAGACGCTCTCCACCATAACACAAGCAAAAAATTATCCTATTAACTCTTACTCATTTCCTTGACAAATATATACGATGGTAAGCTTCACACAGATCTGAAATAAACAGCGTAGACATACGTGTATCCAATAGAAATTTCTATCATAAATCACTTAGTAGCGAAATTACTGTAGTAAGTAACTATCGAAGTTTGTCTGCTGTAGTCAACAATTCGATAAATTAACAGCAAAATGCAACCTTCCCTTTATATTTAAGCTGTGCTAAACAAAAGGAAAAAAGTATAGGTAATAGAATAAAAGGTAAAGGAATGAGAGGGGAATACAATAATGTATAATATTATGTAGATACCGTATATATATGATATAATGGAAAAAGCGTAAAACGTTTCCTTTGTTAAACGCCGACTGAGAGGCTAAACGCTCTTTTATGAATTAATTCTAAACCACTGGGTATGAAACTTTTAATGCATCTTCGGAACCAATATAACCCTTCGGCACTTACTCATCTTTTTGCGAACGTGTGGGTTTTAATTTTGTATTTTCACATTTTCCGGTCTAAATCGATACATCTTTTTCGGTGGAGAAAGGATATCACGTATCAACATTCCACATAATATAAAGGCTTAGCAATTTTATATTCAAACACCATGAAAAAACATTATTCTATGTTTTAATTTGTTTGTATATTTTGCATTGTTACCTGCACATAAATTGGTTTTAAACGTACATTCGAAGAATATCGAGGCAAAATATTGGCGGATGGTCATCCATATGTAATAGGCTATAATTATCTTGAAGCACTCCAGAAAACTCGAGCTTAGATTTCAGAAAATAATGGTTAGGGCTACAAACATTGAAAATTTTACAAGTACTTATCACTTATCAGATCTAATTTTCAGATTCTCTTCTTAATGAATCTCGAATCGTAGTAATGTATATTTTTACTTCATTAAATATGGTCTGTTTAAATTTTGATTGAAGTGAAAAATATCAATTTGTTAATGACAAATAAAATTCAAAATATTAAAAAGAGAAAAAAATCTATTTCTACGAATTATGTATGCATCATGAATTTTGTTACATGTGTCTCATATTATGTTGTGATTAAAATAAAGTAATATTACTTATCGCGGCTATCACGTAAAGCAAATTGTCAACCCTTTTCAAATACTCTCAACTACAAATCCTCTTAATTCCCCTATTAAACTGATCAACGTGTCCAATCTTTGGTTATTGAAATTCATCATTTTCAGCTTGTATGTAATTTTTAATTTTTCTTTGTTGACTGTGAAAAAAACAACAACAACAAGAGAAGCGAACAATACCTGAAAATATACTTTAATAACATTATTCAACTTTGGAGAAATTTTTTTTCTTATTAAATCCCATTATCCCACTGAATCTTGTAAAATCTATAGAGAAATGAGAACTGATAAAGACTTGTAAAATTTTCAATTCTTCTAGCCCCAACCATTATTTTCTACAAATTAAGCTCAAGTCTCCAGGAGAATCTGATAACTTACAGTAGTTTTTAAATATTCTAAATGGCACCCTTTACCCCTTTTTCTATCATAAAATATAGAAAGTATTATTGAAAGTTTAGATTAGTTCAGTTTGAGAGAAAAACATAAAGTGAGAGAGACTTGATACTTTAATAAAACCAAAAATAATTATTTATGATACAACTGTATAAAGTAGCTGATTTTTACACTAGTTTTAATCACGTACTATATACAAGCATGTCAGACTCCATTTTTCACAACATCCGCCCCCCCCCCAAAAAAAAAATGGAAAAAACGGAGAAAAAATTGGTAATAACAAACGAAGTGTGAAATGGGTATAAAAATAAAAGTATAAAGTATACTTAACACATGCACCCAAACTATTGCATAAAGTAATAATCTAAGAATAAATAATTTACATTATGCATCGTTTTAAAATTGTTCACAAAAATTAAATTTATTTTTCTGATTTATTTTTGGATGTTTGTGTCATTATAGTAGGTATAATTTTTGGTTTATTATTGGGTTGTGGAAGGATTGTGGACCATTTCTTTTGAGGTATTTCGTTTCAAATTTGGGTACCCGGTTAGGATACCGCAGTACATAAAATATAATTATGTCTCCCTTAAGTGAATTATGATTGAGAGAGAAGTGTAATAATGACATAATATAAGAGAGAATAATTTGAATAGAATATAGATGTGAAAATGAAATGTAGCTGAGTTCAATACAGCGCTTCGAAAATTGAACATTGAGCAAATTTTTTAGTCTGATTATTTCCATAAAAAATAAAAATAACTTGGAACAATGTAGATATGACCAAGATTGTCAGAATCAATGACGGAAAGATACACCTAAACTATAATGTATGTCCATATTAATATATGACCATGAAATCACATCATAACTAAATTACCTACACACTATACTAGTAGATCAGCCTATAAGTTTGTTTCCACATAAACAAATTATCGGCCATATTTTCTAATGTAGTCGGCTCCCACTTGAAATTAGTTAAAAATCTGAGTCCAATCGAAACGCCTTTTTATTTCATTCAAAACATCAAAAAAAAACTTCGAATGACTTGACAAAATGCAGAGAAATCAACATTTCCGAGAAAAAAAAAAAAAAATCCACAAACAAGTTACTCCCAATAAGCTTAATTATTCTGCCAAAAATAATTTTGCACGGTTCCCAACATAGATTTTCCTCTCGAATGCCATAAATCAAACTCGAAAAACATTTAAAAGTCATTATACGTCGATAATGTCCACCGCACCAAACCATTTACGATGGTAAAATCCGTTACATTTCTACATCGTCGATAAATTTTTCCTCTGCCAAATTTTCCAACAGTCTTGGAACGGACCTTTGAAAAAAAAAAAGAAAAAAGGAGAAACCATTTCTTCCATTTTGGTATTCATCTGTTTCGATTTAAAATTAATAGCTTTCCGCCTGCGTATGTATAGTTGGCACGTAATCATTACAACGTGAAACACTTTCTCCCCGAGAACATTTCAAGATAAATGGCAAATGTGGTTAATTTTTTTATGTTTTTTTTTTTTATTTTGGCTCTCCTCACTGCCTTGCACACGGCGAAGTTTGCTACCATTTTGCTGGCCAAATCGTTTTTGAATCAACTTGATATTAATTTACACCGTTTTTTTCATCTACTCACCCAGTAGATGCAAAATGTTCGGATAATTTTTATAATTTGCGTACTGTAACACTCGAGGGGAAGGGGAATCATTCATATCGAACGTGAAATCATCGATATTTACGCGGCTCGCATTGTATTCTCAGCATTAGCTTCCTCATCGTTAATATAAACTTCATTAACATAATTTTAATGCGGATAAGCCATGAGTTCCGGACACTCAAGTCCTCATTCTGGGTCGACATACTATCTGCTTGTTCGTCACCAAAGAAGAAACGGAGATCTATTTTACATTTTTTCTCACATACTTGTTACCCAACCTTTCACCATTTCAACCAAGAGAAAGAAGAAACTTAATGCATTCATAAGTTTCCGAACAAAACTATAGAAAATAGGTAACCGAAATTATTTTTATTAAATTATAACCACAACGAAAGGACACATAAGTTACCTTGAAATTCCTAATTTAAATACAGAAATATCTCAATCAGTAACTACCTCGCTATCGATTTTAACCAGCTTAATGGGAAATTGATGAAGTGGCTTTCTACACTCATCGTACTTTGACGCGTGAAGTTTTCCACGTTTTCAAACTGTGAACTTTGCTGACCATTTGACACGATTGACATGAGATAAATTTGACAATTTACACCTTCGCTGAATATTTGGATTAGAATGGATCTTCTGCACTAGAACACTCTACATTTCAGCGGATTCTGATGTTGGAAATTTTTCAGAATTTGGGCAACATTTTCAATTCGATGTCAATTTTCACATTAGATTCTATGGGTACGATTTCACAATTCTAAAATATTTTGATACCTAAAAGTGAGCACAGTATGAAAGGATCTTTAGCAATTAACTCCACTTTCTATCCCTTTATAGAGAAAATATTATTAGTACCTCATGCACTGAATAAATAAATGTATTGAACAAATTGGTAAAATCGTCATCATCCCAAAAATTACAATTTTTTCAGTCCTCTCTGCAACCATTTTGAAAAAATTTCAAAATGCATTTTTTCCCTACTCGTCCTGAAACTTTTGACGAAACTGTTGCTGAGAGTTATGCATTTTATGTACATTTCGATATACCGAAAGACAAACTTTAAGACTAAGCTTATCTTCTGTTACAGCAGAGACATTTTACTAATACCTATTCGGAACAAAGCATCACGCAGTCTACTCATAAAAACAGGCAGTCGAGGACAGAATAGGTAAATTTCCGGGGGTAAGAATCATTTCAGGAAGTAAAGTTTTTCAAGAAAAAAAAATTATATGTCCACTGATAATTATTGAAATTGTACGCACACGATTATACTAAAAACATTGTTTCATTTTGATATTCCAACTTTGGATTTTTTCACTTGAGAAACTGACAATCATATAAAAACAATAGTTTAGAAGAAAGCAATAATAAATAATAATCCATGTAAACCAGTTCAATATTGGTTGAAAAATTGTGAATTTAATTTTTGTTAAAACTGAATTACCCCGAGGACTGACATAAATAATTCAATGGTTGACGCATTCTTCTTTTTGATAGATGTTGTGGGGATCACCAACTTGTAAGAGGTATAGGGGCTCCCACCTCTTGATGACAGTTGCCTCCAAAAGGCTGGTTTATTATTCGTCTCTTTGACATTAAATGAATAAAGTATACACTTGTAAGGTTGCATGTTCTTACCTGTATGTATACAACATTCGTACTATGACTAATTAATAGATAAAGATCTCATTGATGTCATGGAATGGTAGAAAATGTCTTACGTTATTTCTTATCAGTGACTAATAAGAAATGATATAATCAAATGATGTAATCGCATATGTATATGTACGTATGTGGGTCTGTGTGTGTGTGGCAAAATCCCATATATAAACTCACAAAACTGGCTACAAAATTTCCAAAATTGGCTCGGGTTTTGGCTTCCCCATACATAAGTACAAAGGGGCAGAACATGCAAATAGCTGTTGGCTACCTTCTTATTGAGAATCATTTTTTTTTCACTGTTGTATAGTTATATAATGAAAGTCCTGAAGCGCAGCTTCACAGCACTTTGGCTTGTATTGGCTTGGCAACACTGATCAATTCGTTATTAAGATAGAAACAACAAAATATTTATGGTTGGCGCTTTTGCTTTGAATTTTGTCAGAATAATTTTCGTTGAATTCGGTCTTAAAACATATTGGTTATACGTTTATTATAATGATGAACCTCTTTACTTTGTTAAAAACAAAATTTGTAAGTGATGGACCCTCCTCTTCAAGGAGGTAGCATTTCAATCATTCCAAACAACAATTTTTCCCTCAGTCTGTAATCGGATACATTCAATATTTTGTTCGAAACACATGTCACAAAATGCGAGATTCAACAATTTTTTTCAAGGCCCAGAATTTCTAACCGTAGTGCAAAAATTATTTAGCGGGAGCGAAACATGTATTTGCTCCCAAAACTAAAATGTTTGACTACTCCAATCCAACCAGTTAGATGCGTTCCCTAATCGCGCATGCGCATATGTTGTAAAAAATAGCGTTTGCTACTCGAGCAGAATGTTAGCTACCTCGACTCGTCCAATTACAACATTCGCCTGTGACTTGTGTTGAAAATTGCAACTTGTTGAGGATCACTCACTGTGTGTTCTCATAGCAAAATACACGATGGATAGATCCTTCGATCATTTAGTACTGGATACCCAGTAGACCGTTACACCAATGTTAATCAAATTTGTCGGCATAAATTTACCGCACACGCGTAGTGTTGGTTTTTTTTCATCTGTTTTCAGTACATTGGTCCTGTGAATCTAAACCTATCTCCAACCTTTCCGTGAATCCAATCAAATCTGTGCCCATTTCACGAGAGTGATAACGAGTATCACGGATTTTCATGTTTACCTGGGTATTCAGTACCTACTAAATGATCGAAGGCCAGACCCTGTATACTTTCGTCGAACGGTTACATAAGTTGATTTGATTTCTGCATAGAACGGTGTTATATCCAGAAAAACAAAATGGCGTGGAACTGTGTTTGTGATTAGAAAAATAAACTCGGCGTGGAACTGTTACATGTTTTAGCATTATTGCTTTATTGCTTAGAACTGTGCGGCAGCCCACCAGTATTGACTGATATTTGTAAACTTAATTGGTCAGTAAATGTGATTTTCTCAGGTTAGGTTCAAGCATAAAATGAAGTTAAACTTTAAATCTTCTCAGTCTTTTTCGATTTAATGAAGCATTTATGTTAGAAGCTCCTGGGTACCTATACCTACTATTTCAATTTCCGTATAAATTTACTTAATTTTTCCGTCCCACTGTAACGCAGTTCTTTCGGCTGGTGAAATGCTGTAAAAGTCTCTACATCCGAATTTTCTTAGTTTTCAGTTATTTTTGAAAAACTTTAACGGAAATTTCCCTAATGACGAAGTTGAGAAAAGGACGAATCGAAAAAATTATTCGGATCACTAAATTACTCGTTTTTCGATTAATGAGAATTCCTTAATTCGTTTTGAACATCGATACGATTCTGTTCATGGCTAAGTACTGCATTGTACTCATTGCTCTGCGGCATTCGTTTCTGTCAGTTTTTCCCTTTTTTCTGTTTTTTTTTTTTTTTTTTTTTTTTTTTTTTTTTTTTTTTTTTTTTTTTTACTGAATTTACCCGCACCAAAGTGAAAATACCGTGAAATGCGAATAGTTTCTTTACGCTCGGCCTAATTTCCGGATACCAGATATAGTCCAAACCTATTTATCCTCTTGGCAAAACTACTCGTGTTTTTTTTCTCTTTCACTCTCTTTCTCTCCCTTTGTCTCACTTTTTCTATCTCTCTCTCTATCCCTCTCATGAGGATGTCCCAATTCTTTTGGGGTTTTTTTACTGGTCTTTTCGACCAACTTGTTCCCGTTGGAAAGAAAAAAAGAAGAAGAAACCTGCTAAAAGGAAAACAATTCTCACCTTTATTAATTTTTTACACCTTTTTTTTTTTTTTTTTTTTTTTTCGTCGAAGTATTACTACACGACACAAGAAAAATTACTTGTAGCTATGGTTGAATTCGATCAAAGGATTAACTTTCATTTTTTTTCCTTTTTTACCTTTTTTTTTTTTTTCACTAAATTAACATCCAAAAAGGAACCCTTTTCGAAGGGAGGTCAATTACGTAATCGTGCGAAACTCTAAAAACGCTTTTTTTCTTTTCTTATTGCCAACCTCTCAAAGGGGGAAAAAGTATTCTTATTTATATCACGAAATAAATTATTTTCCTTCGTCCAAAATGATTGATGAAATAAAAAAAGGAAGAAAAAGGCACAAATAACCAAAGCCTGCAAATTAAGTCTTTAAGTTGCAATTAAAATATAGAATATTTTTTCATTTTTCTTTCTTTCTTTCGACTCATCATCTCTTTGGCTTGTCCCTCTTTTAAGCAGTGGCTTTAATTGAAACTTTTATCCGTCCGAAGTTTATTAATTAATTTTTTTGCACAAGTTCTTACCTTTCTTTTCAATTCGTTACGAAATCGTTGATTAATAAGAAATGAATAAATTACCGTTTTGAAAGTAGAAGGAAATAATAATCGAAGTCCTACGATAGTGAAAAGTAAGTATACAGTAAATCTTTATGCTGAAACAAAATTTCTCGTCTTTAATTTTTAGTTATTTCATTTAGCGCTGAGATAATGAAACTTTATCAGAGTTTCTCACATTAATGTTGAAATTTCATATTTTTTTCTAGGTGAGACCATATAGCAGCCGTACACTGAAATGGAGTTTTACTCTCAGGTTTACTCTTTTAGTAATTAGTAAAATTTCATGTCTTTTTACCTCGAATAATCGATACAATTATGCTAATGACATTATTCAAAGTATCTGTTGATTTCGCAAACAAATTTGGAAAACTAACTGATAAAGCAATAAAAATATTGGTCTCAATCGAGCAATTACGAGAAAATTAGTGCCCTTACAATAACCAACTGTACCTAATTAATATTTTCTTTCAGTTTTCCAAGTTGGGCTACATTGCATTTTTTGAAACGCATTCTTGCACTTATTAGCAGCAGTTTGAGAAATTTTACGCGTATCTATGGAATTCGTAATTTTTTCCCTCATAGGTACTTACACTGATTAGCGACCTACATATTTATCTACTCTGATATTATCGAAGGTGAGAATGCTCCGCTTGCACGAATGTAAACTTTATGCAAAGTGATCAAATCATTACTTAAAACTATTTTCAAACCAAATTTTATTTCTTGTGTTGGCCTATACATTTTTCCTGGTGTTTCTTTTCTATAATTCCAAAAATAATCGATACGATTATCATAGTGACAAAAAATGAAAATTTCACCCCAACGTTTCTTCCCAGTTTTATTGTGTTTGATTTACTCGCGTTCATAAATTTCTTAAGAAGTGAAATTTTGTAAAATATTTAATTTTGTGAAACATGGGTGGTAAATCATTTTATATTGTCCGACGTATTATTTACAAATTATTTTCCATATAAATGAAATTTTTGTACAATGAATAGGTATACGAAATTAATTGAGAATTTTATCAAAAATTTGAATATATTATGGCTCATCGTAAATTAAAACCGAAGAATACTTTAATCATTTCGTCGGAATTTTTTGTTTGTGTTTAATTTAGTACTTGTCAAAAATACAATGAAATATAATGTAAGCTGAATATGAATAACTAGGAGTATAATGTACAACATTGTGTTCTTATATTCATTCTGGGATGAAGCGAATTTATTTATTTTGTTCTCAAGTTAGCATAAATTTCATCAACTATTGGAGTCTATCTCACGGGTATAGTTATATTTTTCCGACCAGATAACTGAATTTCGAGTTGAAATTTTTATATTTTTTTCTTTACAAAATAATTCTATTTTTCTGTAATTAAAATTCGTATAATTAACGACGACTAATTTCTTTCATCATGATAGATTAAATATAAAGCTTAATCTATGATATAAATTTTAATATTGAGCTAGTAAAAATAATTTATTCGTTATGTCTAGAAATGCACGAAGATCGATATACTTACCTACCAATAAAATGATAATTTGAATGACATTATGGGTTTCTATTGCTACCTATAAACGAAAGTGAACGGCAGCTCCATACTAAGTATTTTATTTTTAAACCACAAATCTATAAAAATATTTTCATTCAACAGATTGTCCTACCGTTTCATAAATTTTTCAACCAAAGTTTCGAGGATTCAACACTGTAATATTATTATAGCTATTTTATATCGCAATGAATTTCTGAACAAAAATTTTCTGAAAATTTAATGAATCATAGCTGCTATTTAAAATATTAAAAAAAAAGTAGACTTGTACTTAGCATCCGATTAAAACAAACTTAATGTCAAATTACTGATGTATCAAAACAAAAAGTGATAAAAAAAATTTTTAATTTGTGTGACACGAAATATGAGTTGACAATTGAATCTGTACCTTGGGTACAACGTGTAATTTGTATATTTAATGGACCATAGGCTCACCTTAACTTGATATCATCGATAATCAAGAAGAGAATGGTCATTGGAGGGAAGGGGTTATTGATCACACAGTACCCACCCGGGTACTTAGTCGATACTCATGTTTTGTAACAACTCAATAATCATTGTCTCACGAAATAAATCATCAGATACTTATTAAACTACGTCGATTTTCGTAGAAGTATCCCCCTTCACTGTAATTTCCATAGTACTTTGTATCTCACGTCTTCATTATTGAGATAGAAAAAACGACGAATTTACAACTGAGGTGAACAACTACAAAAATTACGTAATTGCCTCCGTTACCTGTACAATAGCTGTGTTCGATGCATCGAAAAAATGCTTCACTTTAAGTTCCAGTTCTGGACAAGTTCTGTTACAAGTTGGTTCTCATTTCAACCTTTTGGGTTCGTAGTCCAGTTTCTGTTCGGTGAAGTGGAAAAACTTAAAAAGCTGATATAAAATCATAAAACATGCGTGGCATGTGATACAAAATATGACCACGTATTTAGTGGAGAGCTATTCATCACTTATCACAACTTACTCACCTAGTCACTCTCTCTCACTCTCTCTCACTCTCTGTCTCTCTCTCTCTCTGTCTCTCTCTCTCTTTGTGGTACGAGTACTTATATCCTATCAAATTACAAAAAGTGTTGGTTTCAATAGAATTAATTTTCCTACATCACTTTGCTAATATTATTGAAAGTACAGGAGAGGATATATTAGTGTGGAAATGCTCAGTGTACGTGCAGGTACATTTTTCAAGTAGGTACAATAGTTTGACTAAAATAATAAAATTTTTTTTAATCTTCGCCAACCTAAAGGAAACAAAAAGAATAAACGCTGTTTTCAAAATTCAAATGAACACACAATATTTTTTATTGTAATATAATCTTATAGTATTTGCTATTTGGGTTGAAGAAAAAAAGAAACAAGAAAATGGTGCCGAAATTCAAATTTATGCATCGTAATGGAAAGGTCGCTTCTTTTTATTATTTTGCTCTTTTTTAACAAAATGTGCCCCAAACTTTTTTTCGTTTACTGCCATTCGAATGTTTGCAATAAAAACAGAAAATTTCTCACGTGTACGATATCATTCGAGCCTTTGCACAACATTCCACCGCGTTGAAAATACTCCTATTTGATCAAAAAAGTTCTATTATCGAAAATCCGAATAAATATATCGAATGAGAAGGCGGGACGAGATGCAGTAATAAAATATAGCGACTGAATAAAACAGATCGTTGTTCGACTCAAGCGGATGCTTTGTGTTTTTAAAGCATTTTAATGAATATTATAAAATTGTAATTTACATTACGAACCAGCTATTATTATAGATTATTTCTATGAGTATTTTCGTCGACGACGTCAGTAATTACAAATGATTTGTATGCATCGAGAATGGGGTCGAATGAAGATACGAACAGAAGAGTGGAGTGAGGAAAACGAAAAAACCGTTCATCCTTTTCCTAGAGCGTAATGGTAGTCACATTTTGATAATTGAAATTACAATGAATCTTTAATGAAGATTATGGGCTCTAAAATTTAATTATTTACTTCTTCAAATACGTTGCCAAAAAATTTCTCAGCAACCTACCTGAAATACGCCTACGTTCGTATGAAGCAGTAAAATGAAAAAAGACGATGAAAATTTAGTTTTCATTCGTTTAATATTTCATCTCACGATGTACATACTTTGATATAATGAAATAAGACGATACTTTTCATCCGTGTAATCTGAAAGAGAAGCATGCAGAAAACGAAGACGATGCCATAAGTTAGTTATAAAAAATAAAAAATAAAAAATAAAAAGCCTAATAAGTATACACTTCGTTGTTTTAGAAGCTTATTCGGTACGAGTTGATTTTTCTTGACAGGTAGAGGTGGTTAAATTTCAAAGACTGTAGGTGAGTATAACAGTTATATTTTCCCAGACTGAAATTTCATCCCTGCTTCGTACCTCGTCTTGATTAGAAATTACGTAAATTTATTGAATACCTGCGCCTGAAAGTAAAGTAATGTAGGTACTTACCTAAGTGAATGAGCATGTATAATTTCAGGACAGAGTGTGAAAATCTTCCCATGTCTAGGTTGACTACGTTTTGTGGGCGAGTCGTTTTACATCTGCAACACAAGAGAAAAGATAACGATTAAAATTAACCTATATTTCTCTTTTTATCCAACAAACCTAGCAATTCTGTGAACATACTCATTTTAATGGTTGTAATTATCTTTTAATTTGCCATTATAATTAAGGTTTTAAACCAAATTTTCTTAAAGGATTCCTTCAAAGTATTACAGCATGTGAGACCTAATTTGACATTTTTTCGTTATTTTGGTTATTTTCCAGAGATACTTAATGCTGACTAACTACGAACTCAGACCACAATATTTTTTTTCTTTCTTAAACGTTTTTCTTTCGTTTTTCTGCTTTGGCACTTCCGTTCTTGACTCCATGTTATTTACATGGCCGATTTTACACGCAACCGTCTCACGCCAGCTTGATTAAATTGTCATTTTTGAATTTTTTTTTTTTACTGTTTCTCACGTGAGTTAGTGAGAATAGTAGACGTCAGAACAGTACCACTGGAGGGATCTTTTGGATAATACGGGGAGGGCCTTGGCTAAGGCATGCCATTTTGTATGTTAGAACTGGCAGGGTGAACTCCAGGGTGGTGAGGTTTCGCCCATCCACTTCGTCCCCCCGCTGTTGTCGCCTTAAAAGTGGCATACCATGGACCAGCCCCCCGCATCTGGCCGAAATATTTCACCGCCTATGCAATAAGTGAACCTTGTACTTAAGTGAATTTAGCATCTGAACTCATTGTAACTAAGGAAGATGTCTAATCTAGAAATAAATATTTTTTAAAAATATTTAAAAAAAATCAAGGAACCTAAAAAACCGTTATACAAATAAAAAAAAAAGAAAAACACTTTTTCTTTTTTAAATTTTTATTATTTCAGGATTCAAACCCGGCACTACTCGGGTAGCAAGCCAAGTCCCTACCATAGAGCCATGGTGCTGATCAGAATGATGCCAATTACAATGATATATTAATGAAAAACGATTTTACAATTAGGAATAACCTTATAATGACAATACAAGCAAGGTGGCAAGAGACACTTGTTTGTACACTCGTCTTAACTTTGTATTTTATAACTCAATTTTCTTCAAGATGGAATCAACTGTTCTAAATTTTCTTTTCTTGAAAGTTCTTTCAAGTAAATTTTCGTCCAAGTTTGTGGAATTTTCCTTTTAAAGTATGTTGGCACCTCTGCTTACTACATGTTCTCGTATGTGGTTGATTAAATACTTTCTTTAATTAACATGTTTTGGGTTTCTAATTTTGTAATATATTACATCATGTGCTTGTTTCTTTCTTATATGTGTTTATTTAATGTTCCCTAGTTTGTATAATTATTTCTTCAGGTCCTTTATAATGTAAGTAATGTGTATGAGATGAGAATGTGTGCGCTTGGCCCCATTTAATTTGATTCCTCTGTTCCTGAAATACAGCGTATGTCCGTGCCTAACTTGCTTTCTTCTGGTTTCTGGTTTTGACAATTCACACTGATGTGTCTGCACTTTTCTTCTCAACTTTTGCACACTACAATATACAAATGAAAGGAAAATACCTATATTCACTGAGAAATTTAACAATGTATTTTGAATTTTTTAGGTAGTTCATTAACCCATTAATTCATCCACAAAGAACAAGTAAGAACCAAAATCCAAAAGAAAATGATTTAAGAGTGGTCAGGGTGCTCCACCATCCCTGAAGTCAAGGTCTCTGAGGAGAAATTTTCAATCAGTTACTAAAAGTGTAATTTTACCGACTAATCCTAATTTCTGGGGAATGTTACTGAGGTAGAATAATAAAATCTGTGCTTAAATTACCGTTTAAGGAACTCAGTCCCAGAAATTACAACATATTTAACCATAAGGCCAACAAAGATTCTTTTTTTATCTTATTAGAATAGAGGTAAGATGTTGAACAATATCTCCATATTATCCAAACAATAACTATAAATTTTATTAGAAGTAGGAAATAGAATTAAGTTATAAGTAGCTTAATCGAGTTCTGAGCATAATATATAAACAAATACTTTCTTAATATTAGGTACCTATAGGTTGTTGATCAAATCATTCTTTGAAAGCAGGTTTAAACACGTGGCAAAAAGGTTTAATTCGGTGCAAGAATAAATAAAGTTTTGAAGGAAGGTACCGAAAAGTCACAATTTTCAATGTAGGATTCCATAATATTTTTCATTAAACATTCGCCTGAATCATTTTATTTTGAAAATTACCTCACTGCTTAGACTCTACACATAGACCTTAGGCTTATCTACACCCCCAAAGAGGTTGAATGTGTAACTTATTCGTTGATGAATAGATGCTTGTGAATGTGAAATGTGTAATGCGAAGCGTGTGTCGAGTGTACGGTTTACATATTACTGAAGTATTCGCAGTTTGACTTATAAATTAATGGAAAATCGGAATTATCTGGCAAAGCTCGCACAAGATTTAATTACAAACAATACGTTAGCGTAGCGAATTCGACGTTTGTGCAAAGAGTGGCTGGGAGAGAGGGCGTGAAAACAACAGACGGTGGTTCTTTTCTCCATGGTAATTCTACGAAATAAGGATGAACGATTTCAAATTTTGAAATACTACATATTAAATTGCAGTTGCCTGGAGATCGTAACGATAGTGCACTTTAGGAAACGCATTGATTAAGATAATTAATTTCATTAATTTTTTATTCTCTTGCATCCTTTACGAATAGAATATTGTTCCAGTCACATAGCTGAACGATCAGAGGAGAGAAAAACGAAACAATTTGCAGTTTATTTTTATAAACCATTGCACAGGTATTGGCATTGTCCAGCGAGACATGGGGAAAGGGATGAATTTTTGAGTTTTTTTTTTTTAATTTGTCTAAACTTTTTTAATTAATATTAAAATGAATTTTTGTGAAACATCAGTAGTGTGGTATGCGACCCTGGGTGGCTCAATCCAACCCAATACAAAACCTAACATAGTTTCCCATTAATTAAAAAACCACTCAATTGAGTGTTCCAAGAGCATCTCCACCAACAGAATTCGGTGTAGATGCGAGTTAAGGGCCCCAAGACCTGCTCAGCTACCCAGGTGATCGATTGAACCGCTTTATACCGTGCAACAGGGAAGAAAAAAAAGGTGAATTGAAAGAAATTTACCTCATAGCTGAGTATCCAAGAAGGCGTCTTTTTTGAAAAGAGCAGCCTGAATTAACCTCAATTAATTGCCTTGAGCGGGCCCGATACCCGCAAATATAAATTAAACCATTATATAAGAAAATAAAAATGTATTAAAAGTTTAAGTCTTTGCAAAAAAAAATAAAGACTCAAAATAAATCGACCTCAATGGTCGACGACAAAACGAAGGATGAAATCTACAGAGTTCATGGTAATACAGAATATAGACAGAAAAAATATAATTTAGAAAAAGATGGCAAGGGAATTTCCGACAACCTCAGTTGTATAGTGTCATTACCACCAGTAAAAGTAAGATGGTGGTAAGAAAAAGACCGAAAAGTTGAAGGAGAGGGAAAAAATGTTTAGGCTACGTAGCTAGGCTAAGAGTTTAGCCCAGCCGAAGACGCCCACGGCGTTTCAGAGTGCGTGTGTTTTTAATTTTAATTTAATTTAATTTTTATTATTGAGGGAAAAAATACGAAAAGGTTTTGAATTTGAATTTTAGGGGATGGTCGCATCCTATAGTAGTCAGTTGCCTCTATTTGGTAAAATTATTGAAGACAAAATTTGAAATCCTTGAGTTCACAAATTTCACATTTAATTTAGATATCGAATTTTTAATTATTTATTACAAAAAAATGTGTGTCGGGTATATTAGTGCAACTATAATAATATACCTACCTACTTAAATTTCCAAAATTACCACCCCCTCTAAAAAAAGAGGCGTAAGTTCCAATGGGGCATACTCATGAAGGGTTGATGTGTAAACATAAAATAGTGTGGTTGTGTGTGTGAGCAACACATTGCACACACCCACAACCACACACCTACATGTCATATAACACACACAGATGGGAGTTATGATTGTAAGAGTTATAATTACGAAAATCTGAAGATTGTAGTTCTAGCTTAGCCCCTTCCATAGACATTGAGTGCTAAGATGTTTATATATCAAAATATGTAAATCAGTCCTTGTGTAAGTATTTGAGCTATTGTTCTACCATTAATTAAGGGGAATCTTATAGTACCTAGGTACCGTTGATAGCGATTGTTTCTAAAGAACTAGCACGTCACACAGTTGATCTGAAGAACATAGATCTTTCCCAAAGTTTTGATTTAAAAAAAAAAATGATAAGTTATATAATAATATGTATAATACACAGAACATGCACCAATGTAAATCTTGGGTTAATGAGCTGTGCTGGATTAGACATACAAGTGTCAGGCTTACCTACACTTATGATTCTGGATAAGTTGTGTTATAAAATATATTTCAGTTGTACCCGTGGTTTTCGTTCAGTATCAGTTCTGTGAAATAGAAAACTGAAAAAATCCATCGACTCCGAGAAAAACATTTAAATAACTTTACGGATAAAAAGTAAATCATAAACTAAGAAGAGCACAATGTTGAATTTCCAATCTTGATAACATCCTTACAAGACAAATTTTCATCTGAAGCTATCCATTAGGATGAATTATGAAATTTTGGCGCTTTTTGTGTAAAAGTAACATCCGAAAAGCAAATATTAAGGTAACATCAAATAAACTGATAATTCAAATAAAATACATAGAAATTAAAATAACAAACAAAAACAAAATTCTAAAACTTTCCTTCATTCAATGAAAACACACGCATGCCCATTCTCTTTACCTTTCTCTTCTCTCACACTTTTGGAAAGAGAAAGGAGAAAGAAGGGGTCAACCAAAGTGAGATGAAGATTTTAGTTTCATTTGCCTCGTTCTCAACAATTTACACTGGGACTCGAAGAAGTTTCACTTGAAAAAATAATTCTTAAAAAATAGTCGATGAAAAATGCTGGAAAAAAAATCATTTCCAAAGGAAATTTCCTTATTTTTACTTAATTCCATCATTGCAAAAAAAAAAAAAAACAAAAAAAAAAAAAAAAAAAAACAATAAATAAATAAATAAAACTACTTTAATCATCTATACTAGAAAAACTTTTAATAATTCTTATTGTATTTTTTGTTTTGTTTAAAAAAAAAAAATTCTTCAATTATGAAATAAACGAAAATTATCCTTAGCTCTTCAACGAGTTTTCTATCCAACTTGATCCATCCTTCGTAGAATATTTGCAGATGAAATCTGCTACTAACCTATACTTAGATGATGTTATCCTAACTACTTTACTTATGGGGCTTAACCCCTCATTAACAGATGAGATCACAGACTATTCCCATGACCCACCTAATGGTATATCTTGTGCTTTTATAACTCACCTTACATCGCCTGTATTCACTCATACAGACGATGTGTGAGTGGACTACTTTTCGACAAACTTGCTGATGAAGTGCATGTCGTAGCGGATATAACCCCTTCACCGAACTACAGTCGCTCATGTTTTATACATCATGATATAGGCATTAAACTTGGCTGGTTACCAGTACCTAAATACAGTTAGGTTGCTGAACACGCAGAAAATAATTTGATTGATAAGTCCTGGCGGAAATACCTACACGAAAGAGCTACAAACTATTAAAAACGATCAACTTTGTTTCATGATTTCCCAAAAAACATTAATTTATGATAATCACCTACTATTCAACAATTTGAGTCCTACGAGAACAGTCTTTAACTCGTAAGGTTGAACTGTTCAATATTGATTTTCATAAAAATCTATGTCAGCATTCAGTGCCTACGTTCAGAGCTACTCATGCACCCAATTTCAGCCCCATCGAATGTTAATTACATTTTAACCCTCACTGGTGGAGCTCATCAGACTCCTGAGATAAACCATTTAATCAATTTTCATCATACTCGACACCTGTTTTCTTTAGGTTCAGATTCAAAACCAACTATTTATCAAACTCAAACACTATCGAATGATAATTACATCTTAACTCTCATCGGTAAAACTTATTTTGATCCTCTACAGCTCAACATCTCAAAAACAATCTCGTTAGAGATTACGTATGCCTAAATCTACTCACATACCAAATTTCAGTTCTGTTTGATACAAATTCGACCTATATTGTACTCAAAAGTAAAATGCCTAATATACATAAATATGTACGTAACTTAATGGTATAGGTACCTGAAGAATAAATACATAAATACCTAGAGGTAAATGGATTTATAAGTTTTATGTCAAAAGTATTGTGTCTTGGCCGAGACTTGGGATTCGAGAATAAAACAACAGAAAAAAAAACGCACGTTAATGAAAGAGAGCCATGTAATTGCTTAAAAATTCAATCCTATGATTTATGACAGTCGATGACTAAATTGACAAAAAACAGAAGAGAATTACAAGGCCACAGAGGCTACAGAAAAAACAGTACTCGCGATCATTTGGTTGAGGCGACAGATGGGAGAACTCGCGACTATAGACGATTACCAAATACAATAAAAAGTGATTATTTTTTATGAAGAAAAAACAATCATAGTCCCAACCCTTATTTAGCTAACTTGCACCATCTTTGATAGCAGGTCTGAAAACGCAATCGTCTGTGAACAAAGAGAATGTTAGGAAAAGTGTACGAGACAAGGGTAATTAGAATCCCGCTCTTTTTTTTTTTAATATTATGTAATACGCATAGAATTTGGCTAATCCAATCTCAAGACACAACGTGAAAACAAAACTATAGGTACTGAAAAAACAAAATTATAAAAAAAACTTTTGTTTTAATAAGGATTCGAACAGGTGTCTCCAGAGTGTTGGTACAGTTCTCTCACCACTTGATCCGCTTCAATCGGCTCAGCCTTATTGGATTAGATTAACTGGAAAACGTAATAAACATTAAAAATAAATAAATAAATAAAACCTGTTGATATAATTTATTATAATTATGTATTTTGTGAAATTGTAAATTAAAAAATACAACAAATTGAAACTCTAATCTTTTTTTTTTGAATAAAATCAGTGATTCGAATTTGTTTCCAAGGTAATGCCGTGGAAAAGATTAGATTTCCTATTTGTTCCATTTTTTAATCTACAATTTAACCAAATATAATCAGTTATATCGGCTGTTTGTTTTTCCTTCATTAAATCACTCAATTACCTTCACAAGTGCAAAAATTAACATAATTCTCTCTTACCTTTCTCATTTTTTTCTTTTTTTCCACCGGATTAAATGAAAAATATTTCAAGATTATCCATTGAAAAACATAGAAAAGGCCCATTTTGTTCTGTGTTTAGAAATTTCACCGCTTTATCCGAAAAACCGGTTTAGTAGGAGACGGATTAAGCAGCACCTACTGTACTTGCTTTACAGCAAGGAGCCATTGTGAATTTTCCAAAATCCCCATTTTAAATATCACTAAATAAAATACGACTGTAAAAATACCAATGATAACCTACAATAGCACAAATAAA
Source organism: Ericerus pela (assembly GCA_011428145.1). Lineage (NCBI taxonomy): Eukaryota > Metazoa > Arthropoda > Insecta > Hemiptera > Coccidae > Ericerus > Ericerus pela. The sequence continues at coordinate 1,101,053 of WOFM01000041.1, read as the reverse complement.
AATGTACTCTTTTTCCGACCTTCTTTTGAACACCTGCTAAATAATAAAAAGGTTAAAATGCCTAAGAATCGCAGTAAATTTTTTTAAATTCTATTACGTAGCCAACCTTTTTCTTTTCCAAGGCAGGTACCACTTTCCAGCCTCGCAACAAAATATTATTTCCAAAATTTCCACTCTGATGCAAAATAACAACATTTCACTCCAACAGCCTCGCCATTCATATTATTTAATATTTTCTTTCTTCTTTTTTCTGTTTTCGTACTTAACTAAGGATCCGCTCGTGCACAAACACCCTCCATTTCTTGCCTAAACACTGTGTAAACATCAGCCACAGTGTAATCCCCAACCGCAAACACCACACCACCAATATGCAGACGGAGGCACGACGACAGTGCACAGTATAATTATTTTCAAACTCATTTATATCGTGTCACTCGTAAAAAAGTGGGTGGGCAGATTGTCGACTTGAAAAGCACTGAATTCTCTAATAAAAACATCCTGGAAAAACACAATAAATTAAAGAGGAACGTCGCATTTTGGGACAGAATTTCGCGCACTAAAGTCACGTTCACCAGGGATTAATAATAATTTCCGCTAACATGTTTTAAAGGCCCTCCATATACTCTTATCGTTTTTGCCAACTAAAAGTTCAGTCACCTACTGACGCTTCTTTCATTTTTGTTAAATATTTTTTTCCATAAATGAGACATAGTTTTTTCACTTATTTGTTTTTCTTTCATTTCCTTTTTTTTTTATCGCATTTTTTACAGTTTATACGGTACCTATATCATTCGTCATTCCCATTAAATAGGCGACAATCGTCGACAATAGTTAATCAGCGGATTAGTGACCAAGAAATTAACTATAAGCTCTAGCGTTGCTGACGTCATTTTTGCCCAGCTATTTTTCCTCGTGTACATCCATTTAATGTCGAAAGAAAAAGAAGAAACTCTCAAGTAACGTCGAATAAATTTACAGAAAAACAAAAAAATATATTGTTACAAAAGTAGGAGGAAAAAACTTGTGACTCGAGATCAGATAAGGAAATAATGTATCAACAATGAACTGCGCATAAAATACGTAATAATATACATACAGTATAGATAGCCTACACAAAATCAGGAACCTCCTTATTTTTCATTTCCTTTTCGGTTCGAAAATTTATTTTCTCCATTTCGAACCAGCAAATAAAAAATTTTGCCCTAAAAACGTCTTTTGAAAAGCCAACGTGTCATCTATATTTTCTCGCATTCACGTACAGATAGAACTTGCCATTCAAGTGTAGCCTTTTGAAAATAATTTTTTTTGTTGTCATTTTTAGTTTCTATTTTTTTTCTTTTTTCCGCCAATTTAATGGCTTTTTTTCAGATAAAAGTCGACCATCTAACTTTGTGAAACTGTATATTTTATTTCAGGTTATATTTAGATACCTTCATAACAAACGAAGAGTTTTGCATTGTTAGGGTACGTAAGGCATAATTTTGTATGGTGTGACATTCTGCATATTACTCACGTACCTTAGTATTCTATTTTTATTTTTTTAATTACTGGTGAATCGACGTTTGAATCGCTCTACACGTAACAAAGTTTATTCACATAAAATAAAAGAACATTTAACATTTATTTGACTAGGTATGAAAAATCAACTTCCATGTTCCTTATTCCACATTAAATTGAAAACGTGACATACAATAATACGAAGGAAAAGAGCATTCAACTAATGTTTTGAAACTAATGAAAGTACTGATAGGTTATTTTCGTTTTTAACCGACTTTAAAATAAGTTTAGGTTAAAAACGAGTTTTTAAATTTTAGGTGTTCAGGCGGTACGGGGATTCGAACCCGTACGGCCGAACACCTAAAACCCCCCTCGCTCACCGCCATCAAAAGCCGACACCGTATACACTCGGCCACGATGCCGGGTGACGGTGATCGAGGGAGAATGGCAATCAGCCGTAGTAGTGTGGCAGTAGTCGCCACACCACTCCCCCCCAATATAGTGGAGCGTGATACGACAACCAGTAAGGAGGCGCCTTGCGGGTAGGGATGTACGCCGGTGGTGGTGATGTCACCCCTCATCACCGCACCGTGGCGCACACCCTACAGCGCCGTCACATACCGGCATTGGTGGTGTGACGTACCACCACGGCTATTGGTTTTGTACGTGTCCGAGAGATGGCGTGCATTATCATCCCCCGGATCACGTCGAGGTCACCACTTTAGGTGTTCAGGCGGTACGGGGATTCGAACCCGTACTGGCCAAACACCTAAAACCCCCCTCGCTCACCACCACCAAAAGCCGACACCGTATACACTCGGCCACGATGCCGGGTGACGGTGATCGAGGGAGAATGGCAATCAGCCGTAGTAGTGTGGCAGTAGTCGCCACATAAATTATAAGCTTTTATTTAACTTTTTTTGGCTTTAGATTGATGTGAAATAAACATTATTTTTGTGGCGAGGAGTGGTCAATGACGAAGGAATGTGTATTACACACTTGTCGACCACCTAGCGGGCCAGTGGGGTAAAACCCACGAACTATCTTTTTGTGCTCACGGCTGTATATTTTGTCTATGCAGCTAAACTTGTTTACTGGGCTCGGCCCTCACACACTCCTCGCTGTACACGCAACCGACCGCTATTGGTATTTATGTGGTGTTGTGTACACTCATACACACACCCACAAGTGGTGACCTCCGACGTAAGTATTTTATTTTTGTTGTTGACGTTTCACCGTCAACAGAGGAAGGAACCATCACCTCCTTCCCCACCACTTCGAACTAGCTTGGAAACAACAACCAATTGGCTATCAACAGCTGATTTCCCAAAACCACGCCCCTTCTTCAAACATTGGCATACCTGCCAACAACCGAAGAAGTAACTCAGTCGGCTCTCGTCAGCCAACGGAGAAGGTTCTCCTTCTCCTTCCCCTTTCCCTCGTTGCTTGTTGGTACTTAAGTACCGACTAACGTCCACAAAAATCAGTCGGCATTTGACTGCCGACCGAGAAGGTTCTCCTTCTCCCTCCCTCTCCATCACCCTATTTTTTCATTTTTCCCTCTCCTCTTCCCAGGCTCGACGTTGGTACGCAAGTACCAACCAGCCATAACAAAGAGAAACAAACAGTTAGCAATCAGCTGCCAACGAGGAAAGTGAAAACTTAGCCTCTTTTTTCAATTACCACCATGGCCTCCAAACTAACCCCGTTGTCCCTCGATGACCTGGTTCTCCCGCTGATGCCTGCAAAGGCCACAGTCAGCAATCCTCCCAGGAGGATGGAGAACCAGCCCAACCCCACAACTGCTGTCCACTCAACGCCGCATACCACTATGTGTTTGTCAAATGTACCGACAAACTCAGCGATCCCGCAGTCCTCCACGCTTGTAAACTTTGGCCCATTCCTCGATAGTTACCTCCCGGGCGAGGAGCTTCCAGTCAACCAGAACCAGTCGGTTGACAGCTCAGAGCTGAGGTTATCCCCTATCCTCAATTGACAATAGCACCGGCAGGAAGTAAATTCCGCCACGATTGGATGTACCACCTTGCCTCCTTTACAAGCTCATCCCCCCTGGTTACTCACAGGCCTTCCACCATTCAACGCCGAGAAGGTGCGTCTCTGGCTGCAGCAGATTGAGAATCTTGCTCGCGCTAGTGGCAATACCAGCGAGTCTCAGCTCTACCTGGCAATCTCCGGCCACTTACCAACCCAAGTAGCCAACACTGTGTCGGAATTACTTTACAGATCCGACGACTCGCTGCACACTTGGTCGAACCTCCGCAACCAAATCCAGCAGGAATTTTCCCCTTCCTCCTATACCCGAATAAGAACTCTGCTGGAGAATACCCATCGTCAACCTTCCGAGGGGCCTTTGGCGTAACATTGCCGCCTCGTCACACTAAACAAAGGAAGAGTCAATGACGATGTCCTCCACAACCTTCTCTTCCAATCCCTCCCAGTCAATATCCACCAGACATTGGCCATGACTAAGCCCACGACCTCTCTTCAGGCAGCGCTCGAAGCTGACGAGGCAATAGCTCTCGAGCAAACCTTTCCGTCAACATCTCCTGTGACCAGCACCATCTCCGCTATCCCAACTCCTGTGGCATCCCCGTTGACAGCACCAACGGCTAATTCCTCAGAGTTAGCTACCATTATCCAGCTGCTTCAACAGCTTTTGGCTGGAAAATAGGTGAGTTCTGTCGACCCCCTGAAAGACCCTGCCACGTTCCCCGAACATAGGCGTTCGCGCTCACGCGACACCAGGTCCAGAAATGGATTGCGCTCTTGTGACTCTAGCTCCGGTCGTTCGAAACCACGGATGACGCTACGACTCATCGATGGTAAGAGAAAGGTAAATACCTGCTCTCCCTCCTGTTCACGCGATGGCTACTGTTAGTATCACCAACAGTTTGGGAGAAAATTGCGCAACTGCTCTGCCCCCCATGTTTGTGGTGGGACAAACCCCAAAATCGCGATCACCGCGATTCCAAATCCCCTACTTGTTTGGGAAACGAGTAAACAAGTCAGTCAAGACGGCACTCCCACTCGTTTTCACCTCAGTCCGTCTATTTGTGGAAGATCTGCTTAGCGAGCATCACTTCCTGGTCGACACTGGCGCGGAGATATCGGCTATACCTCCAACCACTGAAGACCGTAAATGCAACGCTAAGCTCCCAATCTACGATGAGAACCAAACTCCAATTAGTACTTACGGAGTTAAGCTGGTGCAGGTAGATTTCGGCCTTCGACGCGAATTTAAGTGGGCCTTTATCATCGCCGACATCGCTGATCCCATCATTGGAGCAGACTTCCTTAGCCACTACCAACTGCTTCCCGATGTCAGCGAAGGGAATCTCCTTAATAAGACCACAGGACTTGCTGTAGTAGGTAAACCTCGCCCTATCGACTATCCCCCGGAGATTTGTCTGACCATCGCCCATTCAAATAGTCGATTCCAAAAAATCCTCGATAAATTTCCCGGCGTAACCGGTAAAGAAGGCTTACACCCGAGGATTTCCCCTACCGAAGTCACCCACGACATCGAAACTGTAGGTCGACCGGTGTTTTGCCGTGCCCGTCGTCTACATCCTGAGAAGTTAAAGGCAGCCCGCCTTTCCTTCCAAACCATGCTCAAACGTGGTGACTGCCAACCCCCCAAAAGTGCCTGGTCATCCCCCTCACATATGCACATGAAGCCCGATAAAACATGGCGCGTGCTTGGTGACTACAGAGCACTCAACGCACAAACTATCCCCGACAAATACCCCGTCCCGAATATTATGGATTTCCACGCCAGACTAGCTGGTGCCAAATTATTCACAAAATTAGATCTCTTGCGGGCGTTTAACCAAGTCCCGATGACCGAAGAACACATCCCCAAAACAGCCGTAATAACCCCCTTCGGTATCTACAAATTTCCCTATATGCCCTTCGGACTTCGAAATGCCACCCAAACCTTCCAATGGTACATTGATGGATTGTTGCGAGACATCGACTACGCTTACACGTACATTGATGACATCCTCATTACCTCCTCCAACCACGATGAGCTCAAAGAACGTGTTACGAAGGTCATTTGGCATATTTACAACGCTGGCCTCACTGTCAATGGTAACAAGTCCGAACAGGAGCTCACCTTTCTTGGCCATCGAGTCAACAGCACAGGTATCAAACCTACTCACGACCGTGTCCAAGCTGTACTCGATTTCTCACTTCCCAAAACCATTCATGACCTTAGGTGCTTTCTCGGAATGGTGAATTTCTACCGGCGTACAATTAAACATTGCGCTCACAATCAGAGTAAACTCTTTGCGCTTATCCACTCCAACAAAAAATGTGACAAAACCCCGATAATTTGGACTGACACTGCCGAAACTGCCTACCGCCACCTACAGCAGGCGTTAGCAAATTCTGCTCTTTTGGCACATCCCAACGAGTCCTAACAACTTGTCTTGGCAACTGACACGTCTAACCACACAATAGGGGCTACCCTCTATCAACACGGTGCCAGATCGCTAGAGCCTTTGGCATTTTTCTCCCGCAAATTATCAGACACCGAACACCGATATCCAACATACGACCGCAAATTACTCGCTGTTTTTGCAGCGGTGAAGCACTTCCGTAACCTGGTCGAAGAGTGGGTTTTCTCCGTCTATACGGATCACAAGCCCCTCACAACTGCCCTGTTTCAGGCGTGCGAGAAAGCTTCACCACGCCAGCAAAATCAACTTGAGTATATCTCGCAGTTCACGACGGATATCCGCTACATCAAAGGAGAGGACAACATAGCCGCTGATTGTTTGTCGCGTATATCAATCTCCGCCATTACCTCTCCCTGTGTTGTGCCCTACAATGAAATGGCCCTTTGCCAACAACACAACCCTCAACTCGCCCAATACCTTGCACACCCCAATTCTGCCCATATCCTAAAATTGTTCAGAGTACCCGGACACACATTACTCTTAACCTGCGACACATCCACGGGGAAAAAACAACCCTTCGTACCCGCCAAATATCGGAGAATTATCTTCGATTTGATTCACGGGCTCTCGCACCCGAGCGGTCGGACAACTGCCTGTCTGATCGCTAATCGATTCATTTGGTTTGGCCTACGATCTGACTGCCTACGTTGGTTGAAAGAGTGCACCGCATGCCAACAAGCTAAAATCGGTAGACACACCAAAGCCTCCCTCCAAGCTTTCCGCCTTACGAATTGCTTAAAACATGTGCACATCGATATCGTGGGTCCGTTGCCAATGGTTAGCGGTCCTCGTCATTGTCTGACAATGATTAACCGCGCCACACGATGGCCTCACACCATCATGACAACGGATATTTCTGCGGATCGAGTGGCAACACTCTTCATCCAACACTGGGTGTCCTCCTTTGGCGTCCCCAAAACCATAACGACGCACCAGGGACGCCAGTTCAAAAGCGCTTTATTCAACTCGGTTGCACGCCAGTTGGGAATACACAAAATCTCAACTACGGCGTATCACCCCCAATAGAACCGCAAAATAGAGCGCTGGCATCGAACTCTCAAAGCCACCATCATGACCCGCAAGAACTCCAAAGACTCGCGTGGAGAATGGGCAGCCAATTTGCCTCTCATTCTTCTCAGCCTACGCTCGATGGTCATCTCCGACCTCGGCGTATCCCCAGCCCAACTCCTTTATGGTGAAGAGCTCCGTCTCCCAGCTGACTTCTTTGAAGATAGCCCACCAAGTGTTGTCACTCACATCGACGGCACTAACCTTCCACAACACATTTGTGAAAGTGTGAATGCGTTCACCCAAATCACCCGTAACCACGGCGACTCTCCCTCATACGTCCCGGCTGATCTGAAATCAGCCCAAAGTGTATGGCTACGCGTTGATACACCTTGTAAGGCACTTTACCCACTGTACACCGGCCCATACAAAGTCCTCAACCGTACGGATAAATGGTTCGAGATTGACATACAAGGACAACACACACGCGTATCAATCGATCGCCTAAAGGCGGCCTATGTCTACACAGATATAGAAGCCGACCCAGATGACTCAACTTCCGTCGATGATCCTTTGGGAACTACAGTTGACTTGTCATCTGAGGTCGTTTTACCTAAAAACGACGACTCACCCCCGAATGCCTCACCACAACCTTCGACGTTGTCTCCACATACAGATGACACGCTTGATCCTTCCCCGATTGTAATTACACACGATCAAAATAAAGAATCGCATCCCGAAATGTTATCGAAGGAAAATACACAATTGCACCCCATTGGCCAGTCTCTTAGTCGAACAGCTGATGCTACGCTCGATGACAAACCGATTGCAATTTCCCTTCCTCTCCCGCACTCGTCCGAGTCGGCTCACGCAACTGACAACAAGTCAAGCGTTGTAGATGACAACGTATTACAAAAATTGTTTCGTGGCGCCACCCAGTCGCATAAGTACGACGCATCTTCCTCCTTAGAAGACAAACAGGCCCCGTCTACAAAACGAACTCGTAATATTAATGTGCAACAACAGCTGACGCAACCACACCTTCGTTCGTGTTTAAGAGACGAAAATAAACGACGGTTACGGTCAAGAAAACGAGTAAAATTTGTGTTTTAGAAACTCACTCTTCTCTTGACGCATCCAGCAGTTATATACTCTTCATCACATGCTGTTCATCAGGCGCTTTTAACTATATTTCACGTAGCGTAATAGACTGGTGAAATGTCCCAAGAGCGTCTTTCCCCTTGCATGTCCGATATTTCGGAAAATGAAGAAACAGCCCTTTTAAGGGCTACACCTCCACCAACAGAGGGTGGTAATGGCGATGCACCGTTGTCTCCTTTGCGCTTGTAGTCTCTCCTATATGGAGCTCAAGTGGGACAAAAGACGCGGCAAATCCCAGATCCAAACCCCCTCTCCACCACAGGCTTCCACACAGGAGCCTACCCGTCTGTGGTACAGCCCCCTGTACTGCAACTGGTGGTTCCTCCTGTGTCGCAGAATCAAACACTGCAGCCATGTGAGCAATTTACCGCAGCCATGCTTGCAGCACATAACGCCCTGTTGCTTGCCCTAGTGACAACACCGATGCCACTTCCCCAAGTTGTGATGCCTCCACCCGGAATTCCCATTCCCCCACATCTACAACTTTCGGCACCGGTATATCCTCAGGCCCTGGTTATGCCGCTGCTAATGGCGCCGCCAATAACCTACCCACCACCCCTCATGAGCATTCCCTCATCTTGTCCCCAGACTCCACTCATGAGATCACAAACTCGAGTGCGCCCTACTCCACAGCCTTGAGCACCCCGTACATGTCCCTCCCATCCCACTCTCCCAGCCAACTTCGTTAAGCCCAAACTGAATAGACCTGGCGATCCTACTATGTGAACGACATCCGTGAGCATAGTAGTGAATGCCGCGCCACACTTGACTGGTATCACAGGTCACCGTAAGTTTCCTTGGAAACTTACTAGGAGGAGAGTGGTGTGGCAACGGGTGGTCGATGACGAACGAGTGTGTATTACACACTCGTCGACCACCTAGCGGGCCAGTGTGGTAAAACCCACGAACTATCTTTTTGTGCTCACGGCTGTATATTTCGTCTATGCAGCTAAACTTGTTTACTGGGCTCGGCCCGCACACACTCCTCGCTGTACACGCAACCGACCGCTATTGGTATTTGTGTGGTGTTGTGTACACTCATACACACACCCACAATTTTATTACCGAATGTTCGCGGAACGCAGAAGTATTGAAGTTATTATTTTTTCTGGCTTTAGCTTCATACAAAATAAACATTATTTTGTTGCGGAAGGTTGGCTACAGTATTGGTATATTTTTAAAATCGCAGGGAAGCGTTTAAGACGTGTCCATAAAGTTTATCAAAGTTTATGAACACTTAGATGTTTACAACATTCTGTAAATTTCATGAATGTACATGCAAAACTTGGTGAATTCAACAGACTGGTGATAAAAATAAATTTTCTTGAGAAAGCGCTTGGGCGAAAATTTCAATAGAAATCAATTAATGTACAAATTAATAACGAATATTATGGACATCATCAATGAATAATAATTTATGAAGAAAATTAATGCTGTGATTATGATTAAAACGTATGACTGATGACAACTTAAAAGAAAAACAATAACAACAACTACCAGTAATTCTTGTTTATAAACTATATTACAAGATTTTATTTTATAGACACTTTCTTAGGTGTCCATAAAACTTGATAAAGATTGGTGAGTTACAGAAGTTTATAGAAGCTTACAGAGGTTTATAGATATCAATAAACTTTATAGACACGTTGTAAATGTCTCCCAGAAGTGAGTAGAATAAAAGCTTGTAAAAATGAGGAGTCGTAGGAATAGGAACTATCGGACTTTCTGCTTATCGATGACTACAAGATAACTATCGATACCTATTAATAATTCCCTCCATCCTCCTCCAACCAAAAAGTTCTCGAAAACATACAGTCAAAAAAATAATAATAAAAGAGAAATTTTCAAACTGATTCATCAGTTGCTAGGTAAAGTGAAGAGATGAAATAGTCTAAGTGGTATCCTCAATCAAGAACACAATTTCTTATTTTTCATATTTCAAACTGACAATTTTAACTCTAAAAACCCAAAATTTGGAAAATATCGATAGTTATCGTTAATAGTATTGCTTATCCATAACTAACAATAGTCCTTCCTACTGTTGCGACCACCATTCCTCTTCCCCTCACACTCGTGTGAACACTCACATAACATATATCTTTTTCACATTTATACTTGCAGCTACACAGTCACCTGTTTTTCTGCTTATTCATTCCTCTCCGTAAAACTTCGTACTCTTCATGCATTCACAGTCTGTACTTTACATGTATGATCTACTTCAATTACACACTTCTGAGACATAACTTTGTGAACGTCTTTATTATTTTGCAAAATAATCGTGAACATCCAATCTACAACCTCTATACCTATCGATAACTATCAATAACTATCGATAATTATCCATCCCTAGGAAGAGGTTATCAATTCAATCAGTATATGTGGTATTTTTTTATGTTTTCATTCATTGTGTTTAAATTAATAGTTTTTTACTTGCAATATGATTCCTAGTTCTTTAATTTTTTTTTTTTTTTTTTTTGACAACACCTATCCAAAAATTGCGCACTTTGAAAGGACAAAAAGGTGGAGATTTCAACTTCATATACAAAATATGAGATCTTGAATCGGTGCACGTACACGTTTTATTTCTCGCATCTTTTACCTATGATCCGAAACCACAGTTCACTGTTTTAATTGTTCAGTTTCATTATTTCTGTTTTTATTATCCACAATCATAAATTAAGACAATCTATCACCACAGCCGGTGGAGACTGAAATCGTTGTTCATTTATTTCTTCTCGTTTCTCTTTTCCCTTTTGGTCATGTTCGTAGTTTTTTTCAGCCTCGTTTTTGTTCTCGAAAAGTTAACATACAAAATTTGATGTTAAAAATATAATTTTCTAGAAAATTTTCAAAATGTGTTTAAATTTTGATTCTTTTTCACAGTATACACGCTCTGATCAGTTTTGGCTGAATTTTCTCTAATTTCAGTGATTAATCTCATCGCTGGTCACTTGGGCCACATTTCGGTACCTCGGGCATAATGTACTCCTCTTGTGTTTGCGGAGTGTCTTTACTTATATTTAATTTGATCTCATTTTATTTTTACTTTGGAGATATGGTTATTGTGCGTAACATTTTTAATTAACAAAAGTTCGCTCATTCGGAAAACCATGTATTAATTTTTCACTTGGAGGAATGTCGACAGCACTCAAAAATATGGTGGTCCGTCACTTTCCTATATTCTTTCATCAAGCATTAGTTGTTTTGGGTGCTCTGATTCAAAGTTCTTCATTTAATTCATGCCGAATTTCAACTGTACCATTACGTTGGTGTCTGTGGCTGTTTGTTCAGCTTTGAACTCTCACCGAACAACAATTCGTCTTGATTACTGTCTCGCACGTCCTGATTACTTTTCGGCTAGTCTCAATTACTTTTTCATACGTCTGATTTCTTTCTTGCACGTCTTAATTACCTTCTTGTATGTCAGGATTACTTTCTCGCATGTCTCGATTATTTTTTTGTACGTCTTAATTATTTTTTCACCCATCTCAATTACATTCTTCCCATAGACAGAAGGCCCAGTTTGGCCTATTCGAATGTACCTTTGTTCTATTCGAACAGTAAATAAAATATTAGGACGTTCTTTGAAATTAGAGTTTTAGAAATCTATTTATTTGTTCCTTATCATACAATAGTGAGTCATGGTAAGAACATGACGTAGTAGGTACAATCACAGTCTTGTACGCAGATCCATTACTTCCTCTCAAGGTTTCATTATCAGAGGCCGAATTTTTCCGTTCTGTTTTTCTTTGAATTTTTTTGTTCTTTGGGAAAGGTCTGTTGCAAAACATTATACGTAACACTCGCAAAAAGTAGCTAATTGTAACTTGTGTGAATTGTACTAAGTTTTAGACTGATTCATTGGAGGAAAGGTCTTACACATTACAGGGAGTTACATATGCAGAATGTTTTTTTGAAAGGGAGACGCTAGTGGCGTATTTAGTGAGCTATAAACAGGTTCAACCTGAATGAAAGAGTGGGGTTGTGACTCCCATGCCCTAAACTGTTGGTAGAATTGACCTGCTGTGGTATGAAATCAAGGATTCATTGTTTTTTCTTCTTTAGACTAACAGTGTAATTGATGAGGTACAGCAGACACTTCGAAATTTTAAATTTTCACTTCTCATAATTGAGACTAAAAATAGGTATAAAGTAGAATAGAAAACTAACATGAAAAGAAAAGGTATAGAAGTGAAATTTTCAAACCTAATTACAGCTCTCAAAATAGAGCTTTAGTAAAGAAAATTTTCAGAAACCAATAGAGTATATGCTTTTACATACGAGTAATTTTTACAATTTATAATATTATAAATAAATAGATTATTTTTATCTCATAAATAAAATTTTCTGTTGAATGGGAAAATAATGTGAAGCTAACTAACGAAATTTTTGCAAATTAGAGAAGCCAAGTTAGAGATTATTAGTAAGTAATAACTTCAACAATTATCGGTTGGGGTTGTTGCATATTATAATTTCCTTTTTACTTTTAATATTTTATTCAAATCAGTGATGGATTTGGGAGGCAAATTGGGTAATTTCCCCCAAAAAACAACACTAAAAATGAAAAATAAAAGACAATAATGTAAAGGAAAAATTGGGAATAAACACAGAATCCAGATAAAACCACCCAAATTATTCCAAAAATATGTTGTTGAAAAGGCTGAAGAACAAAAACAAAAAGAAAAAAAAAGAAAGCTCAACTCTCGAAAATTTTTGCAATTCCTCCCTTCAAATGACGCTCTGGATACGCCACTGAATCATATCCGACCATTTAATCAATATTATACGATTTATTGTTTAACTTGTTTACCTGGTGTCAAAGCGTAGATGGTACACATTAATTAGAGTGATACTAATTAGAGGCATGATGTCTAAATTTGATAGAACACAGTTGTGGAAAGAAATTTTTTAAATCATTTTTTAAATTTTTACTTCAGGTCTATTGAAATTTTCTATGTACATACACCGCCACGTAAAGCAAAGTAATCGTCCGGCTTTCTAACTCTTTCTAAATCCACAAAGTAAATGTACCTACTTATTATAAAACTGATGGAAGGTTATATTACTGGTACTTCTATTTTATGGGTAGAAAAAGAACGAACTATTGATAAATAAGAAAGAAAAAAAACACTTGCGCACGAAGCTTCGCAACAAAAAGTATAAATTTCTTCATTTAAAAATCATCTCTATCACCAACGTTCTTCTGATAAAGTAATATATAAAATATATTTATTTTTTGCAAAAAATTAACAATATCACGCAAAATACGATGCATGCGATGAAATATACTGATTCAGTATCATGTTTTCAAAATATTTTATGAATGAATTTTTAATTTTTGAGTCAAAAATCATTTTTATCTAAATGAAAAATTATTCCAAGTTCTAACTAGGTCGATTTTAGAAATAATTCGATGGTTCTCGTTCATGTAGTGACCAGTTATTGTGGATTACATAAAAAACAATAAAACCCAACAATTATATGCGAAAAAAATCTTCCACATTGCAAAAATAAGTATAGTGCAGCTGTCTACGTGCTGATGACGAAAATATAGCGGAGATTTTAGTTTTCGTGTTCAAATCTAGTATACGGAAGAGAGTGAGCGAAAATTGACCTTCTGCTGAGGTCGAGTTGTTTTCAGTTTAAAACGAATGTTTTTCTCGATGAAGACTAGAAAATGAATTTTATAGGACCATTATGAGATGGGTAAAAGAGGGAAAATAATGCTAAATAGCTAAGTAAGTTGGAAAAAAATTCACCAATCAAAAGGAAAATTTGTAGGTCTGGTCTCTTTATTGAGAAGGTACTGTTCATACCAAATTTCGTGACTATTGAAATTTGGTGACTATAGTTTGAAAATTTCTTATTTTAGAGCCACTAATGTGCCAAAAATGTAACAAAATCGCTCCTACAAAATCTACTTAAAAAAACTAAGAAAGAAAAAAATATCTAAAATTGTGACAATCAAATTTTTTTTGTAAGTTGACGACTGAAAAGTAAAACGAATACCGGCACTTATTGCAGCTACGTTAAAGTGAAAGAAATTTTTTTTTTTATTAATTGAATAATAGAGGTAAATGATGCAGAAAGAAAAAAAAAATTGGTAAAATATTCATTGAACAAGATGAAAAATCAAAGTCCGCTTTCGCGTTACGTTTTCTTCTTCATTGTTTGGAGAATGCTGATATTGCGATATTTTTTTGATCTAAGTATTGTTAAAAAAAATATTCGTGATTTAATTATTGCAAATTCTTTCAAAATACCTCCCTAACCGGATTAATTTTCCTATTTTCGTTTTATTAGACATCAGTTTTAAGGTTAAGTGCTAATCTTATCATTTACCTTTTTGAAATTGTTTTCATTACAAGGTAAGTAAATAACAATGTTGAGAAGTATCCAAATTTAATTCCTCCTTTCAGCTCGGAAATTATTTTTTGGACTGAGCGTATTTTTGGGTAACTTATTTGAGTTTATCAACAGTCAGTATTATCTTTTTAAAACACAACGCTTTCTTCGTAACCAAAATATACGATAGGTGGATTGAAGTTTTATTCGGTCTGCTATATTAGATTTTTTCGCTGGTCTAATCTAAATTAATGGCACATAATTTTTTATATCCTATGTGGAGAAATATCCCGAGTGAGAAGTTATTGTATTTTTTTCGCATTACTTATTTAAAAACATTGTAGGTACGTTATCGGAAAATGGTTTTTGTACTGACTCTGACTTTTTTTTTCAACATGATTAACTATTTCCGAATTATTTCATTCCGATAAACGATCTTATTTTTTCTTTTTCATTCGTAATTGATATTATTTTGTTAATTGAAATTTCTTGTCGAAGAATTTAATAACATTCTGTAGAATGAGCAATTTTATGCTTACTTAAATTGGTTTATAACACGAATACGCATGAAACACAATTATTCATTTTAGAAATTCTGTTTTCATTCTTCTTAAACAATCTTTAATTAAGCTTGCACTTCTAGAAATTTTTATTCTTTTAAATAATAGTTGCTTACTCACTTAGATATTACACAACTAGACAGAAAAGTGATCCGCGATTTCTCAATAAGTGTAAGGTTTGTAAGCACCAGCCATACGCAAGTACGGTAATTTCACAAGTTGATAAATATTACTCATTCCGAGTTGCGTACAATATTAATTTTTTGCAAAGAGTGTACAGAATGCTGCACTTGAGCCAGAGGCAATAAAACCTGCAGCCGGGGGGGTCGAATTTCTGTTATAACAGAGAGAATTTTAAGGGGAAAAAATGGAATTAATTTAAATGAAAGAAAATGATGCATTTAAAGGTGAGAGGGAAAATGAGGAATGAATTAGGCGTGAGAAAAAAAAAGGTATGGGAAAAAGAGTTAAGAATTTATTGAGAAAAAAAGAATTCAAGGAATAACAAAAAAAAAAAAAAAAAGAAACAACGAAAAGAAATTAAGGAGTGAAAAAAGTAAGCGTTCAGAAATTGGCTACCTTCATCAAACCACACGCCTCAAAAATACAACGTTTCATACACCAGGAGCATATTCTCCGGGTGTACAGTTTGAAATGAGAAAATTTAAAATTCTGATGGTCGCAGCGACCTAAATAAAATTAGTTTGTGTAGCTTTTGGTGTAGGTAGCGATACCTACATCTGGTTCTACAAACCATTTTAAGGCTCAGTGTATTTGGGAACCGAATCGTTTCTCAGTACCAAAACCCAGCTGGTTTAATACCTCTCACACTATAGTACACTGGGGAAACTAAACAAGACTTTGTCAGTAAGTATGTAAATATATACTTAGGTGCCTTTCACTATGTGGTCTACATAATATCAGTGTAGCCACACATCATCTTTATGAGTGCATACGCATATTGTAATTTGTTTAAAGTGCAATGCACTAATTATTTTGGCCATGGACTAGGTCCTTGACTCATCTGTGAATGCACAGTTGAGCCCTGAAAGTAGGGGGATGAGAATAATTTCCCCACAATTTAAAAAAAATTGAAATAATATCAATCAGCTGAATAAATTAATGAGAAAATGGCTAATTTTTTAAGAAAAAGTATTCATTTTCATTTTTTGTTGGTATAATATGAGTGCATTTGCGACGCTGATATGCGATTGTCTGAGTACATACCTCTAAATTCCAAAATACATTACAAAAACACCTATCAAACTGAATACTGTATCCCTGGAACTGGTTTCAAAGATATCAGAGTATCCATTTTAAACATAATATATAGATACATGTATAACAAGATTGTTCCCAGCTTCTCATACACTCAACCACACACCCGCCTGTTATCTCTTACTAGACGTAATCTATAAAAGGAACAGTTTCAACTTAATTGTTTGAATGTTCGAACATACTAAATAGTTACATATACCTTTTATATCTATTTGTTTCCCCAAAAATAAAATGGTGAGACTCATTTTCCATACCAACAAAAATTTAAGATGATATAACTAACTATGTATGAGCAAAAATTACTTCTTTCCTCTTGAATATAAGTAAATCTTCGGCGAAAATGAATTACATAAATAAGCTGTCTTACACCAAATTTTGTTAAGTTTTATCAATTTTTGAGTAAATTACAATAAATTTTCGATTCCCTCGTTTCCTTTAGTGGGTGACAGGGCTCTGACTATGAATGGAAACATACTAATAATTTTGTTGGGAGAACTTTTTAGATTTTTCAACAACAAAAATCGATATTCGAAGTAATGTTGTTTAACTTTCTGACACCCTGTAGGTATATCATTCATGGCATACCCAAATTCAGAGAACAAAATACGCCACTGTCGTATACATTGTTGTGAAAAACAATTTTTTTGTGAACCAAACTATATAGGTTGCCAGTGTGGAAAATCAAACCGGCAACCTACAGGTTTAAAATAGCGATGAAACTACCACATGGCTACAACACCGCCAATAGCTGATGAAGCTTCAGGCATTTATGTTCATATTCCCACAACTACTCCTGTAACATAACAGCACACAGAGGATAGAGCTAGGCTGCTGCTATGTGAAGAAACCAGCAAACCCGCATTGCAGGCTTATGCCATTATAGCTCAATGCCACTCTGCACAGGGGGGTGCATGAATGAACAAGAGGTGCGGTTCAGAATCACATTAGGGTCACCATTTCTATAGGTTATCAGCGTGGGGAATCAAACCCTCAACCTACAGGTTTAGAATAGGAATGATGCTACTGTAACGGCCAAAAGAGGTGGTAATGTACCTAATTAGAACCACTTTCGATGTTACACCATACACGAAATATCACGTACTAGAAAAGCAGTAATACTTCTAAAATAATTCAAATATTCAAGTTTATTATCCACAAACTATAGTGGACCTTAACATGTTATAGAGACTCAAAAATATTTTAAAACACACAAGTGGATTTACAACTTTAATAAAATAATAATTTGTACATCACAGTACATACATTAATATGTTAATATTTATACATATAATATCACAATCCGTTTTGACAAGACTATCTGTTCACTAGAGACTTCTACTAGAGAGGTTCCAGGTACTTAGAAATAACTGTCGAGGAACTGTGTCTTATTCCTCTAAAACGAGGTTTATATACTCGTTCAGGGTATGAAAATGTACGTGTCAGATAGGCTAAGTGAGGTAGGGTGTTGTTATTATAGGGTTGTGCTGACTCGTAGTATACTCGAGGGACAGGCACAACTAGGTCATGAATATATAGATGGTATATCTATATTCATAAAATCAAATACGGGTAATTTAGTGGTTGTTTATAAAGAGTTATAGGATGATTATTGTTGATAAATATCTACATTTTTGGTATTTGAAAATGTGTGAACGAATATGTTCGTCATTTCTAAAAATAGACGAGAATATACGTTACAGCTACCATGCTACCACATGGTTAAGATGCTGCCAATAGCTAATGAATGTGCGTGCGTTTATGTTCACTCCCCACACAAATAATAATTGAAAATTTTTTTTGATTAAATTAAATTCTTCTACAGGTTTTGGAAAAAAAATTTTTTTTTAACAGATTTTTATTCAACTTTATACCTACCACTGTTACACTTACCATAGATCAAAGGTATTCACATGTTTTCAGAGTTTATAATATTCAAAATGGGCCTGAAAATTATTCAGATAAAATTAAGTTTCAGTGTTACTAAAAATTTACTTTAATATTTCAATACCTAACAATAAATTTTATTTGAAATATTCATTCTTTAAATCCTGACCTTCGGATTATTACAAACGATCCGCTCGGCACTAAACCTACTGAAAATAATATTGGACTGAATGGAGTTCTATGAGATGAAATTGATGTTTTATTTAACACTAATGGAACCATTTCCTTGATTTTCTTATTTAAGTATGTTCTCATTCTTATCATTAATTTTTTCTCTTTACTTCATGAAGCAAATAACAATAAAATTAGTAAAAGAAGGTACGATCTGCCAGAATGTAAAATTTGATTGGAGTTTAATTGAGTACCAACCTCAATCTAAAAATCACGTTAAAATAATTTCCAAGTCACACAGTTATCAGAAACAATAAAAAGCGGATATAAAGAAAGTAAATTATTAACATATTATTTACCACCTTTCAACTGTACCCAAGACGATTTTCCGCCCATAATGGTAAATTAGCTAGCCATAATTGTAATTAGTGTTTTATTACAAAATTCAATGGAGAAAAGAACTGGTGTACACGATATGACAAAAGAATTCACAAAATTAAAACTTCAAATACCTACACTTTCACTTACAAGAAGTTCAAACTGATTTTATCGTTATTCATTAATATTTGAAATTATTATTAAATATATCGAAGCATACAACTGAAATACGAAAATAAATTACACATTATAAAGAAAAAAGCGCACTTTTACTTCAAAATGTGGGAAGGAAAAAAATTTTCACCCAAAAAATCAAATTATAAAGAGCTTTTAGAATAATTTCGATAGAAAGCAAAAAGGAAAAATTTAGCAGAGTGGAAAGAAAAGAAAACGCTTAAAATTTAGGATTTAAGCACGTTCCAAGACCAAAAAAATGAAATTTTGTACAAGGCATGCACGGAAATAGAACAACATTTCTCTGGTGGGTGTTTAAAAAAATATTCGATTCTGGTATAGGCTACTATGATTTTTTCTCGCTTTTTATGTAGGTTTCCAAAGAAAATCCATTTATTAAAATTGATCTGATATTAAGACCCACAGGTTCGAAGGTAGGTTCGTTTTTCGTTTCATGACGCCAGGAAACTTTTAGCACTATTGACTGACGTTCATACGTATATAAATACATATTCCGTTAACACAGTACAAATTGCAATTCGTATCCCACAATAATGAAACTTGTTACACTTATTCAGACCTAGACAAGAATGAACTCCATCATTATCGGTCCAGTTCGGCATGATGGGGCATCCGGTACATTCTATTATGTTGAATTTTTGGAGATTAAATGGTTCTAAAGAACGTAATTTTCAAGCAATATTCACTAAATTTAGTGCAGGCATCGAATAATTTTTATCCCAGAAACCAGTTAAGCTCCATACAATAAATATGGACTTAATATGTACCTATCCATATGTATCATATTATTAATCTCATTTAAATCAATATTACTCAAATCCCCCAACTGTAATTACAAAAAGTGTTTTCAATGATCAAAAGTAAAAATTTTTCAATTACACATTTTATTATTTGCAACTTCAATTTCATTCAAGGAAAGTAAAATAATATATTAAAAAAAAAAGACTTTTATAGGCGAATCGAATGATATTATAAAGCTATGAAATATATATGTGGGGACAATACTTGTATGAGTTTTTAGGGGCTTGCACCCCTCGACAACAGTTGCTGCCCAAAAGCTGACATATATTTGTCTCTATGACGTAAAACCAATAAACACACGTACTTTTGTATGTTCATACCTGTACATGTGTACAGGTAAGATACATTATATGGGCCATGATCAATTACCTGATAAGGATCTCAGTGATGTCATGGACCAGCAGCAAATACACTACATCATTTCTTATCACCTAATGAGGCAAGAAACAATGTAATCTATGATGTAATACCATACGTATATGTACATATGTGTGTCTGTGTGCATGTACCAAATCCACTATATAAGCTCACAAAACTGGCTACAAAATTGCCAATGTTCACTTTGGATTTGGTTCTCCCATACTTACAATGTATGAAGTGGCAGAACACACAAAGCTGTAGATTACCTTCTACGTGTGAATACCTCTCACAACAAGGTATTCCACAATATAGTTTGATTGACATGCGCCTGAATAGTAAATGAGAGAGTGCTGTAAAACGTTGCACGTTAGTCCGTTGTAAAAAGTCACTAGGTAAACAAAGATACCTATAAAATATTTTGAGAAAAACTACCAGGAGGAGAACAAATTTACACTTCGGTTAGTGACCTTTATTATATCCATCCAAAAGAATTAGTTTTAAAAATTTGGACTCAAAAAATTTCCTTCATTACTGTCTGTCTTGTATTTGTTTTTTAAATTTGGACTAATATGAAAAAATCTATTGAATTTATATTCAAATAAAATCAGGCTGAAAGAGTAATTCCTTTTAGGTTGCGACACTTTAAAACATGACTGTGACTTTTTACAACCCTCTATTGCAATGTGCCATAATTTAAAAAAATTTTTTTAGTTACTTTACCAAAGTTTGTAAGGAATTTTTCATTTTAAATTTACTCTCATTTTGTAGTCTTTTGAATGTTCTATCTGCAGTGGCATGAAAGGTGAATCACTTGGGTAACATAATACAATACTCACCCCAACTCACTTAATTTTCAGCCAGAATTCTGCCAAAAACTTTTGATAGTTTTATTTTATTTATTTATTTATTTATTTATTTATTCATTTACTTCGTTTCAAAACCTTACACTTTCTAGCATAGCTTACTGCGCTATGAATTTTTCCTTCTTTTTTTAATTTCAGGGCAGGGGGGTTAAAATCCTAAAAACCTCCTCTATATCCACGTCTGCTTTAGGAAAAATGGGCAAAAGTGAAATGGTAGATCTCCCTGCATATTAGGCTACAACCTGGATATCAGAATAATATTTAATATTTTAAACCAATAATTAATATAATATGGAATGTAGTACAATTGCATGTCAAGAGGACTTAACTTCAAAAAGTTACATCCTCTTTTCATCAAAAATGAGTTAGTGAGTGTAATATCCAGAACTGTTGATGCCCCATCGTATGATATCAACAAAATTCGTATAAAGCAATAACCTGGCACGGTTGAGACCATGAAAAGTAGGGGGACTCATCCAATGGATAATGTCTGTTTTCATACTAAGGCGATTATTTAAAGTAATTTTATAATAGTAAGCTGACTTAATGTTTGTTTCGATCAGGGGCGCACCTGAAAATTTGTGGTCCCACGGCAAACTTTTTTTTCCACCCGTCACTAATTTTCTAAGTTTCCTTTTCATGGTGAAATTTGAGCCCCTATTGGCTCAGGAATCTCCCATACTGCAGGGTTTGCTGAGTGTCCAGTGCACCACTGGTTTTGATATCGCACTCACTCCTGATATTGAATATTTTCATACTTCCCATTTAAATTTTCAGAGCACATTTCAATTTTTCAACCACAAAATTCTTTTGACTCATTTTTATTATATATCAGCTGTAAATATAACTTACGGGTAGCTATTGAATAATTAAATTCTATTACATTTCTATTATTTTCAATCAATTTCAATATGATCTAACCGCGTTCAATTTTGGAGACGAAACTGACATTATCAATTTTTTAACCTCAATCAGTTTTTGATATCAGGCAGGATAAATGTTGATCATCGGAAACGTTTACTGGGTTGCCTAACATCATACAAGAAGGAGAAACATGCTTTATATCGCGTACTGTGGACTTGTGTATCAGTTTTTTGACTATTATGAAAAAAGTTTTCGTGGATAAAGAGTCCTCAACGAATTCTGTGGGAGTAAGGTTAAGGTACATACTTACCAAGTTATCTTACGTTCCTAAAATATTTCAAATAGTGAAAAAAATATACATATAGCCAGTTGGTACTTCGTTTTGTTTTATGAAACTTAAATTGATATTGTTGTTTGACGATCAGTTTATTAGGAGCTTTCCACTAAAATAATATGAAAATAGGAGTTTTTGTGCTTTCTCAACATGTTCAGTTCAAATATATCTTCAAACTATAATATGCGGCTGACAGTACAGACAAGTAAATTACTTCGAGGATACGAAAATGATTAGACTGATCGTTTTATTCTTCACAAAAGAAGCAAAAAGGTAATTTATTACAAAATACGAAACACGACATCGCTGCTTATTGTCAAAGAGAGCAAAAAGCCAGAGAAAACCAAGAAATGCTTCTTATATATTTATTTGTACTTTCAACACAATATTCCGGTATTTTTTTCCTGTCATAATTTTTTCTTCCCTAAAACTTTTATTTTTATTTTTTATATTTTTTCCTCTCATAATACGAAAATTTGACAAAAACAAACACAGTTTCCAGCAGGGCCAAAAACAAATAAGACAACAAATTCAGACAAAAGTGGGTAAAGCTGGAATTACTGTATTTCTTTTTTCCTTTTTCCTTTTTTTTTTGTCGTTGAATTTAAAATAATACTTTTTTTATGTGCAGTAATTTTATTTTAGCTTCGCTTCTTAGTTTTTTGTGACTTTAATCTATTATATTTTTACTTCTACCGTCTCATTAAATCGTCATCTTCGTATTTTATTTATTTCTGTGGAAACCAGAAACCAACATAAATTCATTTAGTATTCGGGAGATAGCTGATGGTTTTCAGTCATGGAGCCACAATTAGCATTTTTCGTTTGAAGTAAAAAACCTTTTGAAAAGTTTATGCAACTGGAATTAATATTAAGAAGTGTCAAACTTTATTGTTATTTAGCCATAATTTTTTTCAAGAAATAATTCGATGGATTATTTCGTAGTTTAAAAATAATTCGAGTAATTTTAAATTCTACTTGGATACGTAAGTTACCTACTTATTTTTATTATTATTTTTTTTAATTGGAGGTTATTTGATAGTACAGGAAGATAAGACTTCATAATATAAGAAAATTTTTTGGATTTTGCGGAATTCCGCCCCTAAAAGGGTCAAATGGGGTAAAGTTTGTTGATATTCCTACATATTTATCAATATATTTTGGATCAGATAAGGTACTGAAACACTTTTTGTTCTCAAAGATCATTTGACTAATTTCCTAATTCTGGATTTTATGAAATTCCACCCAAAATAAATTTTAACGCATTCCTCGATATCTTCTAGGCAAGGTAAGATATTGAACCAGTTTTTATTTTAAAAGGTCATTTTACTAAATGTATACCAACAAAATGAGTCAAATTTTTTACCTTTTAGACTCCAGTGATATGAAACATATAAACCGGTTTTTATTTCAAATTTGTTAAATCCCACACCTATGATTACTTTAGGCCCAATAAGATATTGAACAGATTTTTGTTTTAAAGGTCATTCCACTAATTTAGGCAACTGTCTAAAACCAATTTTTTGGGTTTAAAAATTCTACTCCTAAGGGGGTCAAATGAGGGCCTATTATTTTTACGTATTTCTAAATTCCATAAAGGGAATTTGAAAATGCCCATGTTCTATTAATTTTTTTGAGCTCAGGAGGAGACTTCACCTGACTGCAATGACTAGAAATAATACTTACTCATCAATAAAATTTTTTTATAGTCAAAAAATTATTTTAAACTGATAAGGCAAATGAAGTCAAGGGAAAATCCTGTGTGAAAAATTAACAAGCCTTTACATCATGAAGTATAATAAACTTTGGAGTTGATTTTTTCAGACAAAACTCTCATAAAATTATATCAAAAGTAATGAGATAGGGGAAAAAAAAGATGAAAAAAAAAAGAAATCATTTGACCTTCCTAAAGAAAAAAATCATGGTCAGAAAGGGTATATTGCAAATGAAAAGTAACTCTTATCATTGATGAATGTAACCACGATGCAAAATGAATACGCTACCATGTAAAAATGTGAAACATTTTTTTTACATGGAGGTATGTTCACTTTACATCGAAGTAGAGGTTACAATTTCTGAATGAAACGTTAGATCTGCCACCATGTGACGGTTGATATTTTGTTCCATTTTTTATAATTTTTGTGTAAGACTCATAATTTGATAGAATTTTATCGTTTTATCGCTCTCCGATCATTAATTATATAAAATATATTTATCAACAAGGTTCAAAAGTGAGTTTATGTGGTTTGGGAATCGCTCACTCGCTGCGCTTGTTTCACATACTCCCTCATATGTAAACGCTCACTTTTTAACCATGGAGTGAAATATATTATTGGCTGAAAAATATTAGTGGGCTACATCGTAAGTTGCTTAAGATTTGGAAAAAACCATGTATTATCTTAGTCCTCATTTAGTATATTCACTTAACGCTAAAGTATTAACACGTATATTCACAAATGTTACTTTAATTTTTTTTTTTAATTAAACTTCATTTTAAAATGACTCGATACACAATTTTGTATTGAACAGCGTGGTAACATTGTATTTTTATTTGAGAAACATCATGAAAGAATACAATGTTACCACATTCTTAACAACAAAATTGTGAGAGAGATTGTTTTAAAGTGAGACTTAAGTATCAGAAGGTTAAAGTGACGTTTATGAATATGGGTGTAAGTGAGTGTTTACTTAAGTGACCTCTTAACCAAACTTGAGTTCCCTCGGTATTGATTCATTTTGCGAAAAAAATTTTGTCTTAAAAATCCTAAAATTATAAGGTACCAACACTTATTTATTCTCTTAAGTAGTTCACTTAAGCAAACTGATCAACTAAGAATATGGATGGCTTCCTTTGTCTCTCTTAACTTTTTTTCGACAACAAATTACGCCAAGGGTTATTTTTTTCTTCTTTTCATTGTTTTTACGTTAGTAATTTTTACTAGGTTCGTTCATTTTTAAGTAACTTGTCATTGTATTTCGTAACCTCTCAATCGTGATTGGTTAAATTTTTATGTGTGCTTTATTTTATTCTTCTGGTAATAATTATATCAACTAGAAAAAGGTGTTGAGGTTTCAGGCTCGTCGATTCACTTATTTCGGTAAAATGTTAGAACTGACATGTTGTCTCATCTAAGCGAACTAAAAAGTACATCGTTAGGATAGGTTTGTTTTCATTTTTATGATTTTATCTCATATGAGACTGTCTCTTTCCAAGCGGCTTCCACTGTATAATGAATTATACCTACATGGTTGAAAAGAGGAAACATAGAGTAATGCGATAATGAAGAAAAATTAGCATTGATTTATTTTTTAAATTTTTGATTTCACCTTCTTCTCAAAATATTTTCACTGAAATTTAAAAAAAAAAAAAAAAAAAAAACAATTGAGGCCAACAGTTTCTTCTTCTTTACGTCGGATTATTTTTTTAAATGGTATTTATCGACATACTGCGACAAATACGAAGTCAAAGGACGATTACCGATTCCAATTTTCGCTCAAATTAACACCGTGGCACGCATTTGTTATTCGATAAATTTAATGACGGATTAAAAATTATTTATTAGCTTTGTATACAGATTAACTTGTAAACGCCATCCGCATTACGAGTGAAAAATCGAAAATTTATTGCTTTAATCAAACAACGTACTACGGCCAGCCTCGTACTCTCTCCCTTCCTTTGTCCACAAATATGGTGGAACATAGCCGCCGTAATGGGTGCTGTAATGGGGGCAGAAATTCTACAAGATTGGATTTTTTGCATTACGAATTCACAAAACAGAAGGATTATTTTCAATTAGACTGAACCATTTAGGGATAATATGTAATACGAAAATTCCAGCTTGATTAACAAACGACAGACGAGCAAATGACTAATTTCGCGTATATTTTCATATTTTGGGGCTGCGTTTGCACGTTGTTCTCATCATATGGGGTTAAAAATGTTTCCAACTATGGAAAATGGAATCTATGTTTAGGAAATAGGGCTCTGAAGATTTCAAATGAAATATAGAATAATTACCAAGAAATTTTAAATAATTTTCTCACATTTGAAATGAAAATAATGATGGAACGGGTGACAGACGAACTGAAATATTTAGAATAATTTTAATGTTTGTGGATAGACTTGGTAAATTTTGCATGAATTTGATGCAATCTAATAGAAAATTCGAAATTTTAAAATGATGTGTCATGTGAAGCTGTGGTTCTCATCATGTTGTTTTGGGTTATCATTTATGTCTTCTTTAAGAAACTTAGTTTACCACCCATTATTTCGTTGTTATTTCATATTTTTGTGAGAATCGATCAACTTACCTAAGTATAATCATTCGATTACAATTGCTTTTGATAAATTTGGTTGTATTTATGGTTTTGGTTTATCAAACACAGCTCCACTGTTTTATTGATTAGGACTTTCCATACTAATCAAGGAACTAAAGTATTAATACCTACATTATTCAGAACATATTGTCATTTTTAGCAATATTAAACATTAAAAAATGACATCACTTTCATACTGATTCTAATATTTTATTCTTTCTCCAGCATTACAAAAAATCAACAACAGCGGTAACAACAAATAAACCTAAAATACCATTATTTTAACCAGATGATGAGCTTGAAGTGATTTATTTAACAGAACTCTAATGCCATTTGTGGTTATTTGCTACCATTTGCGATCATTTTCGAACATTTGCAATCATTTGAGATCATTTGAGATCATTTATTGAATGTGTGTAGACATATGCAGGTCTGCTATTGGCTTAATTCTTTTTCCCTAATACAATATTATCACTATAATTATATTCTTTCCATAGACATGTAAGTATGTACTAAGTATATACCTGATAGTCAACTTTGAAAAAAAAACTTTCAAGTGTATTGCCATTTTTTAAGAAAAATATATGCAGTTATTCTGACTTAAACTAATTTTTTGGGATTTATTCTGAATGAATTCGTACAGACAAAAAATTTAAAGTGGAATACATAATATTTTCAACATCTATTAAATTTTCCATACTAGTTTTTAATTTTTCTCCCTTTTTTATTCTTTCAAAAATTCGTTGCTCCCAAAAATTTGCTGCTGTAGACAATATTACCTACATTTACCTGATGAAAAATTTTGCATTGCCACAGACATTGCTTCCGCGCATCCATACTCACTAATAACTTTCATAATATGTGCCCACACCTGTCAATATCATTTTTCCCAATATTCACTATTTGATAATATTCTAGAACTACTTTGTATGTCATCCCATTATATTTAGATTACACAATATCATATCCCCTCACTGTATTCATCCACTAACAAATTAGTAGTTAATTTTATTAATCCAAATTAACTGGATCTTCACTTCTATTATAACCAACAAACTTTTAAGGACTCATCAACTGCCACATTCCGGATATTATGGAATGCCCTTCGACAGAAGAGGATAAATATGCCTGGTTTGTCAAGAAGATCAAGAACGTATTTGGAAAAACCAAAAACCAAATT
Source organism: Ericerus pela (assembly GCA_011428145.1). NCBI lineage: Eukaryota > Metazoa > Arthropoda > Insecta > Hemiptera > Coccidae > Ericerus > Ericerus pela. The sequence goes on along the minus strand of WOFM01000041.1, from coordinate 1,073,373 downwards.
ATTGATGATGTGATGGGTGGTATGAAGATGGGGGACGATAAACCCTCAATCTTCATGGCAAAATTGAGACAGAAGGCGGACAATATCATAGCCCCTTCTGTCATAGGCAACCAATTTTGCAAACAACTCCCCCAGAGTGTTGTGCAATGCCTAGCCGCCGTAGGTTCGACCGTGATAAATACATCCGCAGACTTGGACTTCCTTGCGAAATCAGCAGATAATGCGCTAGAATATACCAGGTCAAAGCCTGTGGTAAGTGCAGTATCTGCAGAGACTGGAGAGATTGCTCAACTTTGAGCTCAAATAGCTCAGTTGACTGAGGAAATGAAACGGAACAAAAGCCAAAGCTCAATGAAACAACAACAACAGTAGCAATAACAAAGGACAACAGTCCCAGTCATGAGACCGTAGATCAAGTTCTAATAACAGGGGTCAGAGTTCAACTCCCTCACGTACATCATCTCCCAAAAAACAGTTTCAAAATTGGGATGATAAATGTTGTTTCTTCCATAACAGGTTTGGCACAGAAGCCACCAAATGCAACAACAGGTGCAAATGGTGGGGCAAATCCTATACCAAGGAGGCGCCAAACAAGAACGAGGGGCCATCTATGAGGCCAAAGACTTTCGGAAAAACACTCATGCTGCCTGTTCATTAAGGACAGGACTAATAGGAGATGGTACTTGATAGACTCAGGTGCAGACTTGAGTATATCACCAGTAAGTAGAAATAAAAAAGTACTTCTTCCGAAATACTATCTCCATACTGTGAATGGTCAAAACCTTCCAGCTTACGTACTTGAGACCAGCAAAGTCAACATCAGACTTAAGGAAAATATGACGTGGTCCTTCACAGTTGCTGATGTTCCAAACCCGATCCTGGGTGCAGATTTCCTTGCACATTATGGCCTGATCTTTGACTTCAAAAAAGGCAAATTGATCGATAGCGAAACTAAAAATTGTGTGGATGGCAAAACGCATGCTTAAAGACTGGACACAAATATATCCAGCTGTACAAAAGTTGACGGACAACTCTTACAGATCCTGTCTGACTATCCTGGAGTCATTCAACCATCAATTTGCAGGCATCCTACCTATAAACATGACACAGTTCATTATATAGAGACTAAAGGACTGCCTTACCATTCTAGAGCATGAAGGTTACTGCATGACAAACTCAAAGCGGCACGGGAGTACTTCCATCGCATCATTGAGGAGGGCGTATGTCGCCCCTCAAAAAGCTCATGGAGCTCCATTATCCACATGACCAAAAAAGCAAGTGGAGAATGGCGAATTGTTGGAGACTACAGAGCCTTAAATGCCAAAACAGTTCCTGATTGCTATCCAGTCCCCAATATAATGGACTTCAATGCGAATATGAAGGGTAAAACAATGTTCACCAAAATAGACATCAACTGGGCATTCCACCAAATTCCTATGGCCAACCAGGACGTTCCAAAGACAGCGGTTATAACCCCCTTTGAACTATTGGAATACCTTCGAATGCCGTTTGGACTTCGCAACTCAGCACAAACTTTCCAGAGATTCATCAATGGACTGTTTAGGGAATTGCCGTTTGCATATGCATACTTGGATGATATCTGCATATGCTCTGAAGGCGGTGAGCAACAGCACGAGGAGAATGTAAGAGCCATCGTACAGCGTATACACGGCGCCGGGCTTACTATCAACGTAGGTAAAAGCTTATATGCACAGACTGAAATTGACTTCCTCAGCTACAAAGTCTCGACCAAAGGCATTTCCCCCTTGAAGGCCAAAGTAGAGCCAATATTGAACTTCCCGAAACCCTCAAATGTCGCTGAACTTACACGTTTCTTGGGGATGGTGAACTTCTATTGATGTTGCATGAAGAATGCAGCAGCCGAACAAAGTAAGCTGTTTGCACCAATTAAGACAAGTAAAAAGAAAGATAAGACTCCACTCGAATGGAATGAAGAAGACAAACAGGCCTTTGAGAAAATCAAAGATACACTGGTAAATGCAACTCTATTGGCCCATCCAGACAAAAGTCTGCCATTATGCGTAAGTACCGATGCCTCTGATTTTGCTATTGGTGCAACCTTGTACCAACTTGACAAAGACAACAAAAAGTTACCGCTAACTTTCTTCTCAAGGAAGCTCTCAAAAACAGAAAAGAACTATAGCACATACGATAGGGAATTGCTCGGAATATTTGCTGCGTTGAAGCATTTCAGGCACCAATTAAAGGGTAGATGTTTTTCTGTGTATACTGACCATAAACCCCTAACATATGCCTTCACACAAAAAGCAGAACCGGCATTGCGGAGAAGAGCACGACAATTAGACTATATTGGTCGATTGACTACCGACATTCAGTATATAAGTGGAGAACTTAACACTCCAGCTGATGCCTTGAGTAGAATCGAAGCTATCTCGGCTCCTGTCCAATTGCCTTATGCTGAAATAGCTAAAGCACAGCTTAAGGATGCAGAATTGCAAGAGTTGTTATTGAACAATGATACTATTCTCAAATTGAGACAGCGAAAAATTCCCGGTACTGATGTTTTATTAACATGTGACGTCAGTACAGGTAAGAATAGGCCATTTCTACCAGTAAAATATCGCAGGTTGGCTTTCAACAGTGTACATAATCTGTCACATGCTGAGAAAAATGTAGTGCTAATATGATTTCCGCAAGGTTTGTATGGCCACGAATGAAGTCTGACTGCAACAAATGTGCTCGCAGTTGCCTGAACTGTCAAGAATCCAAAGTAGGAGGACACACTCGCTCGCTCCTCAAATCCTTCAAACAAACGGAGCGGTTTAAAACTGTACACACGGACTTGGTAGCCCATTGTCACCATCTCAAGGATACAGATACCTGTTGACGATAATAGACAGGGCAACACGATGGCCAGTAGCAATCCCTCTACACGAGATGTCAGATCCTACAGTAGCTGCAAGGTTATACGATAACTGGATTGCGAGGTATGGCGTACCACAAGTCATAATCACAGACCAAGGTTGCCAATTTGAGAGCTCGCTCTTTAAAGAGCTGTCTAATAAGCTTGGTGTTCAACACAGTCATACCACAGCTTACCATCTTCAAGCCAATGGCAAAATAGAGAGATGACATAGAGCCCTCAAAGCCTCTATCATGTCCCATGATACCAAGAGATGGGGAGAAGTACTTCCTACCATCCTCTAAGGCCTTCGATCTGCCCTACAAACGGATACAGGTCATTCTGCAGCGTAATTGGCATTCGGCGAAGAACTACGCCTCCCAGGGGACTTCTTCACAGAATTGAAGGAAGTTAGCCCCAAAATCATGGTGCAAAATATACGAAATGACGCCAATAATTTCCTAAAACAGGCAGCTCATCATGGCCAGCTGAAGATTTACATCTCAAAACACTTGGCCAATATTTCACACGTATTTGTTAGAGACAAAAAAATGAGATCTGCGCTGGATAAACCATACGCTGGTCCTTACAAAGTAGTATCACAAGATGAAAAGAACTTAGTGATACTCATTGCAGGCAAACCTCGAACAATTTCAATCGACAGATTGAAGCCTGCATACATGGTAAGCGACGATAAAAGAATAAAAAGATTTCTGAGGGAGAATGTAGAAAATATACCTACGGATTCACCAACAAACACAGAAGAATCCGTCCTAAAATGTGAATTAATAAATTCACAATTAAAGAAAACACCAAAAATAAAAAAGTCTGTGAAATTTTTGGACGATGTTACCTCTAAAACATTCGATCTGGAGGCCCCCATATGCCCATGAAAAAGAGGCAGGCCCCTAGGTAGTAAAAAATGTAAAAATTCCCATCCTTCTCGCAAGTCTGAGAGGTTAATGCGAAGAAAATAAAATTTACTCCCGAAAAAGTAATATCCGCTACGTAAGTTTCAACCCGCTAAAAAATATGCGACGAAAATCGGAATTCCGTGAGACAAAAGAAACTCTGGAGATAAGCAAACGAGGAATGCCAACAAAAAGAAAACGACAGGAATAAACAAATCCACGTGCGATACGGAAATAAACATCGCAACGTGCGTTTATTGTCAAACACAAAAAACATCTCAACGTTGTTACGTCACAAGCTGAGATTCCTTTGTAATAAAATTTGAAAAATATATTCTCTGAGTTTATTTGAGGCATAACTTTGCTTGGAAAACTTGCATACGGCCAAGAATTTTAAGAGCTATCCCCTCTACGAGCTGATAAGAAGATGCGAAAAAGCTAAAACAAAACTGTAATGGTAAATCAAAAACAGCAGTAGATTCACCCGTTTTAGAACTGTCTTATAATACAGACGTGCTTTCTAAAATATTTTTGGTTCTCTGTTTTCCTGCAATCTGTTTCCTATGTCACTGCCAACCACCTTCCTGAAGTCCGCCACCTCCCAGACTATTTGGAAAACTGCTGAGTTTTCGCAAACTCAGCAGAAGACCAAACAGAAGATGGAGCTGGACTGGATCGAGGAGGAGCTGCTCATGGACACAGCTCCTCCCGTAGATGATGTCCTAGCGGAGATGATATCTCCGCTGCCTCCGATAATTTCTCCTCCCTGGTCGCCGAAGGAGCCAGCCCCAACTCCAGAACCCCTGAAGCCAGAGCCGACACTGAGGAAAAAAGAGAGCCAATGAAATTTTTGTTTACAGCAGAGCGGGCAGCTAATGAAAAAGCGAAGATGGCTACCTGGACATCGGGGAATTCAAACTCTCCGATGTTAAGGAAGCCACAATTCAAATGTCCGCTGCCCCCTCACTCCCATCATCACCCCTACGCCTACTCGAAAAACAAACCACCGAGGCGTAGGGGAGAGGACAGCTGGGAAAATTACCTAGCTCAAATGTACGCTTGTAAGGAATCTTACGAGTATGTTGGGGCTGTGGTAGGTAGCACCCTGGCAAAATGGGAGGCTGAAATTGTGAGACAATAAGATGATGTCACAATTCGTACACGAACTGGCCAGCCATCTCTTATCTCGATAGAGGATGATGCGACCTGGCCATTCTCACAAACGTAGGTATTATCCTACGTACGTGTGTTTGTGTGCGTGTAAATAATCCGTATATAAAGCACCCAAACCAGCTCTAAAATTGCCAGTGTTCGCCTTGGTTTTGGCTTACCCGTACTTATGTACGAAGTGGCTGAACACGCTTAAATTCTGTAGAATTTCCTTCTGGTGAGAATATCTTTCATGACAAGGTATTCCACAATAATTATAATTATTATTACTATTATTATTATTATTATTATTATTATTATTATTATTATTATTATTATTCATTTAAATGGTTAATTATTTGATATAAAATGAATAATCATCTTCCACCACGCCTTATAAACGCAAAAAAATTTCAAAATCAAATACATTTTTTATTTTAGTAAATTAATGTTAAAAGAAAAAAAAAGTAATTTTTGCAACACAGGTACAAAAGAACAAGTTTTACATGCATGAATAACAAAATGTCAATTAATTATTTTTTGGCCTGTGAAGTAGACGATAATTTTACAATCTCTTACACATCCAAATCCTGCACAAGAGTGCATAAAGTACTTTATACACTACAGCCCATCCAAATCCTGCGCAAAAAGGTGTAAAATATTCAAACATATAAGCATTTTGATATTATTATTTACGTTATTTCGTGAAATACTATTCGTCAAATTGCTACTCCAATCAAACATAACATTTCAATTTTCAAAAAAACCTCTAAAATGATTCCTCAGCCTCTATAATTAAGTTAGAGAGCTCGGATTTGTAATGATCAAAAATTGATAAAATTTAAAAACTTTAAATATAATTTTTTAATTATCTTTAACTATTTGACGACAAATATACGAAAAAAAGAAAAAAAACGCAAATTAATGGGAGATTTTCCATTTTTTGGAATCTAAAACTTATCCTATTTTCCTCAATGATTCGTCAGTCGCTATTTAAATTAGAGAGTAGAAAATTGGTAAAAAAATAGCCCACATTACGCACTTGTCATACAATATACTATTATTGATGAAAGTCTATATTTTAATTTTCGTAAGGTATTCTTACTGGGGCACCGAGTCACAAAAAACAGCAGGACCAATTTTCATGATTGATATGTGAAAAAAAATGTCTCACCATGTAAATGTGTCATCTGAAGAGAAAAAGTCCCAAGACCCCTGGATAAAAAGTTGTGAATTTTGACCTCTCACCCAATCAAAAAATTGTTTAACATTTTTTTCTCACATAAACATATTATTTCCCCTAATGATATTAATAAGTCTATCAAATTTCATATTTTTGTGTCACCTTCTTCTTTAGATATGAAGAACCAAACAGTTACAAAAATTGAAGTGTAGGTATACTAAATCTGTATACAATAAAGCAGTCAAATAAGTGGTTTGAAAATGAAATTAGAGTGAAGGAAAAACGCAGAGGGGCAAGTGCGAGGGAGAGAAAAGAACCATTTTATGAGAATGAGTTGGTTACTCTCAACAAATGCCAGTTGGGATATCTCAAAGAAGGTTTGAAGCCTTAAATATGCATGTTCTTCGCCTACGCAGGACAAATACTTAGATTTTCCTCCAAGTATATCCTTGACTTCTTCATCGTTTATGAACTGAAAAACAAAAGTAGTTTAAGAATGCTTCTAACACTACCTTAATTTTCATTGTCATAGATCAAACAGCAGATGGTTCACAGACTTCCAAAAGTTCCAAAATGAGCAAAAAGTGAAAATATATATATATATATATTTTGTACAGAAGAATTTGAGTGACCTATATATTCGTGATCCACTACTCAGGATCGGCGCTTTTCCACAGGTGCCACCCCCAGGTCCCGTCATTGCACTGAATGCAATAGTTGTATTTTCCTTTGGAAAATATGCTAGAACAGCTCGAATTCTGTTTCTCTCTAAGGCTCTCTCTTTATCACTGGGGACTTCTCGTGTAAGGATTATAAGTCCAATATCAAATTGCTACGCTGTGGCGGAGCCCGAGGCTGACTACTACTCTTTATATCATCATTTCGAATAAGTTGATAACCTTACCAAAAAACCTACAACTTCGTAACTTATTATTTCGACAAGTGGTATTTCCACAGAAATATTTTTTTGAAGGGAATAGGAAAGCACGAAGAGAAGAAGACTCGATACCCCAAATCTAACTACGCCTCTGGACAAAATTCTGTCTCCCAAAGATGGTCGCATTCTGGAGCCACTCCAGTGTTCGAGCTTTATTCAGCGTAGGGTATTTTGCATTCGACGTGAAAACAAATACCTACGTTCTGCACACGACGCCCTTGTCGAATAAATTAATTTCACGTGCAGAGAGACCCGCAGCAGCGATGAGCCTTATACGGTTTTTCAACACTTAGCTATAAACTCATTTTTTCGCACCCGAGTGAATACACTCTTCGGTTCTTCTCAGCTTCAAAAATTCGTCACCCAGTAATTGTCTCCGATGTGACGATAAACGATGGAAGAAATTATTTTTAAGAACATTATTCTCGTAAGAATGATCGAATTATGTTCTCTTTGGCGTTTCACCGAGAAAACTTTCCTCCATTTTCTCCCGCATCGTCGCATGTCTCTCGTCACGATTATAAAATTCTTAATACAGTAGCTGCTAAAATAAATCTGAAAAATACGTGCACTAAACCGTGCGTAATCTTTTCCAAGATATTATGCATAGCGTAAAATTTGTTTTGAATTTCGAGTACGTGGCCCAGTTGTTTTTTTTTGTTTTTTTGTTGTTTTTTTTTTTGTGTGTGTGTGTGTGTGTGTGTGTTTATGTTTTCGTTTATCGTCTCACATTTGATAAAATAAAAACACTCGCGCTACTTCTTGGCCCTCCAACCGGCACCAGACACCAAGTTTTTCCGTATTCTACGTATTTGCGAATAATACGAATAGATAAATACCGACAAAAAGTTTCAACACGCCTGTCGTAAATACATACGTATATTATAATATGTGCAGTAGTTACTTGCGGTCCCGCCTCCCATCAGCCACCACCCACACCCCGACGAACCTCAAGCTTCAACCTATTTTTCGCAGAAGTTGAAAACTGATTTACACAAACAAAGTTACGTTTCGACGACGAAAGCGTTTAGAAAACGTGTCCCTCTTCCCACCCCCCCCATATATTAGGTTTTCTGCTGAACAAACACACATACCTAATCTTATTTCAAAACTACATAGAAAATATTCTTCGTCGAGAATATACCTATATATTAGGTAGGGTACATCGTTATTTTGTACATCGTTGAAAAAGTTTAAAATAATATAATACACATAACCGTTTGCTCGGATGCTTTCAAGCCTAAATCTCTTTTTTCTTGTCCTCGTTTTTCTTTTATTTTTTTCTTTCGTCCCCTATACCTACGGTAAGCAGTTGTTTTTTTTTTTTTTTTTTTTTTTTTTTTTTTGTTCTCCTTTTCTCCATTTCTTCGTTCAAAGCACACCTGTATATTTATTCACCCGAAAAAACACAAAATGCTTTCTTCATATGCACATTATTTTTCCCTTTCAATAGACCTTACAGCGTAAAATCTCCAATTTATTACCGTCGTCTTCATTAAGACTGTAAAAGGTGTACAATGTCGTCTTTATATACGATATGTATATATATATATATATATATATACAGTAGCCTATTAAATTTCCAAATTTTATACCTTCAATTAAGCTGGTATTTTGATGGCACTTGAGCTTATTACGAAACGAGAAAATTAATTTTTTGTTGTCATTCTTTAAGAGTGTACTGCGTACGTCTCTTCATGTCGACGACACGCATTTTACACTTACGTGTTGTACAAAAAATAATCCTCGGTTAAATGAAAAGATTCGGAGCACCTTCTTTTTTTCTTTTTTTTTATTTTTTTACAACCTCTCTCCAGCTGCACTACTTCAGCCACTTCATTCTGTGCTATATTCTTCGAATTTTCTCAGCCAGCAACAGAATGTTAATAAAGATGAAAGCTTCTTTATGCGACAACGTTGGTTTTCATTCATTTTCTCAGCCAAAAGTGCAGCTATATGAAGACGTTGTAGTGGAATTTATGCGTTGTCAAGCTCGAATGAATATAAATATTGCCGCACGGGATATGTTATTCTATTGCGGAGTAATTTATTTTGCAACTGCGCCAAAAGAATGTTGCATTACATTTTCGGTTAGTCTTCGAAGTTGAAGACAGTAATTCATATTCGTGAAAAGTGCTCATTAAACCAAACTTGGCAAAATTTTGTAACTAAGTTTCTTATTTCAAATATTTTATTATCTATCTTAATTGAAGAACTTTTGAATAGAATATTTAGTGGAAAGTCCGTTTCATAGGCGGTGGGTACTATAACCTATGACTTATTCAGTAATTATGATCGATTTTTGTGTAATCGAATAACTTGGATGAAGTTTTGGAGTAGTCGCAGACAGTGATCTTAGCTAGCAATCAATCTCGACTATGAGAAATATCCATGACAATCAACCGATGGCCAGAATTACGGTCACACAGAGCTAGAATCAGTTATTGAATAACGTTATATATACTTTATAACCGTGAATAATGGAACCTTTTTGTACAACTTAACGATGCTAAATTAAATCTAATAACTGAATCCATGATTTTATTATTTTTTAAACGTTTCATTAATTTGTTAAGTGTTGAAAAGGTTGAGGTATCAGTAGGTTACCTTTTACGACACTCATGCAGGAAATAATATTCAGATAAAAAAAAATAAAAAACAACAAAAAATGAAATTTTTTTGGAACATTGTATTTTTATAATATTATAACGTTACCACAATGTTATCATAAGGTTACCATAAGGTTACCTTAATGTTACCATAAAGTTACTATTGTGTTGCATTAGTCCATAGTGTTACCATCATAACATTACCGTAACATTACCATAATATTACCAGAACAATCATCAAGGTCATGTTAACAATAATGATAATGAATACTTGCTAGCTGGGGTGAACTGAGACAATATTTCAGTTTTGTTTCTGTTAATTGTTAAGTTACTAACCACGAAATGATATTGTGACCACAGTATCGATATTCATTGACGTGTGGTTTTGTTATTGTTTCTGGTATTAGTACCTAATTAATTTTATCTCTGTTCACTAACGTTAGGTACCAAATTATTCCAATTTTGTTATCCTTACTTTTGTAGAAATGTTATTTAAAATTTTGGTTCTGTTACATTAATGTTTTATTACGAAATTACAATTTCATAAGAAAAAAATACTAAAACGTTTGAATTTATTTTTTGTATAAAATAAAAGTTTTTGTCTCCTTTACTCCTCAGTCCTTAATTTAAAAAAAGCATCGCAACAGGCTAGTTTTTTACTTTTTTATCAGATTGTTGAAAAAATCAATAGTTGATGTTGACTTTGATAGCTACGTTGTACCTGTTTACACACATTGTGGTAATAACAGATACAAAACATTATTTTGTTCGTATGTTATTGGTAATGGCCTTTTTGGAAAATTAAAATAGCGTTATTGTTGTTGATGGTACTTTTGGTATAATTTTATTTTGCTTTTGTTATAAAAATTTTAGTAATCGTTATCATAATTAAATGTTATTTCAATACATCCAGCACGTCGGTATTATTTCAGTAACATTACCATTGAAAATACCGTTAAATATCTACAGTCTTGTCTCTGATTCTGGTATCTCACCTCTGTCTTCTAGTGACATGAATGTTAACCAGTGGATACCTTCCCCATTTTCCATCCCTTCAGACCACAGACAATGGTCACGACTGTTGATCGCAGCAACCACTCACAGCCACTGAACGTAGCCAACAACTTCAGGTATTGACTGCAAGCACTAATTGCAACCATCAATAATGTGGCCACTAACAACGCCACTAATGACAGTTACTGAACACAGCTATCAGTCGCAGCCTAAAATGTACGAATTAATCATAAATTCTATTTTGATCTTCCACAAAAAAAAAAACAAAAACAAACAAACAATGCATCGTCTTACAGAAATAAATTGAAATTGGTATATACAGTGGACTCCGCTTATTAGAAACACTCTGGGACGTGAGTGTTATGTTTCAATTAACCGATTGTTTCAATTAAGGGAAGCTATGAAAAAAAAAAATCATGGGAAAAAATTTTTTAATACAGTAGCGAGAGCTGAATACATACATACGAGTGCATTTGACTTAAGATTTCGTTTCAAAAAATTTTTCAAGCGTCGTCTGTTTTTTTCTGTCATCCATCAACTTCATGATAGTGCGTTCATATGAGTAGTGTTCTTCAAATACTGTAGAATCTGCCCGATGCTGAACAGCCTTCTGGAGAACTGTAATCGCATTCATAATTTCTTTATTCGTAGGAGGCTTCTCCTCATTATCATCATCGTCATCCTCGTCATCTGTTTCAGGGGGGTCGATAACGTTTGCGCGCATCAGCTCATCTATGATGTCCTGTTGAGTAGGTTCACACGCAGTTTCAAGGTTTGCGTCAATGTTGATCCAATCTTGATACTGTTCATCGGAAAGATCATTCGGTTTCTCAGGCAAAGCCTTCAACAAATCGCATTTTTCTAACAAATTTAAATCGCGGCGTTTCGGCATAGTAAAAATGTACAGTACTGTATAAACGACTTCCGAGCAAAAATAAATTCAATGTACTGACACGATTTACTGTGAATTATGTACAATAAGTAATCAGTACTCATCGTTATCGAGGCTATTTTACTTCCTGTAATGACAAGTTGGAAGATAATTTGTTTCAAGTAAGCGATGTGTTGTTTCCATAAACCGATTAATTTTTCTGTGTATTAACATACAACTGCCCCGTTCCAAGGCATTTTGTTACAATAAGGCGATTGTTTCAATAAACCTTGGTACTAATAAGCGGAGTCCACTGTATTTCTATTTTGAGTTTCTGAAAATTTGAAGAAAATGTGATTTAAAAAAATTTTATATGACACATCTATTTAGGGGCATTTGTATTTCAAACTCTTTCGAAAATAATCCTTTAATATTGTAGACATCAGTCTTTTAGCTTAAAAAGACTCACAATTCCAAAAAAAACAAAAAAAAAACAATGACCATAAATCTGTCAATAAAACAATAATTAAAAACCTATGTAGATTTAATAAATATGAATTTGATTGATGCTGACTAGTGAAGAGATAACCATTCTGCAGTATAGAGGATTATGGTTTCAACTAAGAGAGCAGTACCGAGGATATTGTTGGCTTTTATTTGGAAAAAATCACCGAATCACATTTTAGACCAGATATCTTAATTGCTGCTAAAAATTCACGAAGAGTAATCGTAATATTACGTTCGTTACCTATACCTATTTTTATTAGGTAGGTAATTGGTATTTACCATAGTTTGAAGCCAACATAATCCACTGGCCAATTAGTGACTTGAATGCGGTTTGGCATGAACAAAGAATGAAAAGGTGGAGAAAAAACAAAAAAAAAAAAAGTTTGTTAAATTTCGAAGATGGCTGACTAAAGAAATTTTTTATATAACACGTCGTCGCACCAAGTGGGTAATTTAATTCTTTTCTGTCCTTTTTACTTCTTCTTCTTTTTTGTTGCGTGTGTCGAACATTTCAGCGTGCTCGGAATATTATATCCGATGACGTATCAACAGAAAAGCACATCTCACGACCGAATATCCTTTCAACTTAACCGTAAACTCATAGATTTAAGATTAAGACGTGGAATTTAAGACGAATTTTATCAAAACCTAGAAAGATGATCTTTGAAAAATCATTGTACGAGAAAAGTTCATTTTAGTATAATATAGAGTAAAGAAGGTCAAATACGTCCTGAAGACAGCAGTCGTTTTATATTGAATTTTTAAATAAAACAAATTTAAGACAAAAAAATATATACCCGTTGAGAAAGTTTTTCTGTCAACTGAAAATTTAATGCACACAAAAAAACTTTCTCTAAAACGGGCGTTTCTTAATTCTTATTGCATTCACGGTGAAGGTGAATCCCTTTTTCTCAACTTTTTTATTCAGTTCGCCAACAAATGAGATATTAAAATTTATCTCTCGAATCGGTCATGTGCGGGGACGAAAATTTTCGGTTTCATAAAAAAAGAAAATTATTAATACTAGTTTCCCATTTTGACCTAATTGATTTTTTTTTATGTAAGTACATATTTATATTGTATTATACAGATATATATATATATGTATGGTATGTATGTATATATATATATGTGTGTGTGTATGTAAGTGTATGTATGTATGTTTACATGCAAGCATCGCCTAAAATTTGTTTTCACTATCTTGAGGAAACTACAAGGACTGAGCTGAAATTTTCACGATACATCATCCGTATGTATGTTTAAGTCTGATAGAGGAATTGTATAGAGACAGCAAATATTGAAAACTTTTGATATCGATATTATCTATATACACATTCAAAAACTATCCATACTGTCGATAGTCTCGATAGTTTCGACAGATTTGATAGTGTAACTTCTTTATTAATTTTTTTTAAACACAAAAAACAAATAAATCTAAAAAAGTGTAAAAACACAAAAAACAAGAAGCTAATAAAAAGTGAACCAGGAAGTGAAAAATAATTCTAAAATTTCTTCAGCAGGATCTTGGACAAGAGACTGGAATTATTAAAGTCGGCGCTAATTAAACAGTTTTGTCATAAAATTGGAAGGAATTGACGTAGGTAGGTATAAGAACTACATGGTAAAGGAAAAAAGTAGTCCCTAAACCCAGATCTTTCTGGAGAAATTTTAAAAGAATTATTTTTCATTTTTTAGTGGATTTTGTATCGATATTTTTGAAGACGATGCTACATATTTTTTGAAAAAAATTTTCTCAAAGAAATTTTTTTTAACGATAGCAGCAATATTACTTTGAAACTAACAGTTTTTTTCTATAAAGATAACTCCAGAACTATCTCATCGATTCTAAAAAAAAAGGTTATATGTGTGTTTCATAGGATGATCCTCTATCATTTGAAAGAAAAGTTCATCAAAACCGGTGCCCAAGTTGAGAAATTATGCTGGAACAAACATTACATAAAAAACGTATATACGGATCAAATTGATAACCTCCTCATTTTTTATTCGAAGTCTCTTAAAAAAAGATATTTCGTATGTTATAGGTAAAAAAAAAGTCAACAGTCGACAAATGTGGTTAAATTACCCAGTAAACGATCGAAAGAAAAACTATTGATATAAAAATTTGGTATTCATAGTTATCAATATTGAAAATTATATCGATCGTACCTAGGTATCTATAGTCTTCGATATTGGACTAACTTTATTTTGATGCCCATTCGTTTAGTAGTTTCCAAAAAAACTGGAAATTAAAAAATTGCTAGAAAAGCAGTTTTTCCAGGATTGTGAAAAGACTACGAAAGGAATAAGGGTGAAATTTTCAGAAAACGTAATTCTTATGTCGAACCAAGTCTGAAAGGCGATTTGTGCGTATTGATTCATTATTTTTCGATAAAAATGTAAAACAAACAAAAAATTATGGAGAAAATTGCGAGTCGCCTGTGTTACTTAAAGTATATTTTTCGTATTTACGGCGAAATGGATTACGTGCGTCTTTTCTGTATTACATTAATTTAGGTTTTAGGTTGTTTTTTCTAATTGCAGTTGAAAATTGGCAAACTAGGTTTTCTAGCGAGGTATTGCTGCGCTCTATTTTTATTTTTTTTATTTTTCGTTATCTCTTTTTTACTTTTTTCGTGAATTTCCATCTCGATCGCTCTCCGTTTGTTTCTCTCACTTTCTCTTCCTGACATTCCTCGTATAGGCTTCATTTTCTCTCACACTCTTGCTTTGAATGATTTATAACTTTGCACTAGTATAAGAATCATGTTGTCGGAATATGTACCCTACCTATATATATATATATTTGTATAATATAAAGTATCTATACATACAACAAAAACAATTTTTTTCTCTCAAGAGAGTGTTGTTGACTCCGTATTTTCACTAGACGAAACTAATGTAAGTAGCTCGATTCTTTAAAACTGCTTTTGTTACCAAATTTATTCTTTTCTTTACTTTTTTTTTTTTTTTTTTTTAATGAAAAAGAAAAACAACACTGAAGTGTGAAGATTGCTATAAATCAACTGTTTATCGCGATGAAATGAGCGAATAGTGCTGAGTGGTCACAATTTGTGAGAAAGTGTTCTGAATTTTGGAGAAATGAAAAATCAAATGAATTCCTCATTTTTACCCCTACGTTTAGGTTTTCCAAGTAAAAAAAAAAAAAAAAATTAAAAAAAAACAGTGTTTTGGGTGATAAGAAATCGAAATTCCAAAGAAGCTAATTTTTAACACCTGAATTTTCGATGAGGAAGAAACTGTCTTGTGGGAAGTGCAAAACTAGGAGATATCACAAATATTTTTCATTACCAAGAAATTATTTGATACAAACATTATTTCGGCAATAATACTATCAAGCCGACGGTATTAGCCCAAGATAAGATTGATATTCGGTGAAGTTGTATCATCTTTCAGAGAAGTCAGAAGGTTTTGGTTTCTCCAGGTTTTGGTTGATGATAATAACATAATTAGTCATTAGCTTCGCTATTTCTGGTCTCGATTTTCTATTCCACCCTGAGATTTGGTGTTGGAATTGTGGTGCAGAGAATACTTTTTTTTAGGCGATCAATGGTAATACGTCAAGTTTTCATCGAAATCGTTCTGTTTTTAAGTCACAGTGGATTATAACAAGTAGACATATAAATAAATGTGAGTACCTGCTCACTTGCGAAAATGTTACGTGTAAACGTCTCATCGCGCATGTCGCAGCAGCTAGCAAGGTATGCCACACTAAACCAGAAAAAATACACCACTGCTTAAGTAGAATGGGCAAACAGGTTATGTTAAAGTAAAAGCCACACAAACATACAGCGTCACCTACAGACGCACATAAATGAGATTTACGATCTGATGATCTGATGATTCAAGTCTTGGATGCCCCTACCGGGAGCTAAAATGTTTACACATCGAGAAAAGAAAAAGAGTAGAAAGAAAAAGATATTTTCGCCAACGTTGTAGAAAGTCGTGTAGCAGCTAGTCGGTAGGTATAAAGCAACTTCTTCAAATATTACAACAGGTTGGCTAACTTTCCAGGTGGAACTGCTTTTGAATGATGCTAATAGCTTATTGAATTGAAATTGCTCAATCGCCTGTAATTTAGGATATCTAAAGATATTGCTCATCTCTGGACATGATGAAATAAACAATATTACTCCATCTAAATGTAGTCTAATTTAAATTTTATTGTCAAAATTCAATAAGTCATTGACTTTATTTGTAACGCAGTTCTATTTTTGTTCGTATCGAAGTTGGCCAACCATAGTAATTTTAAAGAACTGCAGTCAAAAGAGGAAAGAAGGGCTACCTAACTGACCTATCCATATAATCATTATTTGCATACCTAGAAAGACTTGAAACCATAACCAGAACAATATCCGCTAAAAACCTGAATAAATTAAAAATAATGACTTGAGAAATGACAGCCAAAAAAATTATTTTCCTCAAAATTCTGAAACCATTAACTGTAACATTAATCCGTAAGAATTAGTTTTTATTAGTTTTTTCTAAAATATTGATGACTATTTTTTCAATAATTTATCAATTATTTCCTGGAAAATTATAGATTATTGATAATTTGTTTTGAGAAAAAAATTTTTCATCAGTGTTTTTATGAATTTTGTCTCAACCAATAACCAGTTTCCTAACCGTATAACCAATAACCATAAAAGTAATTTTGGTTAATTACAACAGCATCCAGTACTTAACTAAATAAGTACCTACATTTTTAATTAATAACCAGTAACCAGTAATAGCTCTTTATTTGGTTCTCAGCAACCAATAACCCCAAAAAACCTTTTGGTTACAAGCCCTAGTACATACATAGTATGATTTATTATTAGGTAATATAAAGGTGTGTATCTAGTAGCTGGTACAACTGGATGGCAATATACATATATATTTTCAATGCGCATATCATGTGCAACTTTTGGGAAATAAATATTGCTCTAAATACCGGTTGGCGACACTAATTCTATGTTTTTACTAATAATATTATTGTCATTCTTCTACGTATTCACTTCTTCAGTAACTACTTGTAGAGTAAATAACTTTTGTTAACACGCTAAGTAAATAATTTGATCTAGTGTGGTAGTTCTGTGTTTTCTACTTTATTTTATTACTTTTGTCGAAGTGTTTCTTCTCATACACAATGGACATCAAGACCCGAAAGTCCAATAGCAACCAATAGTGTAGGCACGTCAATTTGCCTAATGCAGGGCACTCGTACGATTCCTACGCTACCCACTGAACCGTTGCAACCAGCCCATTTGTCCTATGCTGGTGTGCTTTTTGGGCATTAGCTAATTCAAATTAGCTTTTTTGCAGGCAACAAACCAACCATTTTAGAAGCTGTGTGTAACGTAAACAAACAAAAAAGCTAGCTTGTTTACAAGCGAAATATTCTCCATAAAGGTCAATAATATTTTTTCAACTTTTTTTCTCCTTTATGAAAAAATTCGATCGATTATTGAAGTTTACTGCATGGAAAAAGGGTCATAAAATAAAACAACATTTTTGTTTAAAAAGAATAAAGACAAAGAAAATCAAAAATGAACATTTTGCGTGGGCAACAAATAAAAATTCTCAGTCTGTTTTCAAATCACAGACGGATGTTTTTTTATTGTCATTTTGTGTTAAAAACCTCATTCTCATTCGACCGCATTAAACGAAACCGATGCTAACTATGGCTGTTTATCTTTCGCTTAATTTGAATTTAAGAAAAAACCCTTTGCAAATGTAATTGTACTTGGAATCCGTTGCGAGACCATCGCAGCATTTGTGTAACAAAATGAGGAAGAAAAAAAAAAACCTAACGAAAAATAAAACGTGTTCTTTCATCCATACTTACCGAAAAGTCAACAACGAAGTGTTTGTTTTAACTTTTGCTACTGTCGCCATTTTGGTTAACAAAATTTATTCGAATTTGTGTTAATCGTGCACTCTACGGAATAAAAATATATCATTTCGTCTTCATTTTGTTTACAAACCAACTTTCGATTGATTGTTTGTTTGCGGATTATTTTTTAGTATCGCCAAATAATCCTAATTTAATTTACATATATGGGTGTGGTAAAAGTAGAAAGAAACAACAAATATTCGAGTCTGTACATAAACCAACATCGACTGAAGATTTTAACTTGAAATCTACAGATGTTTGCTCGATGTAATCACAAACCAGCTAAAAAAGTTGAAATGATTGGATATTTAAGTTTTGATGTCAACGATATCAATATTATTATGATTATTTAATAAAATGAATTTAATTTTATTAATTAAAAATATTTTTTTCTTATAGAATTCAACATGAGTATCATGGTAAACACCCTCAATTCCATAGTACACCGGGGTAGTGTACCATGAAACAAAAAAATTAACATCTTTAAGATAGAATTAAAAAACTACTACCACATTTTGGTTATTTGTTTTGTTTTGTTTTTTTGTAGACGAAGTTTCGTTCTCTTGAAACTTATTGGTCCAAAATTTCTAACTCAATTCCAGCTTGCACAAGAGACAACAAGGAAAAAATTTACAAGATTTGTATTTCTTTCATAATCCATTATTTTCATTTTGTTAAATAAACACTATCCTCCCATTGAAAGTATTTCATAATCATGATTTTTTTGTGAACTTTATTTTCACTTTTTGTTAAGCCTACTTGTCGTGGGCTTTCCCCTGACCCTCCTGCGCACAACGCAATGCGCAGGAGTGGTTAATAGGCACTGACGCTGAGGTAGTTGCGGCAGTATGAGCTCTGACTTGCGTGAGAGATCATCGGCTATTTTATTGTCCCTTGGACATTAAACCAATTTATAATGTTAAGGAACTATTAGCCCACTACATGGTAGCAGGAGCAAGTAGTTAATCTTTAGCAAAAATGAATTTTCCTTTGAGAAAAGACATTTTTAATAATTATTTTGTTTTGCCTTTGAAAAAAGACATTAAAGAAATAAAATTTTTTCTGAAAATTTTGAATTCTTCACGAATTTGGTTTTTATATGCCTTTGAAAAAAGACATAGAAGAAAAAATTATTTACAAACTTCCACTAAAATCGGATTATTCATATAATTCGATAAACTCTCGAAAATCTTAGGTAAAATAATATTTTTTCCCTCTGATAATTTCAACTCATTAGCATCTTAAAACGTGCTTTTGGACTTACTAAATTAATCTATCTTCCCACCTAGTGGGAAATAGTTCCCAATTTTAGGCTAACAAATAAATTTTTGTATAAAAATTTATTTTTCTACTCCGCCCCCAGAGTTAGTGAGAAAATAATTCGTTTTTGTTTCCTCTATTAAACTAATTCTGGACAAAAAAATTACTTCTTCGTATTTCACAAAGAAATTTTTTTTTTTTCGTCACCCCCAGCGGTGAAAAGAAACTTACGATTAATTTTGTTTGCTTCGCTCAACAAATATTAGTCGTGAGACAATAAAACGGCTAAATAAAATATTTGCTGCGATAAATTGTCTTTAAAATAATTTGCTAACTTCGAGCGCAGAGATAAAATAGGTAAAAAACCTCTGACTCGGATACTTTGCTTCGAAAAAAACAAAGAAATCGAATAAAAAAAAAAATGCATACGTCGTTTTATTCCTGTGAATACGACTTTGTTGACTCGTATTCACAGTAGCCAACATTTCAAGGCCATTAACGGCAACCAATTCTTGCATTTACTTGCACAAAAATCGAAAAATACGAACCTGTGCGATCTTTTCTACGCGCCTTACCTTCGTTTCTTCGCCACCATCGATTTTTTGTTTAAAAATTCGCGACATTTTAATTTTTTTTACGCAAAAATTTATATGGTGTAGTGGACAATATTCCCTCATCATATTAATATGTAAACTCATCTCAATCGCACACCCACAGCCAAGGATCTTGACCGCGAAACTTGCATCATTCAATTTGGTGAGTTTTTAATTATTCTTATAATCCAATGTTTCATTGAATTATGTAGTCATTACGCGTATTTTGAATGTTAGAAATTCAATCAGTATTTCTTCATTACCCTAAATTTTTGATTCCTGTCTCTTTAATTAGTAGGCAGAAATACCTGTACTATCTTGCCTTTTAGCTAGTTAGCGCACTCTAAAATTACGATAGCTTCGGAATTTTTCGAAACTATAATTATAATTTACTATTGAGAACATTTATTTTAGTGCTCTTCTTAAATTTACAACCATTAAAAGTGATCGTGTTTATTTAAATTCGTAAAATAACTCGTAATGTTTAAAACCTACGACGTTATCAATTTTGTTAGGCCCCTAACAAGGTCCTCCGTCATTTTTTCGTATAATAATTTTGCCTTTTCATTAAGACAAAAGATGTCACGTTTTATTTTATCGATTTACGTATGTTTCTTCGATTAAATTGACAAATTTATCGTTTGAAAATACGCCTATGTTCGTATAAAGTAAAGTTGACCTTGAACTGATCAAAAAATCAGCTCAAGAAATCGATTCCTTCTTATGTTTAGAATGAAAATTTTTATTCTACGGTTTTGAACTATTCATAATAAAAATCGTAGGATACGTACAATTTAATAAAATTTGTCATTTTATTATTGAATTTTTATCATCCAAAAATATGCGTTTGCAGATCTTCTGCATACATCCCTACTCTTACGGAACCTAAGTATTTTTCCCTTAGATTCACGCTACTATTGTTTCTATTATATGATTGATATTTTCATTACGTAAATAATATGTATATGCATTTGTCATCTATTATCGTTGTAGGCCTATTAATACGACCTTCAAAAAACGTAAATTTGATTCTGTTTTCACAAACCAAATGGGTACGTAAGCAGCCTAAACTGTTTCATGTTACAAAAATCCCCTTTCAAAAATTTATTAGGAATTAATATTTCTAATATTTTTGTCTTCAAAATTGCTCGGAAACTTCCGAACAATTGTCGAATTTAAGAACACATGTTTTTTGTTGTTTTTTATTATTCCTCTTTACTCTTTCTTTTGTAACGATAGAATTGTAGTACTGCAAATATCCGCGTAAAGATTTTTGTAAATTTATCTCTACACGCGATTGTAGCTGACCCATTGACCTGTATTTAACTAGGCCAATGATCCTTTATATAGGGTGTCCACACCTTATCAAAAAAAAAAAAAATTTTTTCTCTTTTCTTTCCCAGATTTTTTTTGGAGATTAAAAGGTCGTATTTATTCATCTGTCAGGCTACATATATTATACATGAAAAAACCTTTTCTATTTTTGAAAAATTTTTTGTGTTTATGTTTGTCTATCAACAGCTATTCAAAACATGGAAGTCGATCCGAATTTAATCATTGCTGATCAGGATACTGACCAGCAACAGCGACCAACAGTTCCTTTGGAACCTGTCGTACAAATTCTTATAGTGACTCAGGGGACTGAGCCACGAGAACAATCACAACAAGCAGCTGCAGACAATCCACCCTCTGCCAATGATCGACAAGGAGACTCATGGAGTTCGTAAAGCCACGTCAAAGTTCGCCTTCTTCTTCTTCGGGTGAAAGTTACACCAGTGATACCAATGACAACATTTCAGTTCACTTGAAGAACTCGACTAAGTTTATTGACTTCTATCAAGCCAGTATTTGGGAAGCCAACAATTACATCGAGGAGTTGGAGAAACTTCTCAGAAGTACGAAACTTAGAGCCAACAAAGCCCTAAGTAAATTGACGGCCATCGTGAAGATGATTAAGGAGCTCCAAAAGCCGCCTACTGGAGTCACAATGGAGAACCTGATGTTGGTGAAAAAGAAAATTCATCAACTGTACGAAATCGAAGGCGAGATTAAACAACGCTTTCAACAGCCTAAGCCAATGCAAGTTGACTTAGAGCAACAACAACAACAATCTTCAGATTCTTCAGCAGCTCAACAACGTAATGCCGAAGTAGTGCAGCAGGACCTCGACCGATGGGCCAAGGAGGAGAGATGTGCTACTGAAAAAGCTCGAGCCGAGGAAGCTTGACTCGAGGAAATCGCAATTCAGAAGGCGGTTGCAGAGAATCTTCACGTTATTGAGAAGATTTCAAACAAGGAGTCTGAGTTGGAGCCCGCCAAGCGTGATCTTCAAAATTTGAAGATCCGCATAGAGAATCGCTTCAGCATTCCCTATGAAAAATTCCAGCGCAGACACCTTGTGATTTCAAACTTGCCCCCCGTTGGACAAGGTATAAATTTTAATAATTCTGAAAATTCACTTTCTCAGAAACGAAATAATGTAGACAAATTAACTGCTGATACTCTGGCTCCGCCTACAAAAAGGCATCAACCCGAACCAATGGTAGTATCACCAGTTCATTCATCTATTTTTGACAAAACTACTGAAGGTCCATCTCTTGCTGTGACCCCACCAGCTTTGTTTAATATTCCTTCCACTACTACAGCTTTGGTACCAGATAACCTGATATCATCGCCCCAAACAAATAGCAGTGAAAAAAAAATGTTTAAATTGATTCCTCGAATTTGGGAAATAGACCCTTCAGAATCATTAGAATCAGCTTCTATGAATCTGAAGGCACCTAAATTTTACTTGAACAAATGGGATGGTGACTTAATTACCTATCCTGGTTTTTTAAATGGCTTCAAAAAATAGGTACTGTGGGTGTGTGTATAAGTAAGTACACGACACCACACAAACACCAATGTAGATCGGTTGTGTGTATACGTAGTAGTATGTGTGCGGGCCGAGTCCAGTAAATAAGTTTAGCTGCACAGACAAAATGTACAGCCGTGAGAGCATAAACTGAGTTTGTGAGTTTTACCCCACTGGCCCGATAGGTGGTCGACGAGTGTGTAATACACACTCGTTCGTCAACGACCACCCGTCGCCACACCACTCTCCTCCTAATAAGTTTCTGGAGAAACTTACGGTGACCTATGACGCCAGTCAAGTGTGGCGCGGCGTTCACTACTATGCTCACAGATGTCGTTCACGTAGTAGGATTGCCAGGTCCCTTCGGTTTGGGCTTACCAAAGTTTTCAGGGAGAGTAGGATGGGAAGGGCATGTACGGAGCGCTCGAGGCTGGGGAGTGGGACGTACTCGAGTTTGTTGTCTCATGAGAGGAATCTGGGGTTGAAACATGGGGATGCTCATGAGGGGTGGTGGGTAGGTTATAGGTGGCGCCATTAGAGGCGGCATAACCAGGGCCTGGGGGTATACCAGTGCCGAGAGTTGTAGATGCGGGGGAATGGGAATTCCAGGGGGAGGCATCACAACTTGAGGAAGTGGCATCGGTGTTGTTGCTAGGGCGAGTGACAGGGCATTATGTGCTGCGAGCACGGCGGCGGTAAATTGCTCCCACGGCTGCAGTGTTTGATTCTGCGACATAGGAGGAACCACCGGTTGCAGTACAGGGGGCTGTACCACAGATGGGGCAGGCTCCTGTGTGGAAGCCTGAGATAGAGCGGGAGTTTGGGTTTGGGATTTGCTGCGTCTTTTGTCCTGTTTAAGCTCCATATAGGAGAGACCACCAGCGTGAGCTTCACGCCAGGCGCAGCCACCTGCCTTATGGTTTAAACTGGGATGCTTTGCCAGTTTCCCATCAGCTGGGAACTCTTAGCACAAGAGGTGGACGGCTGAGGCTCGGGGACATTTTCCAGAGAAAGTGTTGCCGTTAAGTCGATAACATATGAGTTATCGATGGCAGCACTTTCTGTTGGTTTGACCTCTTCATGTACTGGTGAGAGTACGCGTTGAGGGACTGACGTGGGGGTTGGGGGGAGATGGATGGTTGGGGATGGAGTAGGGTCAATGTCCATCGTCGTCTCTTCCTGGGCAGTCAGTTTGACCAAAGGGCGAAGTAGAGGCGGCTTGCCTTTTGGGACCGACAATGAGTTTTGGGTGGCTACTGGTGCCTCAACGACTTTGGAAGTCGACGGTTGGGGGACTGCTTTGTTGCTGCAGATGGACATTTAAAACCGCTGGTACGCAACATGGCAGTCGCTTTCACTCGGTGCTTCTGAAGAGGAAGCGGTTCAATCTGTTTGACCGTTTTGAGCGGTGGGAATTCTCCAGAGGGGAGGCCCATTGAGGAAGACGGTTGAGAACCAGGCAGAGGTCCCTTAGATTGAACGCACTGTATGACTTTGGCGAATGTGCAGGTGTCAATCCACGCAATGCCTAATTGTAAAGTGGCCCGAGCGTGAGGTGGCGTCTCCAACGAGTACGTGGTCTTCCTAGGCAGGGGCACGAATACCCAAAAACAAGAGCTATGGACAAGGCCGCGCTGTACAAACAGATGGACCCGTACCCCAATTCAGACTGTACCTTCTGTCTGAATGGGCGTCATTGGTCTCATCCTTGTTGTCATCCATGGTACAACACACTCCAGGCACGCATAAAAGCGTACCAGGTTCGCAATTTATGTTTCATGTGTGGAACTCCGCATGGGTATGGGACTTGTCCCATGCCCCCGCCAAAGTGCTGCCGATGGTTCAACTGCCTGTCGACAGAGCACCACACGAATCTTTGCCCCAATGCTCCATACCCACTGAACATTGCAAAGGCCCAAGATTGGGTAGAAGCCTTGCGGGACCGAAAGGCCACATCTTCACCTTACCAAAGTGGGAATGAAACCAATCCTTCAAATATTGAAGAATCTCAAAATTTAACATCAATTTCTCAAAATCCTCCCCTGTTTCAGGAGATGATGAATAAATTGAGTCGCCACCCAAACGTGACGCTTGAATTGACGGAGGAGCAGCGCCAAGGCCTACCTCAAAACAGTGAGTCGATTAATTATACAGTCTTTCTTTTTAGGCTTTGAATCGTATGCTCATTCTCCAAATTTAGATAAACCCATAAAAATTTGTGGATTTTTCGAAAGCGGCAGTCTTTGCACATATATTGTACAAAGATACGCGTTTCACAACCTTAAGCTTAAACCTTCTGGTAAAGAAATTTTAACGCTTATGGGTGTGGAAAATTTAAATACAAGCAAGATTACATCTTACTTGGTCCATTTTGATCTTCTGCTCCCTAACGGAACAAAGGTACCTATTAAAGCAAGTACTTTAAGTATTATTTCCCACAATTTAAAACAACCAAATATTAAAACCTTTAAAGCATTGTTCCCACAATATAAAAATATTAATTTTTCGACACTTCTTCAGGAGCATACGATTCACCTTTTAGTAGGTAATGATCTTATGTGGTCTTTCGTGAAGAGTGTTTGTACGATTTTGTCAAGAACGTGGCTAATTAATACGCCATTTGGCCATATGTTAGGTGGAATTTTAGTCCCACCTGATGAAAGTGACCTTTTTACACCAGTGTTCTTGACATCACCTCAAACTGTTGAAAATCGTTGGAGGCTCTATGTATTAGGTATAGAGTCTCATAATTTCAGTCAAGTTGAAGCTGAGGCTGAAGCTTTACGATTGTTTTACAAAGATGTTAAATTAGTTAACAACAGATATCAGATTCAGTGGTTATATAAAAACTATCCCCCCACCTTTGGAGGACCATTTTAATCTTTCGATCAAGAGACTTGAACACCAATTGCCAAAATTACGACAATCTCAAGAACTCTTCGAAAAGTACACCCAATATTTTGAAACTCTCATTGAATTACAAATGATTGAGAAAGTGGATCCTCAAAGTAACCCTGAGTTAATCCATTATATGCCCCACAAAGGCATCTTGGACTTAACTAAGAGCACTCCACTCCGAGTAGTTTTTGATGGATCCGCCAAACCTAAAAACAGCAGCCATTCGTTAAATGACTGTATGTTCAAAGGCTCAAACCTATTACCGGATTTGTTGAAGATTTTGATGACTTTTCAAAAAGATAAAATTGGCATTATCACGACATTCGTAAAGCTTTTCATCAGATTCAACTTCACCCCGATGATAGGGATATATGTCGTTTTATCTGGGTAAAGGATCCTTTTAAACCTTTATCCAGAGATAATATAATTATTTATAGATTTCAAAGAGTACCCTTCGGAATTATCACTGCTCCTTTCTTGTTAGCAGCGATTTTATTACATCATTACCAACAAGTTGATCCTGAATTCAGTAAAAAGTTTGCAGATCACATTTATGTTGATAACTTAGTTACTTCCCTCCCTACATACGAGGAAGGTTTACAACTTTATAAGCGCTCTAATGACATAATAGATGCCATTTCCATGGAACTCGCTCAATGGGGCACGAATGATGAAGCCTTGAAAAAAGACTTCGAACCTTCGAAAGCTCTAGATAAGCCAATTATTAAAGTTTTAGGCCTTGTTTGGAATATGGTAAAGGACATTGTGTATATGCCCCCAGTAACCACTCAAACAACAATTTGGTCTAAATGTTCATTTTTACAAGCAATGTCTTCTTTTTATGATCCCATGGGTTGGTTCGCACCAGCCTTTATACCATCTAGGACGTTTATCAAACACCTATGGTTAGAAAATTATAAATGGGATGAACCTATTTCACCGCAGCTTCAAAAGTTAGCTACGGTACTTATCAAAGACCTTCACCAAACTACAAATTATTGTTTTCCGAGGTAAATCTACCGTGGAACTTATAATCCAAACGATTACGAGCTCCATGTCTTTGTAGATGCTTCACAAACTGCCTATGCAATTCCTGTTTATCTACGTTTTAAGAACGCGGAGTCTGGTACAGCATCGCTACGTTATCTCATAGGCAAGACGAGAGTCGTGCCTATGAAATCAATTACTATTCCAAAATTGGAGTTGATTGCAGCACTCATCGGTGCACGTGCTATACGAACTGCTCGTAAACCCATGGATTTGAACAACTGCCCAACTTTTTTATGGTCGGACAGTAAGTGTGTTCTAACCTGATTGACAGAACGTAAAATTCAACCCCAGTTTGTTTCTAATAAGGTCAATGAAATAAAAAACATCCCTAATGTTCAATATCGTTATGTGCCATCAGCAGATAATCCTGCTGATGTAGGATCTAGAGGAGCCACTGTCAAAGACATGCTTCAATCTCTTTGGTGGACAGGTCCAGCCTGGTTATATTCAGGCTACCAATCCTGGCCACCGACTGATCTCCATATCATAGAATTGTTACCAGATTTGACGCAGGAAGAAATTTCTATGCCAGTTTTCTGTACTTTACAACAATCTTTGGGAAATTTGAAAAAATTTTCTGAAACTTTTTGTGAGAGCTCAGATTCAATTTTTGACAATCATCGCACTGCGAAGATGAGAAGAATCGAGAACTCTCGCAAACAGCAATGTCCTATATTCCTTTTAGAACCTAAATCGAATGCTTATAAACTACAAGTGCCAGTTTGTCCAGCTGACACAGATCGTAGTCAGGACGCATTTTGTTGTAATAAAACTTACTTTGAAGGTTTACCTCCTGCAGGCCCTCCAAAGGATGATCCTTATTATAAAACTCCGTTGTTGAGCTTTATACATCCACCTTTAAATTCTCCTTTTAATATTCAAATTGAAAAATTTAATTCACTTAATAAACTTATAAAAACATTCTATATGTGCCTTTTTGCTATACCACATTTTTGTGCGAAAAGACTATGTAGAACGCGGTCTGTAGCACCTTACGCCGTGTTACCCAAAATCTTTCAATTCAGATTGATGGCTTTCATCTATTCCGATCAAAAGAAACATTTCAAAGAACTCTTTGATGAGTTGGAAAAATTAGGGCCACAGAGTTTTGTGACCTATCAAAAATTTCACATCGAACTTGACAAATCGGGTTTGCTCCGGTTACGGAACTATATTGCAAAATGGCCTCATTCGCATGATATTCTATCACCTACCCTTTTGCATCATGATTCCCATGACTAAGTTAATTCTACTTGAAACGCATTTGAATAATAGCCATGCTGGACCTAAGTTTACGATAGCTTCGTTTTGACGAAACTATTTTGTACCCCGTGCATCTAAATTACTTCCAAAAGTATTGAAAAATTCTTGCATGGAATGTAAAAGGTCTTACAATAAGCCTTACCATCAACCGACCCATTTGGCGATGCCAGACTTTCGTTTAGTACCGTTTACACACCCGTTTACCTACACGGGTGTGGATATTTTTGGTCCTTTTCAAGTTTTTGATGAGTTCATACCTAAAAAGAAAAGAGAGATGAAAGCTCTAGCTTCACCTGTTGAAAAGAAATGGATACTTATATTTACTTGCTTTTCAACTAGGGCAGTATATTTTATTTTGGTTTTGTCTCTAACTACAGGCAAAATATGGACAGCGTTTATCACCTTCTTTGCTGATCGTGGGACACCTAAATTATTGTTGTCCGATAACGCTGCCCAGTTCCATCTCATCTCTACGTATTTACCGAAATTTTGGTCTACCTTTAATTCCGAATATACCGTAGCAGATAAGTTAAATGAAAAAGGCATTGAGTGGCATTTTACTCCACCCAAAGCATCTTGGTATGGTGCCCCGTATGAACGTTTAATCGGAGTTTTCAAACAATCCTTTTATCACGTTGTTGGACATCATCCTGTGCATCAGCACAATTTCCAGGCAGCCTTGAAAAATATTCAGGTAATGATCAATAAACGACCATTATGCCCTGCTGCAGATGAAGCTGAACAGTTAACTTTAACTCCAGCCCATTTCCTGAACGCAAATTATAGAACTTTTACACTTGATCTTGATTCAGAGCTGGCTGAAATTACGCCAACTTCCAAACAACTCCAAACTTTATGGAGAATATACCAAGAGTATATTCACAAGCTTTGGGTAGCTTGGAAAAGATATTACCTAATACACTTGAGAGATACTCCTCCCAAGGGTGTACCTAATGCCTATCGTACTTCTCCCTTTAAGCCAGAAGAAGGTGACTTGGTCCACGTATTAGATTTTATTAATAAACCAGGTGTCTACAAGATTGCTAAAATTGTAGAACTTGAGAAATCCAGTGATGGAGAAATCCGCCATGCTAGAATTGAACTCCCGAGCAAGATACTGACCTCACGGCCACTAAAGTACCTTGCACCTTTGGAGCTCAATTGCTCGAAACCAGTGGTTACCAATTATGTTCCACCTAAGTAGAGCCTTATTCTGAAAGACTTCACAACCTATGCTAAAGTGGACTATGTTAAACTTGATTGTTCTACATATTTCCGACCCTAACTGTCTTCAGGGGGCAGTCAAAATGATGGTCTGAAGACGGCCCAGGTGACCTATAACCTAGCTTTTTTTGACACCCACTGCTGTCGTCGAGCACTTTTCACGAAAGAACGTGGACAGTAGGTGACAGTTCATGCATGCAACTTATCTTAGATTTAATTATCTAAGTGACTGAGATTTAATTACCTCAGTTAATTAGAATTCCCTAATTTCCTTTCTTATCCTTTCAGAAAATGAATTTTATGGCCATTAGATTCATATGTATCTCCTCCGTCGCATTAGCAGTTCGCCATCCTGAAGCCAAAGTATTTTTGACTCAGTAGTTATATTTTATTATTTTCTTTACTTTAGCATATATAAGTTTGTTTTGTTCTGTTTTGTAATTTTTTATTATACATTTCATATAAACTTGTTAGAATTTGTTGTTTCGGAGGAAGCAACGAAAATGGTTTTTGGTGTCTGTGTGGGTAGTTGCGCATGCGCATTAAATACGAGGGAATAATTGACGAAATAATATCAGGTAAATAATTTTCCGCAAATAATTTTAACGAATGAATTAACAGCTTGTACGTTTATTATACCTACTGATTCAGAACATAACTTTTAATCAGGATCTACTTAGTTTCTTGGATCAGGAAGTTCTGCACTTTTTCAGAACTAAATTTATTTTCAAACTCCACCCTAATGAATATAGAGCAGCCTTTTCAGAGAACTGGTTCTGAACTTTTCTGAATCGAACAGCATATTATCAAAAAATTCCTAGTATTTTGAACATTTTTCTTCATAGAACATAGCTATTTCATAGTCACGAAAATTAATTTAACCAATCAAAAAATGAATCGAAACGGTTTGTTCGTCAATGAGTAACGAATAGAGAAAAACGTGACAAAAATAACCAAAATAAAATATGGTAAAATTGGATGGAACTGTCAGTCGAAAGTCTATGTCGAACGAATGGTGTTTGTAATTTCATAGTCAAGCTCCAGAATTTTTAACATTCATGCTGTAAATTTAGGGTAGGTAACTACAAAATTAGATAAAAATTCCAAACCTTTGCGTGTACCTAAAGGTCATATTGCTGAATTGAAATTTCTATCGAGTAGGTATAACGAAATATGAAAAAGACAAAGTACAAATTAATCTACGAGTATAAATTACCATAGTCGTTTCTCTTCTTCAAATTCTCTCCCATTAAACAAAGGCAACCATTATTTTATGTGCTCGTTATATTCATAAACCCCAATTATTGCCCACTTTTATTAAATTCAGCCTACGTGCGTACGAATATAATAACCGAAATCACGTATACAATATTTTTGATGAATTTTTGTACAAATCATAGCCTAAAATAAGCAACCTTTTTTTTTTTTTTTTTTTTCGAGGAATGTGTGTAGGCCTTTATTCGGCATAAATTATTTTATAAATGCTATTCACGCTCACTTATCTATTCCAGTTATTCGCTATTTGACTCGATAATGCGAACGCTTTACGCAAATCAACCAAATTTTATTTTCCAATTTCCAGGAGTAAGTACACCAGCTGAAGAGTAAAACGCTGGATATAAAATAATATAATCGTCCGTACAGCCTACCTTCACGAAATTACCTTCGCACAATGGAAATTTAGTAGCTCGAAGGCCAGTAAGGTCGAATAATAGAATATTTTATGCGCCGGCAATGTTTCCATCTTTCTGTCTTTTTTTATCTCCTTTTTTGTACTTTTTTTAATATATCTCCTCTTAAATGCGGTGTGCACAGTTGGTAGAAATCCTTATTCTACTGGAAAGAAAAAAAAAAAGAAGAAGGTTTTTCGACCTACGTTGGTTGAAAATAACGTGAAAAATGTGGAAAAACGATAACTTTAAAATTTGAAGATAACTTTTTTCGGGTTGAAAACTTTATTTATGAGGTTATGGGTTTCAATTAAGTAATAATTTTATCGATATTCGAAGTAATTTTTTCGATATTATTGAGAATGTAAAAAATAAAAGTGAAGTGATTATTGATAATACTATACTTGGGTATAAGTATGTGTATAGTTCAGCAAGAGAATCTAAACATATTCAAGGTTTTATTTTATATTCGAATACAGGCATTCATTCGTCGTTAATGATTGCTGGAAATGTTCATGCGTTCCATACTAAAGTGGGTTTTTTGAATTTGTTTGGAGTTGTATGGAGATGAACGCACCAAAAGTTTCCGACTCTCCAAAGTGAGTTAACTCCAGGGCCTCTAAAGGTGTGTAGATATCTTTTTTCGGTTTTTCTCAAATATATCGCGAATGGTTGACCGTAACTATAAGAAGGCATCATAAAAAATATCTATATTGAAAAATTGAAATCGCTTTTGTTCTTGACTGTATCGCGCCTCTCCCATTAGAGAAATTTTCTCAAATTTTTGGACTCGTATAGATGTCTATCCTCAAATGGTTTGTGAGGTTTCGTTTCGAAAGCACTATTTTGAGAGCTGTAATAAGGTTTGAGAGTTTCAGTTTTAAATCTGTTATTTTCAAAGTTCCCTCTCAGTTCTACTATATAATTTTAGCGTCAGTTCTGAGGAGTGAAAACTTAAAATCCTGTGCCAAATTCTACCAAATCAAAAGACCAGTTTAAGGGGAAAAAAAGAAAACAAAAAACAGGTAAAATTACTAAATTTTCTTGCGGAACGAATAAACCCATACAATACCTATCATATAGTTTGCTACTCTCGTATACTTATCTAATATGAATTGAAGTTTTTTTTTTTCTATTCCAGCATTCTGTGTTTTCAACTTGACTAATTTTCCCAAAAATTCTGATCCTCAAGTAGGTAGTTATTGCCAAGTTTGACTTCATATTCTTCATTCTGAAAGCTAAAATTATGTTCGAATGTTTCCATTGAATGTTTCAGTTCTGGAACTGTTCCTTTTAAAAATTAGTTTTCAGTTCTACTTGAGGATTTTAGTGTCAGTGCTGAGAAATAAAAACTGATGAAACTGAAAACTAGACTTAGATTTGAATGTTAGCATGAAAAGTTTTACTTCTAAACTTGTCATTCTATTCAACAGTTTTGGTTCAATATCAGTTCTGGGAAATGTAAAAAAAAAATGAAAGCTGTAATTATGCTTAAAAATTTTCAGTTATTTTGAAATTAATTATATCATAACTGCCCGAAGGGTGATTGTTTCATCTTGTAATTAATAAAATTTTCCATAACAACGTTACAATCTTTTTCTCCGTATTTCTTGAAATTTTCTGAAAAATTAACGAGTCATCATTGTACTTTTATACGAAAACTAATTTTATCTTACCTTTTTTGATAAACATGGCTTCGTAATTTTCGAATCTTCGATTTTCTAGAACAATGTTCAAAAACAATGTTGTTGACCATTCAATTTTAGTTCCAACGTACTATTTATTTTTATCTTCCATAGACCAAATCTAATGTGAAAATTTTGTAAGAATTTTGAGAAATTTCAAACGCACTGGATGTTGTACAATATAACTGCATTATTGTTATAATATGTATAATTATTACAAGATAATATAAAATAATTCTATAATATATAGGTATAATGTATTTATACTCTTCTGTTATATGATTAAAACCAAATATTGAACAAAATTTTTAATAAAGGAAATACGATATTTAGGTACTGAAAAGAAAAATTTTCAAATTGCTACATCATTTCATCTGTCAAAGATAATATGCGTAATAAATGATGAACTCACCTGAACGAAAACTCAATGGTCTACAACATTGTTTCTGAGCACATTCCTTTAAAATCAGAGATTCGGAAGATATAAGGTCATGATTTTTAAACTATGCGGGTTAAAATTAATTTTTGAAAAAAGGTATGATATTGGCAGGTAAATTTCTCGAAAATTATGAAAGATAGGGAAAAAAAACGATAGTATTATTGTAGGAAATTATATTAATTATATTATACTTCAACTGAACTAATTTAGGTCCATAATGAACCATTCGCGAGATATTATTGCAAAAAACCGAAACAAAGTTTACATTTTGGGATGCCCTGGTGTTGACTCAGTTCGAAAATTCTGGCACTTTTAGTATAATATACATCTTCAGACACCTCCAAACAAATCCCCAAAGTCGGAAAAACTGTCCAAAAATTTCCCTCTAAAATGCCTTTTTGAGCGTCGGTTGATAAGTATCCGACTTAATATTTGGCTCGAAATTTATTCAATCTGGTTAGCGATGTACGTGTCGATACCGTTAGTTGCGGCACAGGCTCTTAATTCGTGATCTTTTTTACAACGCTTACCTTTAGCTTTTTCTCGAATTCGACTGTTCCAAATTCATCCTCCAAAATTGTAAGTCCGGCAACGTGTATACTTGTTCAGGCACATTCCTTTCACTACAGCGCCAGACATAAAATTATTTATGCAGACATCTGAGATAAATATATGTAACACATTCCTACGTATACCTGCATATTTATCTGACACTTTTATTAGGATAATAAATTGTTATTTTCCGTCTATTTACTTTCAACCGACTTAAAAAAAAAAATAGAGGTAGTTTTATATTATTTATATTCATCGAGAATACATATACATTTCTTTGATGTACGTACACTGATTACTCAGCAACGACAGTACTGTTTCTGATGATTCAGGTTTAATTCAAGAGAGGTCAGTCTTGCGGTTGTCCCACTGAATTTTTCTTGAGATCGGATCAATACCGGAACCGAAATTACCAACGTGAAATTTAAAAAATTCAATAAGTTTCGGTGGAAATTAGTATTTGGGAATGTTTTTGGTTGTTTATTACAAATCTGGTGTCAGATTTTTAAGATTCAAATGGCAAGTTCGATATAATTAATCGAAAATTCTCGATTAAACCAATAATCTGTCTGAAACTCAGTACGTAAGTAGACTGATTGCGGATTTTAAAAGAGGATAATTTTTTGCATACTCCTTAAGTTGGTAAAACTTGGTAATGGAGCATAAAAAATATTAAAACTATATTTTTAGTTTATTTAGTACCGTAATAATATAATATGTATTCAGATCATACTCTAATGGGGAGAGATATGACAATCTTAACTGAAGTTGACATTGCCAGGTTACTTCACAAAGCGCTATCACTCTATTTGACGCGTAAATATAGGAGAAAAGGTAAACATAACAGGCAGGCGCATACGCAGGAGCTAGTGATATACATTCTTCCTATCTTAGAGATGATGCAGTAAGTTCAATTAGTAACGAATACCATATCCTGGTTATGTTAACTGCAAATCAAAAATCCTGAATTACGTTATTTTGACAATGGTAGCCATGGTTATGGCTTACGAGAGCTCCTCAAACCTTAGAAGAAAGAAAATTCGATAATGGTACTGTGATATTTGAAATCTGTGAACATTCATCAATTCATCATTCTACTTAGGTATCTATTTATTTATCTATCAACCCATCTATCAATCAATCCATCTATCTATATTCTGTCACTATAATAAATGTACAAGACAGACAAAATTAATTCGTTTGTTAAAATTATTTCACGATATTATGCCGCTAAATTATTTTGTCAATATTTTCCCGTACATTCGATGCGCATGCGCCATTACCCACACTGCCACACATAGACATGAAAAAAAAAAATGTTTGTTGCTTCAGCTGAAACAATGAAATCTACATTGTTACCTATATTTCAGCAAAAATCCAGGGCTGACTCGCGCTGCGAAGCGATGTCTCAGGGCTTGTATTATAATATAAAAGAAGGTAGGACTGGCTGGCTCACTTATTCACTCATAAAGGACCAGCCAAAACCATTGAACCTATTCACATAATAATTTCATGTTATAATCGTAACATATGTCATAGATGCTCACTAAGAGAGTGTTTTCGGAAATTCTACCTCCAAGGAGGCCAAATAAGGACAAATATATTTTTACATGTTATGTTTCAATATATTTTTTTCACGATAAGATAATATTGAACCAGTTTTTGTTTTAAGAGGTCATTTGACTAATTGTCTAAAAATAAGTTTTAGATTTTTCAAATTTGTTTTCAGATATTTGTCAATATCTTTTGGAACCGATACGAAATTAAACCAGTGTTTGTTTTTGAAAGGTCATAAGGTCATTTGATTAATTGTATAAAAATTTGGGGTAGACTAAGATCAAATGTTTTTTCACGTATTAGTCAATACATTTCAGACTGGATATGATAATGAACCACTTTTTGTTTTAAAAGATCATTGAACTAGTCGTGAAAAAATAATTATTTTAATTTTGCAAATTAAAGTTCCCCTCCCTAAGAAGGTCAATATGCTCAAATATGTTTCTCAGTATTTTGTTTTAAAAGGTGGTTTGACTATTTTTTGGATTTCGTGAAGTTCCACTTATTAGAGGGTCAAGTGAGGTAAAATGAATTGTAACGCATTTCTCGATATCTTTCTCACCCGATGGGATATTGAACCAGTTTTTATTTTAAAAGGTTATTCTATTAAATTTTTTTTAATTCTATTTTTCGACTTTGAAAAATGTTATTAATAGAAGGACAAATGAAATCACATTTGTTTTGGCGTATCCATCAATATCTTTTAGACCCTAATGACGCGGAACACCTGAACCGGTTTTTTTTTTTTGAAAGTTCGTTCAACTATTTTTTGAATTTTGTGAAATTCTATCCCCCCTGTGGTCAAACGGGGTTAAATTTGTGTTTTACGTATTTCTCTTTATAACTTAGACCCGATAAGATACTAGGAAAGTTTTTGTTCAAAAGGTCATTCGACTAACTTATCGTCTTAAAAAGTTATTTTTTGGATTTTGAGAAAATTCCATTGTGTTAAAATTATGGCAAATTATTTTTTATGTATTTCTCAATTCCATGAGGTGCATTTTAAAATGGCTTCTCTCCATTATTAATTTTTCTGGACTTAGCAGAAGACCACACCAATTAGCTATGATTTTGGATAACATACCCATTCATCGATACAATTTAATCGTTTAAAATAGTTCTTCAGACTAACAAGGCCAATGAAACTAACAGAAACTTTTGTGTGAAAAATTAATGAGCCTATTCATAATTACGAATAATGAACGTTGACGTCCGCTTTTTCGGGACAAAACTCCTACAAAAATTACATAAAAATTAATGAGTTAGGGGAAAAAAAGGATGAAGAAGAAGAACCCCTCCCCTAACATTAAATTGGGTCGAGCCCTGCAGCGGCCAATTGGTGAAGCTCCTTAGTATATAATATTGTAACAAGAAAGATTCGAAAATTCACTTGATATTTTTCATTATGGTGAAAAATTTGAGGTTACTTTGAGCTATTTTTCTAAAACATACGATCTAGTGTGACTGATCAGAATGATTTTGGTCTTGTAGCGATCTAGGTTACCAATTAATGTGTGTAGAGTTGTCGAATGAAAGAAAAAAGTTAACCAAAATTGACAGTATTTTTTTCAAGTTGTTTAATATTTTTACTGATTTTTCATGAATTTTCAAATTGAACGTCGACTGTGGTTAACACTGCCAATTAATGAAAGTTAAAAGTGAAATTTGAATAAAAAAAAAAAAAGTACTAGGCAATCAAAATGGAAAAAATCAATTTGTTCCAATGCTCCATATAGGATAACACCATCTGTTTTTGACACATGATGTTATAACTCGGCTATTAATTTTTCAAATAAAACCTTTTATTGTATCACGCTTCCAGTTGGATCCCCCAATGGTCAGCTAATTTCTAACTGGTTCTTCTATGGTCATTCTACTGCCCCACTTAGCATATCGCTTCCACTTCTCTCCGGCACTCTTCTTTGAATATAGCCTGCATAATAACGTTAACTCTTGTAATTATCTAGTGTTCTTGTTCATATTTGATTTCATTCTGATTTTATACAGTTTTGTTCTAACGCAGAATTTATGTTGCTAATATTATGCGTTACAAAGACCAGTTTGTTTTAAAAGTTTTATAATTTCTTTAAAGATGGTTTTAAACAAAATGTTCTCAGGAGATACAAGCTATCCATGAGTACATTTTACACTAAATAACGCATCATCCTTGTCTTCAAGTCCAAAAAAATTGAATAAACTTGGGCTATATTAATTGGTACAAGGTATAGCACAATCAGTTTCTAATAACTTTCAGTATTGGTATCAGTTCTCATCAAAAAAAGACTTTCTCGAACAATACTGAGCCATCAATTATGAATACTTTCTTCAACATAGTGTTAATATTAAAATGTGCTGTTTTTTTGTTTTTTTTTTCATTGTAGGTATTTCAGTTGTTGAGAATTTTTTTTTTCATACATATATGTAGGTATATATTTATTTATTTTCATATTATTTCCATTAGTACTTATCTAATAAATAAATCCATAAATAAAATGGAATAAACGAATTATGTAAGCCAGAACCCAACCCACCATCTTCTGGAAACATGTAACTCCACTTGACCGCAAGCTGCACACCAAGAATTGCACTCTACAACTTTGGAAGACTCTTTGGCAGAATACTCCACTCAGCAATTTCCTGCATTCAGTAAAAGAGGATACCAGCGAATGGGTTGACACTCTTAAATTTTCTCGCCGCCACCAAATTGCCATCACTCGTCTCCGCATCGGCCACTGTGCCTCAACTCATTCATTCCTTCTACTTAACCTTCATCCACTTGACTGTCAATATTACAAATCTCAACCTCTCTCACTCACTCACATTCTCACGACATGTCCAACTCTTCACACCCTTCATAATCGCTACAACCTACCAAGTACAATAACCACTACTCTCGCCCACAACTCCCCTCACCTCTCAAACCTTATCACTTTCCTTCACTTCATCGACTTCATAGTATAATCTAATTTATAAGCTTTTGCTGGCATAACCCATTTTTTGAAGTTAGTCCAGCCACATTTTTTTGTTTTTTTGTATAATAATAATAAAAAAAAAAAATAATAATAAGTTTTGGGAACAAATTTTGAATTTCTTACTTTCGCTACCTGAAATGTCCGAAAACGAGTTGAAATTTTTATTCGGAATAACCCTACTTTAAATTAAATCACTTCAGTATAAAAAAAGAAATTATAAAAATTCAATAAATAATGTTCCCTCTTCTAATGCATTATCTTTTTAGGCCAAAAACCTCTTACAGATTTTTCAGCATCTCCGTTGCCAAACAATTCATCTAATTTTCAGGGATGAAAAAATAAATCTACCGGAAGTGAAACGAACAAAAAAAAAAAGAAATATATCGAGAGAAGTTGGAAAGACTATGTTATAATAGGCATCCGTGAAAATTAAAATGTACCTAACGAAAATCTTTTTATCATATTTTCAATAGTATGCGACACTTTTTTACCTTTTTTTACCCAGTCACTACATAGCCAACCCTATTTCGATGCTGAAATTGTTATTGAAATCTTTTCGAAACAATTCAAAATTCATTTTATAGACTTGCAAGTCTTCTTGGTGGTGGTTACAAACGTGCCGGTCGTCATGGGAACCTTTAATTCATAAACTGTTGTTCTATGAGCCAGATGGTTTGGTAAGTAGCCTTACCACACGGAAACGTTGCATCGAATCCGTGATAAAAGGTGCGAATGCCAATAATTTATTGATTTCTTCGACGGGGAGAGAACAATGTTCGTCAATTTTTAATGAATCTTCCGTCTCGAAATGAAATCAGCGGACGATACCGTATTTTTATTTTACGAGTACAATTTCCATATCGAAATATAATATTATAAACGAATAAGGAAAAAGAGAGTGGAAAAAAATAAAATAAAAAAAGGTACCTACCTCGTCGTTATTATTATATTTTTTACATTACCTTGGTAACTACCTTTTTCTTTTTGCATCACTAGCGATTGATTTGTTAAGTTTATTTTACTTTTATTTTTCATTGTATGATAAAATAATTTTATAATTTTGCGGATAAGTACCAATAAATATTTCTGAACAAAAAAGGGCCTTTATAAATGCAAGAAATATCATCCCTTGCCATGTAAGTCAGTTATACTCTTTTTGAAAGCAGAATAAATAGCTGTTGCTCATGAAAATAATTGACCTTCGATTCGAAGTTTCTTTCACATGCCCAACTAATACCTTTCAAGTGGGGAATAACTACTTAGAGGGTGTCCAATTTTTAACAAATTAAACAATATTGTAACGTTTATTAAAATAGTGAGAAATAATGTTCGAAAACTTTTCTGAACGATTTGTTTATAGAGATACCAAATTGTTTATAGTTTTCTGTCGTTAGCTTTTCAATTTGTTATCGAGAAAGTGATGAGTTATTTTTTGAAAAATAAATGTCAGGCTATTCTTGCAGAGTTCGTGTTACTATCACCTTTTTTGAAGCAATTAAAAATCTGAGATGAAACCCTGAAATCAATTTTTCAACCTATTTCTAGGACTCCAACGTATGGGCTACCTACCAACTCATTGTGATTTTGAATAAACCCAACTATCTGCGTTTTAATCACCTAATAAAATTGATCGGCATAGCCTTGTATTCATATTTAAAAAATTACGACTTTCTTAAGGTTGTTTTCATGTATTATCATATGTAGGCTTATACTTACGTCAATTCCGTCTATTTTTATTACAAAAATTTTCTGGTAGCACCGACATCAATAATTCAAGTAAATTTGGCTAAAGAAATTCTAGAACTTAGATTTTGCTCTTTTCATCCATTTTTTATATACTTTTTTAAATTTTATTGAATTTCTGGAGAAAGATTATTACTTAGACTGAGGCTTTTTAAATTCATCCATATTCACGTTAGCGTCATTTTTGCTCGAAAACGAACAGTTTTTCTCAGTAGTACTCAACAAATACATCGATTCTTGAAAAAACACTAAAATTGAATCACCATTCGATCACTCACTCATCTATTATTACAAAGAAAAAAAAAAAAAAAAGTTAATCAGAATCGGTGCTCAAGCTAAATGGATATGCCGGTATAAACATTAAAACAAAACAACAACAACAATAACAAAAAATAAAGTATGTACGGATCGAACTGATAACCCCTCATTTTCTTCTTTCGGGTGGGTTTAAGAACAAAGAACATTACGAGAAGCGCGAGCGCACGTTGACGCATTATTATTATACTGTATAAGTGTACGTATTAACGGCGAATTGAGTATGCAATTTGCATTACATATATTTAAATCATCATTGTTCAATGGTAAACAGTCCGGGCCCACTTTAGACAGACATTTTATTCGATTATGTGACAATTTTATTATTTATGATCGAGTTTTGATATACTTTGAAATTCTTACAACCCCCTCAGCGCCCCTGAAAACGTGATCAATGTGGAAAATGTTTTCCTCGCGTTAGGTAATTTTTAGCGCATATCTACTTCTTCGTCAATATTACTTTTATTACAAATATAATAATAATTACTAAGAAAATTATTTACATAAAATTTTCTTCAAGAACGACTATCGTCATTTTTGGGGTAGATTGCATTTCAAACTGAGGAGTGGAGAGCGAAGTTGACCCGAGTTCTCATACTTTGACTTCCCTGTAATAATTGGCTGAAATATGCCACAAGAAGTCGAGAATTAAAATCAAAAAAACTTAGTGTTGTATTTTTTATGCTTATTTTATACCCATTCGGTGAATTATACATGAATATTGATAAGAACTTTTTCTGTAAAAAATTGATTTTTAAATATTAATATTTATTCTGTTGATTATTTCGGCGATAAAATCAATATGTTTCTTTGAGATATACGTGAAGAACTAATTTCGAAGAATATTTTCCTAAATTTTTCATGATTGGAAGCTGAGCGAGGTTAATACTTTGTTTGCTGGTCATTTAGGATGTTTCATTAAAACAAATATCCAAAATGTTCGAATTAATGATTTAATCAAAAGGAGAACTCAGGGTTCATAATTACAACTAGGAAATCGGTAATTTCAGATAGATTCCACGTGTGACAATTTTTGCACACGTAAAGTCAAAATAGACCACGTACATCGCAATAAATTAAATTTATACAATAACTTTTCAACTAAGAATGGCCAACGTTATTTGAAAATTAGCTCGAACCATTATGATATCTACTCAAAGTTGAAGTAAAAATTCTCTTCTTGCAATGATTCATTATTTCCGACGTTCATTTAAATTATTTTTCTGAAAAATTGTAAGTTTTTTTCAAAGATGAACAAGTTTTTCTCAAGAATTTATGTTGCCAACCAGTCAAAGGTTCCACGCAGTTTCCTATGGTAAGTATATCTGGCTGGAGAAATTTTTGAATTAGGTACCTACCAATTATTTTTGTACTTTTAGCGCATTTTTTATTGTGTGTTTTTGAAGTCGATTTTGTTTCGACACAGCCCATACCTACCCAATGATTTTTTTCGTTTCAATTTAATTCCAGCCAATCTTACCGGAAAAATTTTAAAATAATTATATTTATTTTTACTCGTTTCCTACACATTTTTTTACTTTTTGAAGTTGGTTAGGTTTAATTTTGTTTCTCTTGACGCTGTTCGTAATTTTAAAAAAAAAAAAAATTCTTTACTGTCAGCAAAACAGGAAGAGAAAAAGTATCAGACTATGAACACCAAGGTAATTTTCTCTTTTATTTTTTGAACGTCGACAACTAGGTAACCATATTGTTCTTTAGTTTTTCTCCAGTAGCCTGTACATTCTTTTTTTTGAAACACCGTAAAACGAAAAAAATTAAAATTAGTCACCCAAATTTGACGGGTAAAGAAAATGAATTGTTTTGTAATGGCCAACAACATAATATTCTGGAGCGACAAATTTAAATGACGTACACGTAGGATACCGACCAAAAGTGCTGGAAAAGACATTATTTTGTCGCGCTAAAAAAGGACCTGTAAACATTTGGTAATAAATGTTTCCACTTTGTAGGAGGTCAAATGAGCGTAAGAAACGTTCTCATTTTCCTCCTCCAATTTTTGACACTAATGTAAACGCAACAAACTATCCGATCCCGCTGATCTGTGTTTGTTATATTGTCAACAAAACCAACAGAAAATTTATGCACACATTAGACGAGGTTTGAACCTCACAGGAAACCGCTTATCAAGGAAAATAATTTGCTTGTAGCTGTCTGTATAATACCGTATCGTTGTCCTCTCTACGTTGTTATCGTACCCGTAACATTAACATATAATATTGTTCGAGTATAAATCTCTTATCAAAGGCGGCACACCAGTGATTTTGGTGTGATCACCAAATAAGTTAACGCAATATACTTATTATAATATAATCATCTTTACGAATGGAAGTAACGCCAGAAAGTATCAAGGCGTAGTTATAATAACTATATTCTTTTAAATAGTGGGTTTTCTAATCTCTTAAAATAGGTAGGCTTTCTACATTTTTAACGTTTAATAGAAAATAGTTTGCAACTCGTAGCGAGTATCGGTCATTTCCAATAAAAATATAAGGAACAGACGACAACGTGATATTTAAGTATGGAATGTTTTCGGTTGTGAAACAAAATTACTATCTAAATGCACGAGATCATTTTCCTGTAGACATTTAGGACGGCAAAACAAACGATTCGAGTTAACTGAAATGTTTAATTTAGTACTCGAAAGTTCTCCATATATTTGAGAGTTGAACTCAATTTAACAGTCTTGCCCGTATTATGTGAGTATTCGTAAACGAAAAGCAGAAAAGCATACTTTTCAAAAGAAGTAGGACACATATTGTAGTATGCCGAGGGAGGTCGATTCGGCGATCCCCTTTCAGTCTCGACAACATCTTTGACCCAATGAAGCACGCACCAAGGAACCTAGGTATTAACCACCTACACTGGTTGTTGCCCGCAGAATCAGCACCACTCAACTCGCACAGTCTGCCAAGAATTTGTTGCACTCGCATTTAAACAATGCTGATTATGTTTAAAAAGATCGTGAACCTTGCCTTTATACCTTGAATTAACTCACTTACATGTTAAGGTAATTAGTTCTCGGCCATACCTATGAATAACACTACCAGTGTTCATTGCCCCTGAAGAAATTCAGACAATCATAGTCAAAATATTACACAGAGTATTATTAATGAAAGACATTACTCCAGGTAGCATAAAAACAAGATAAAATACAAAGTGTTCCGCCCGTATGAATAGAAAACAGCGTGTGATGAGCAGTTGAAAAAAATGAACGTAAAGAATGAAAAAATAGAGAAGAGGAAAGAAAAAACTGATTGTTGAATAGTGCAAATATGAATTTTGTAATCAACTACATACCTAGGGTGAAACCAAGGTAGTGGGATGAGAGGTTGATCGAGAGGAAAAAAATAAATAGCCTAGGTAATACAAGTTGCATACTTAGGCGTATTTAGGGCAGAGACTTTTAATTTTAATTTTTAAATAATTTTGATTTTGATTTATTGTAGGCCAGATGCGTCAACGTCGAGAGCATTTATCATTTCTTTGAGCAGTAAAAATACATACCACAATAAAATATTAAACAGGTATTCAAGATGAAATTAGCTCTTCGATCCAATCAAGAATCTTTCAAATTTATTGTATTCATCATTAAAATATTAATTGGTATCTTTTTTAAATTAAGCACGTACCTACAAAAAACTCCATCAAAACACTGCACGCAAAAATTATTCTGGACTTCGAGCTGAGCTGTGAATCTTAAAGTCTGATATGCTATACATACAATTTTTGTAGGTCCTATACAAAATTTCCTTCATTCACATACCTTAAACACTGAAATGAAGTAAATAAGATAGCGGTATGTTACTAAAATGACTTGTTGGTTTCATATAATGACAAAATATAACTCGTCGTCATCATCAATTAAGCCTAAAGCACTTATAATCCTTTTGGGCTACGGATAATATCTAAAAAATTGCAGTATTAAAGCGAGACAATAATTCAACGAAAAATCTTGCATTCCAAATGCGTGAAAAAATTCCAAAAAAATATCGAAAATATCGTTCTATCGAAATTTCATTGTTATTGTCTTAAGTAATATAAGTAGCCTGAAATAATTCCTTGCGCCGTAAATGCGGAAAATATACTTCAGGCAACACAGAGGCTCTTCTTCAGCAATTTTTTTTAATGTGTTAACATTCTTGGTCTCTAGTCCGCTTCCTCCCTGGTGTAAAAAATATTAGATAAGAAAAAGTTGAGATTGCATAAAAAAAACTGCACGGCACA
This sequence comes from Ericerus pela, assembly GCA_011428145.1. NCBI lineage: Eukaryota > Metazoa > Arthropoda > Insecta > Hemiptera > Coccidae > Ericerus > Ericerus pela. The sequence goes on along the minus strand of WOFM01000041.1, from coordinate 1,029,095 downwards.
CTGTCCAGTTTCCAATTATGTTTGTCACATAACACACACACACACTTACAAGCATACATCCGTGGCAAGCTGGCAACGCAATACATGCACGCACACATACACTAGATACATATTTATCGTGTTTCAGCTGAATGTTTACACATTAAATATGTGAGGGGGACCCTCGCACACCTTTTTTTTTTAATTTTTCTGAGGAACTGCAGAATCAATGGGCATAAAATTCCCATCAGACCTAGTTCTACAAAAAACCTATATTTCGAGAAAATTTCAGGTCTATTCCTTTTGTAGTTTTTTCAAAATCCTAATAAATAACATTTTTGCAGCTTTTTTTTCTGTTTTCTCAGAAACTAATGAACTAATAAACGATTTATCATGAAAATTTCAGCTTGATCACTTCAAAATCTTGAAAAAAAACAAATTTTCCAGGAATTTTTTTCCTCCAGTTTTTTTGGAAAATATATCAAATCAGTAGACACTAAACTCTTACAAAATCTGGTCTTCTATAAAAATTACCTTTCGTGAATATTTCAGCCTTATTTCTTCTTCTAGTTGCTCAGTTTTCCAACTTATTTGACAATGCATTCATTTTAGTAAATTCTTAATAATATTAAGCTGTTTAAAATAACACAAATCAAGTTGGTTCTTTATGGTGGAGTGGGAGAAAGTTGATTCACTAGCAATGAGAAAATTATCATTTACTTAGGTGACCTTGAGAAAAATACCTGATGATAAGTTACAGTAATAATTTACACCTATAGAGAAAGTATGGTAATGACAATAAAATTGAGACAGTACCCGAATCTTTACATTGGACTGACTCAGATGTATCATAGGTACCCCCCTTAGTGCTTCTTTAATTATCATCCTTACTGACTGGAGCATAAGTAAGTTCTTATTACCTAAAAGAACATGGAAACGATACCGAACAATAATTGGATTATTTTTTGTACGAAAGGATGGATCTGTTCCTCATTCAGGTTCACGTATTACAATTATTTTAAAATTTAGCATTGGATAAGAATTATATAATACTTAGGTAGCATTAAGTAAGCTTTTATTTTTTTCTTTGTGTGCAACAGAACAGTACGTAGGTATAGTTTAAATAATAAGCCGTTTCCATTTCAACGAAATGATTAAACATTTTGTTTCGATATTATTCACGTACCTACCTACGTACCCTACCTATCTTACTTTCTGTCCCTGGAGAAAAGGTCGACGAAAAGTAGGATAGGATAGTAACGCCGATAATCTTAATAAATTGAAACGTGAAACGTATTCGAAAAGCGCTTCCGTTTTGCACACCACACCAAACCGTACAACGAGCCATATTTATTCTCGAACATAACTTTCTTGAACAATTTATCGACTCTTCTTGTACACACACGGTAATGCGTTGGATACGTGCGAATACCAACAAACTTACAGGCAAAATGTGTGCAGAACTCGCAAGCAGCAATATTCTTCACGAAACGAATACCAATTTCAACGAAACACGATAGATTAACGATTATGGTATTCGAAATTCTCTCTGACGTCGTCATTCGAGTTGCTTCCTCATTCAATTAGCAATCTTTCAAAAATCATGTGCGGGTATCTCGCACATAATTTATGTTGTGAGCCTCGAGCCAAGGTTTTATGACGTAATCCTGCATAGAGAAAACTGATATCGAACAGATGAGAATATCGTAAACCGGGATGACTGCGTTTTTCTTATTTTCTACTTGGGTTGCATTTTTTTCGATGTAGGAAATAGAGCCTCGTTTACACGATGAGAGTTGAACTAATTACTCAAAATGAGTACAAGAAAAGTTATTAGTCATCAAAGGCGAGCTGCATCATTGAACTTAGTTGTGGTGACTATGCACATGTGAGGTAGTAGAATATCTTATGTTGTGGAAGATATTCTAACAACAGAAAGTATTCTGCAGTTCCACAAGGTGTGGGGCAGCCACAACCTTGGCAAACATTGGCGATTTTATAGCCAATTTCGTGGGCTTATATACCAGCTCCTTACACGCAAACAAAGACACATATGTAAATAATAGGTACAAATGTGTGATGACTAATTGTGGCGTATTTATCGTTTCTACGAGAATGGATAAAATACAGCACATGCATTGATAAGCCAGATTATGATGTCATCCAAGATGTGAAGTATCGATTTGTCAAGGTTCGAATATTGCAACGTACTTGCATAAATTTGTAAGTAAGTCTGTCCTTGAGAGACCAAGCCTCTAACTTCTTATGAGAAGTCTAAGCTCCATTAAGATATTATTGGTTCAGTTTGTTAAAACATCGTAAAGTCTAATAAATAATGATAAAATATTATAAAATATTATTAGCACCAAAATTAATCTTCTAAACCTTAAATTACAAAAAATTCAGTAATTAGAAACAATAATACTGAAAATAACGTAAAAGAGTGGCTCATGATTATGTAATATTCACGTTCAAAATCACCCCCCAACATTTCACAAATGTTTCAAAAACTATTTCAGATATCATAGCGGGAAACGTTATTTGCAGAAGGATAAAATGTCTTTTAAAAAGATTCATTTTTACTATTTCTAATCTGTAAATGGGTAGCCTAGTGTTAGGCGAATGAAATTAGGCAGGTCAGTTTTTTGAAATAAATATTCACTTGTCTTTTGAATCAAATTACTACAGAATTTTAAAATGAATATCAATCTTTGGAAAATTTCAAGTAAGCTTAAACACTTGGCTTTCAAACAAGACTACAAGCAGTGTTACCACTCTCATAGAACTAAAATTATATAATATTATGCATTAAATGTTAAAATATCATGATCATGCATAGTTATCTGTTGGTTGAGAAGTTCCCCCATGTGAAGATTCATTAAACTTGATAAAGGATGTCAGATCAGTAATAATTTTTTAAAGAAACACCCACCAAACCTTACTTGACACAGAAATTTTCCAATTTTCAATTTTAATAAAATTTTCATCAAAAAATAATAATTCCTTCTAACCAGAAGAAAATCTTTAATAATTATTGGTCATTAACAATTTTTAGCTCAACGAAAAATTATCAATGTATTCTCAAATTCAATAGTGGACAACTACACGATTTTATTTTTGTAGTATTGAAATGAAATCCAGCCAATAGACTGTGACTTTGCCAACTTCACTACGAATCATGAGAATACTTATAACAATATCGCGAAAAATATCGTGTGACTCTAGCTGAAGAATAGAAAAAGTAAAAAAAACAGCCAGTATTCTGTTGTTTTATACCAATCAAAACACATATTATGTGCCTCCAGCTTCAAGAAACAAAACAATTGTTGGTCTAGATTCTTCTATTTGGGGAACTGAATTTTGTAATTTTTCTTTAGAAAAGAAAAACTAGGAACAAAAATGTATTGTAAAAAGATGGAAATAACAAGATAGAATCTTCGAAATAGTTATTTGTCACACAAGTGCAAAAAGTAGGTGATTTTGATTCGGGTGTGAATTTTGCAGCTTGAGCCGAAGGCAAATGCTGCAAATCACATATGTAAATATCGATCACCTACTTTTCACATGTATCACACACTATTTTTTGCAACATCCCCCCCACTGATTCTCAAAAAATAGCAATGAATTTTTTTTTTCGTCAGATTCAAATAATAATTAATAATTTAATTTTTTTTAACCAAAAAAATTTTTTTTGGAATTTGTCGCAGTTTATTTGTTTACATAATTTTTTTGAAAAATACGGTAATTATTTTTCAGCGTGAAATACTAAAAACTAAAAAAGTACGCAACCCATATAAGAAATTAATCAAACCGTGCGAGAAATTCCTCGAAATGTGCGAAAAATTAAAGTTTGCAAGTGCGCATATGCAAAAGATAATTTTTTGAATTCGTATCGAAATTTGCTACTTTTTGTTTCATCAGAGCGCTTAAAAAAATATACTTTTGGGAAAGGTATTGCAAAGAGTAATTTTATTTGTAAGCTTTTATTCTACTCGCTACTGCGATTTTAAAATATACTGATACTGCAGCCAACCTTCCGCAACGAAATAATATTTATTTCGCTTGAGGCTAAAGCTAAAAAAATAAATTATCGTTTAAAAACACGTTTTTAACGTAAACTTATTTCTACTTCTTGTGACATTCGCTTTTGTAGAGTGCGAAAAGTCCACAGACTTAGACTGATTGGAAAAAGATGAAAGATAAAGGAGAACTTCGACACCACTTAAAGAGGCATCCGAATTTCTTTATTAACCACTGAAAACCATTCATAAAAAATTGAAACTGTCATAAATGACCTAACACACTGTGCCCCAAATTGACCGGATATTCCCCTAAGAAGATGATTTTTTACTTCACATTTTTGAGAAGATTTTTACACGAGAATTCAAAATGTTTCAGGTTTAGTTACAAGGAAAAAAGTTTTCAAATTTTGGTGGAAAGTAAGGAAAAATTTTGGTTTTTGAGAATAGGTGAAAAAGTTTAAAAACTTCCGGATTGCTGGAGAAGTCTATATTCACCTCAACTTACCCTTCCAAACTCTTACACGCTTATACAAGGTATGTAAAGATACCTACAAGGTAATTGTATTTTATACTAGAAACAGAACTTTTTTTTCCCACATTTATTTAAAACTTCAGATGCGTTTCCAAATTTCTCTCAATTCATTATCAAATTTAATTCAAAGATAGAATATTGTTGGAGCAACAACGCTGAAGAATATTGGGGCAACGTCGCAGGCTGAATGAAAGAAAACAAACACAAAAATGGGTCTCAGTAGGCCTAATTCGTTGGTATTGAAAGTTATAATATTCTTTAAATTAGTTTTTTAAGTTCTGCTTTAGAATTTCGTTAATCGAAAACAAAAATATAAACACAGCATTTTACAGCGTTCAGATTGTTTAGCTACCCCTCTCTTCCGCATCAACCCGAACTTATTTAGGTTAATTATTATTTTGAAAAGCGAAACTTATATATCATTTTCGAATTTCGCTTTACTTTGTTGCCTTACTTTGTTGCCTACACCAAAGTAAATCAATTTTTATCTGCCACGAAGAATCTCCCAAGAAACTTTCATCATCAGATACCGTCGACAGGGAAGCAGATTGTTTCGCCAAACAATGTTCAATGGCAGTTTTCTCAACACTCATCAATTTCATACGGTCCGTACTCTCGTCACTCGGCTACAATATAAATAAATAAAATCACGGTAGCAAAAGGAGCGGATTTGAGTGGAGGGGCAGGGTTGTCCCACAAATACTCCGTAGAATCAACATTTCGAAAGTATTGAGATGTTGGATGAAAATGAAACGATAATCAAATCATCTTCGGGCATTTGAAACCTAACCCAATAAGTAATGTCAATTTCAAATATTGCCGTCAACTTTTTTCCCATAATTTATGCTTTATTTTCTCGTAACTTTCGTTCCCCTCTTTACCCTTTTATTTGCATAATTGATTTTTAATTTTAACCTCCAAATGTAGAATCTTGTTTACGAATCGTCGTTTTATTTATTCTTTCTTTCGTTTTTTTTTTTCACCTTTTTTTTTTCTTCCCTTAAAATTTCTATTCTCACCCCATAAGCGACCAAATTTGATCAGAGAACCATTTTTCAAGTGCTCTTAACTGACGAAAAAAATTTTTTTCTACAGCGTTGCACCTTTACTGAATAATAAACCCTGAAAATTGTTGCTTGCCTTTAATTTTCTGCAAGTTTTTTTTTTTTTTTTTTTTTTAGAATTACATTTAAAAATAATGGAAAAATAAATTTAAAAAAAACCGTAAAATATTCAAATTTACGTGAAAATAAAAATATACGCATTATCCAATCTTTCTTTATAAACTCGACGAAATTCAGCAGATTATAAGAATGTTTTCATGCATAAATTACCAAAATTTAGCATTAGCATACTTTGGAATATTCTATCGAAAATCTTCACGAAATTAAACAGTGTTGGAAATTAGATATAGGTATCAGTTTCTAACTGGAGCAAGGAGTCAAGTACGAGTAATTTATTGCTTCAGTTCAGGTGTCGATTTGTTTAGTTTGTAATACTCGCAGGTTTTCAACTAAGTCAGTGCATGATATTGTTATTAATGAATGATAATTGAAGAAAGTTAAAAATTCGATTCATAAATAGTCTCGGCTCCAGTCATATTGTCTCGGATACCAAGAATTTACGAGCTTCACCTAAACGAAAATAAAATGGTAAAATAGTTCTAAGTAGAGAAAAAGTCGAATGACGCTACAAAAATATACGAAAATTAAGAAATGAATAAACTTCGACATTTGAATATTTAATTGAATTTCGAGTGAAAATATTAATGTTGAAAGTTTCTTCCAAAATTTGTTCCATTTCCTTCTTAATAATTCGTCAATTCGTGAAGACAACGAAGAATTTCTTACAGAAAAGGAAGCTGTCATCAGTTATTCAACTTATTTTGTTTTGTAAATGAAAGAGGTTCAAATACTTTTTCAAAACCATGATGTCTTCTTTTGAGAACAAAGAATCAAAAACTGAAAAATAATTATTGTTTCTCTGAACTCCGAAAAAAAAATGGGTTATTATTAAATCGATTCGAAACAGTCCAAAATGATTTTCATCCTACATCACTAGTGTAGTATAATGGAGTTTTTTCTTTACTGATTTCTTGTTTATTTCTTCAGTTGTTTTACATCTATGTACGTGGCAAAATTTCGCTGTGAAAAAGGTCCGTTTTGTGGTATGCGAGGGGGGTCACAAACGGCCACCACTACCCGCAAGGCCAACCAATATCTTTATACAACCATTGACACAGCCCCAGGACTTCGGTAAAACCACCTACACTGGATGGCGGCCACAGAATTACCACCACCCAACCCAGAATAGCCTGCCAGGTGTCCGTGGACTCAAATTTAGACCATGTCAGGGGACCATTTTATTATATCCCCGTGCTACGGCTATTCCCTACATCACGGACAAAACAACACAGAAACCAGAGAACCAATAATTAAAAACTGTACGTACCTTTTTACCCCTTTGCCATAATAAAGTTAACACATCATATTCAAAAATCCAATGTATTATAAGAAAAGAAAGAATACATGGATATTATATACCGGCAAAACATTTTAAATTCATTTGCAACATGGAATATCGTCTAAAATCAATATGTATATATAAAATTATTGAAAAGTGTGTGTATAAATTTGAGCATCCAAAATAGAAGTAGTAAAAAGTGACTGGAGAAGAAAATTTGAAGCCCGGATCCAAAAGCAATCCATCCGCGGAAGTTAGAGGGGATGAAAAAAGGTAAGAATTGTATTAACGGTGCGTCGGAGGTCAAGGTACCAATGGATGGGAAGTGGAGGGTTAAAAATACACGTAGATATGGAACAGAAATTCGTCTACGGCAACAGTTTTTAGAAGGAAAAAGGTGGGAATAATAGAGTGATGTGACGAGTATGATGGACGTGGTGGATGATAAGAAAAATGTGGAAAGAGAAGAATGGTAATAGACAGGAAAAATTATGAAATTATAAAATGAGTTAACGTGAAATAGAAAAAGAAAAGAGAACCGGTCCTCGGAAGTTTATATATATGTAGAAAGAGTTTCTATTTGACGAAATTATGTTAGGGAAGCAAGATTATACACGTAGCCTAACTTTTAGGCTACGAGAGAAGGAAAAAAGGTATAGGCTGTAAGATAAATCTGCGGACTATTTGATCACGGGGAGTTCAAAAAGGTGAATTTATTTACTTATAATTTTTAATTTTAATTAATACATAGCCACATGCGTCAGTTTTACATGTTGATGATGCCTAAAAACAACGAAGTTCACCTCTCCATAATTATTTAATTACTGTCTAAAACTCTGTTCCCAAATGAAGTTTACCAATTTAATCGAATAAATAATAACCTCCTTTGGTGGATTCGTTCAAAAAATACCTTACTCAACCACTAATAATGGACTTTTTTGGTAACTAGTTATTAAGTAATAGTATTTTTCTCAACTCATACAACAAAAAGAGGTTATTATTGAATCGATTTTGGTTAGCAAACTTCGAGATGAGCTTTTTTTTACTGTTTTTTGTTTATTTCGTCAATGAAAAAAATTTATGTTCTTCGCTAGTGTAGAAATTGAGTTTTTTCTTAATGGAATTTTTTTTCATTTCTTTACGCATCATTTACATGTACACAATTGATGCAATGTCAGCATAAAAAGGAGCTGTTTTACAGAGTGTGGAATACATTGTTGTGAGGAAGTATTCTCACCAGAAGGTAAATTCTACAGAATTAATTGCATGTTCTGCCACTTCATGGGAAAGCCAAATCCTCGGGGAACACTGGAGATTTTGTAGCCCGTTTTGAGAGTTTATATATAGGATTTGGCACACACACACAGACACACATGTGTATGTGTGTTGTAGAAATCATGACATTTCTCATTCATTGCTAAAGCAACTGATAAGAAATGACATAATGCGTTCATGTACCAATCTAAGACATTACCGAGATCCTTATCTATCATTTTGTCAACGGCCAAACATTGCATCTTACTTGCCTGTGTGTGCAAGTAAGAGCATACGAACAAACAGTGTATATACAGTTGAATATAATACGCCTGATAAGTAATGACGTGTGTACGAGATGTATAGTCGCCACACAAAGTATTCCCCATATAAACATAATATTTCACTTCTCTCTCTAATCATTTAATTATTTGATAAAATTCTATAAATTAAAGGCATTGGCATATTTAATCGAATAAATTATAACCTCTACTTGATGGATTTGTTTAAAAAAATATTGTACTTAATTAGTAAGCATTTCACAATAATCGACTTGTTGCCATTACAGCACTCGCCTGCGGCTTATGGTATAACTACACAACTCATCCACTATCACTCGTTCTGATAACCAGCTGAGTAAAATACTATTTTTCTTTGTATCAAAATTCAAATGTCTGTAGCATTACACTTATGGTTATTGTTTTGAGGTCTTTTTTCAATTCTACGGACACTGTTTTATTTCTTATTTATTTCTGTCAAGTAATTGGAGGTGTCGTTACCACGTTTTAGTACCTTTTCTGGCACTTTGAATTTAAGCTTCCTTTAAGTTAGATGGCTAAATTTTATGTTGTTTAATTTTTACCTTAGAAATTGTGTCTATGAATTTCAAAGCTTTTAAAGTCAATTTTAATCTTAATCTACCTAAGCATGTGTTTATAGCATCGAAAGTAAATTTAATTTTTTCTTTTCCTTCTTCTATGAATAAGTTATTCGTAAGATTGACTCCTCTATTCAACTTGGTGTATCATTTGTATTATGTTATTTTTTTTAAATTTATCTTTTTCATGTAATTTTGTGTGCAGCAGAAAAGTATAGGCTATCTACCTATTCATCACTTTCGTTATACTTAATAGTGAATGATTTAGAAGGAAAGAAATGTGTGGTTTAGTTGTAATTTTTCTGTTAATCATTGAAATAAGATTAATTAGTAAACACAAATTGTAAGTTTTAGGAAGGTATGCTCTTCTCTGACTGTGTAAATTTTGTGTGTCTTAAGGAAATAACTTGTTTTGTAACACAAAGTTAGGTACTACAAAGGGAGGCTATTATAGAATTGATTTTGGTTAGCAAATTGAAATATTTCCAAATCGATTCGAAAAAGTGAGAAAAAATTCAGTTTGTTCACTAGGGTATAAATGAGTTTTTTCACAAGTACTTTTTTCATTAATTCTTCACTGCTTTCTAAAAATCTATAACTATTCAATTCCATTGGTAACGGAAGTTGAATTATCATTTTCTCAGTGATCAGGAACTTGAAACAATTGATCGAATACAATAATATATTTTTTCTTCAAGTTGGTGAATTTGTTGCAAAAAATATAGTAACCTTACCTATACAACTTAGATATTTGCACTCTCCGAATAGTCAACTCGTGAAATTATAGTAAAAGCTGTAGACCAGTGATTCTTACTTTGCTGCTTGTCAGCAGTTTATTTGTTTTGCACAATGGTTACATAAAATACTATTTTTTGATAATTTTTTTTAACGAAAAATTACTATCATTTAATTTGAAAAAAGTTAATATTTTTTATTATCTTAATTTTCTTGAGGGAGGAGTGAGAAGGAAGTAGTTGAGACAAAGTGTCATATTTTTTTTAGTTAAAAAAAGTAAAAATTTATGTTTTGGTGGGAAGATGTCACAAAAAATAGTTTCTGACACAATGATACTTGTATGATTTGCATCACACGCCTTCATCTATTACTGCATAAATCACACTCACATAAAATCACCTAGTTTTTGGGCTTACATCACAAATAACTGTCAGTTTTGATTTTTTTTCTTTGGTGCGAATTTGTGCCTTCATAGCATCTGTATGTAAGCTCCCATATCACAAGTTAATGGATTGTTTTATGATAGGTACCAACCATTAAAACAATTTTATTAATTTTTTTGAAAACCAGATATACCTAGCTTGCCAAAATGGAGTCAATTTTATAATCTAAACGGCCTCTCTAGGGTTGCTAGTGATAATGAGGCTATAATAATTATTTATCTGTGTGGGGATGTTTCCCTCACCTCCTGCGTACAAAGGCTCAGCTCTGCATCGACAGATGGGTTGTAGACCAAAGTCCGCGATCAAAATTATCAGTACATTGCACTTTAAACAAATACGTCATCTGTATGCACTCATACAGACAATGCGTTTCTACATTTGCCTGCAATTGGCAAATGGGAAAGGCAAGTACGTAAATTAGCACATACTCGCTGATAAGTGTGTGTCACAGTTTGTATATGGCACCGCAATACCTTTAGATGATTGCCCTAAGCATTCAGTATGGCATTCAGTATGCTTTGTGTACAGTTAGGCATTAAACCGACTGGCTATCGGTACTGAGATACATTCAGTTGCCTTACACGCAAACCTCTTTCACATGGTTCCATAAACCTCTTGTAGGTAGCATCTACCTACACCAAACAAGCCATAATCTGTTATTTACCTTGAAAATATATTAAGCTGACAATACCCACCAGTTATCATTTTGGGTTGCTTCAAAACTATCTTAGATTACATCCCACCTTCAAATCCGTAGCTGTATCGCCTGTATACACATGAACTAAGCATGAATTCTTACACTAACCAATTTTATTCAACTTCTTTCCCCATCTTTTTCTATCCATTTCTACAGACCTTCTTCTTTTCTTCAAAACGTCCTCCTCACCCCATCGAATGCAAATCTTTAATCGAGAAAACTATAATTGTCATTCTCATAGCATCGTTTCAAATGAAACCGCTTTCCAAGAAAGTAAATGGGTGTCATATATAAAATTAGAAACCAAGAAAGAAGCAAGTTTCTGGAGCAGTAAAAAATTCATGCTTAATGCGATACGAGAAGATACTATGAAATCGTACCACAACCTTTGATAGCAAAAATATAATCAACTTTTTGTCTCGAATCGTCGTATACAATTTCGCATTTGCCAAAAATTTAGGACGTGGTTTAATAAAACACCTATTTCTAAACGGTAATCGACCAATAATGTCAAACTGGCTGGAAAATTTTATTAGTTTTCTCCACGAAACACGTAGGAATGAATTTAAAATGGGAATAATGGGTGGGGTGATAACTTAATTTGGTAGGCCACTATTTTGAAGAAAATCACACAGAAAAGTACCATTTACTCCTACCTTCAGTGAACAAATGAAGGGTCACATTGTAATAATTTCCAGCTGACGACGTCAATTATTGTATCATTAATAAAAAAAAGAAAAAAAAGAAAAAAAGAAAAAAAAATTATTAAGCTGGAAAATCTTTTACACAATACGTCAAGGCCCGTATGCAAGACCGATACTCAAGTATCGACAGTGACTTAAAAATTACATATCTTGTAAAGTTATATCTGTATATCTTTGTATATAGACCTAATCGATAATGGAAAAAATGTAAGCATCATTCTTGCATTCGGCCTTAAAAGAGTTTTCAAATTTTCGATTTTTCAACAAGAGAAAGGAGATGGCAATGGTTTTACGCAGATAAAATAAAGAATAATTGCAAGAAAATTTGACTCAACCCTTAGCTTATGTACTGTGGTATGCGACCCTAAGTAGGATAATCTAACCAAAACATAACAGAGATATTTTCCAAAAAACTTAATTGATTTGTCTATTAAGTGCATATATTAAATATAAGAAAAACATAGTGAAGACATGATAGCCTAGTCCAAACCTGCACGGCTAGCCAGTTATCATTTTTTCCTACTTTATACCACACATTAATATTGTATGAAAAAGAAACTAAATCAGCCGAATGTATTAAAACCGAGGAGGTGCTCTTAAAAAAAAAAACTTCAATTACATCGCTATTTGTCCGGGTGTAAGTACAGGCCTAATGCGAGTAAAAAAGAAGTGAATCCATAATACAAAAAAACATCACATATTAGCAAAATAAAAATTACGAACGAACATAAAATTGACGTTGCTCATAAGACACGCAAATGCCTGTTGATCAAGATTATCAAGATAACTGAGAAAGGTTACAGAATGAATAAAGAAGTTGTTGCACGATTGAGGAAAAATGAAGAAGGGGAATTTAAATTAGTTCTGAAAATCATTGCACTCTTTCAAGTAAAAGTCAAATAACAACGGTGACGGTTCCAGGGAGGAAATGATTTACACCTCAAACGCCGATGAAAAAAGAAAGGACAAAAAAAAAGGATAAAAAAATGAAAATGTGACGGAAAAAATTTAAAGTACGACACGAAATCAAAATAAAATCTACCCAAAATTTGTCGAAAGGCAAAACAAAAAAATCTGAACGTCACAAAATTTTTGTCATCCCCTCCCCTAAATTGACGCTCTGGAAGTAGGTACTACTCAATAAAAACAGTACCGGCCTAGGTACTCGAGCATTGATTGAACGAATGATAAATTGTGATTTTTTTTCCCCATTTTTTTCTGCTTTCGAAGAATTAATCCGCTTAAAATGGCTTTCATAAAAAAAACATAGTGCCGCATAATATATTCCAGCTCACAATTGGAAAGTACTTTTTACGTACATTTTACGTTACAATATTGATCGATCGAAGGGATAAATTCTGAAACGAATGGTAAATTTTCAAATTTTAAAATTACATACCTACAGTTTTCGTAGACTGACGAATCGCCTACGTTATATTTAAATAAAGCTTCCCCAAATAAAGTTCATTAACCCTCCACGAATACCTTTTAAACCAGGTATAGCTCAACTCGAATTATGATTGGTGCACTTCCTCGCGCATAATATTTTACTGTTTCGGTAGGTAGACTATTGGTACCTTTCTACCTATGCACAAAAATTTCAGTTAGGTACCCTCGAAATCGCGAACTACTCAACCCACAGATTCTCTCTTTATCGCGAATTGTTGCTTACAGAAGAGTTCATCGCATTAGGGATATAATAAATTATAACCTTGTCGACCAAACGCAGACATCTTTTCAATTAATGAAAACAAAGAACGAAAATCTGTGATTCGTGCTTTCGTCGAATTTCCATATTAATTAGACTTTCGTTTTACATCTGCCATATACAGGTACTCAAGAGTTGCCCCTTATACGTTGAGATTTAAGCATTTTGCTTACACAAACTACAATTCAAATCCAACGATGCAGGTATTCTATCTACTATCGAAAATTTTGAGCTAGCCTCGCTTTAATTTGGTACGCGAAGTGCCTATGTACACATGTAGGCAGTTATAACATGACTGCGTATTCGATTCGTCCAAAAAAAAAACCAAAAAAAAAAAAAAAAACGAAAAAGTAGGCAATTCTAATTGCTTTTTAGTAATAAGTAGGTACCTACGGTTCTCGTGAAAACGGCGGAAATAATCTTCAAAAATAAGATTTTGTAGTCTATAATTATATTTCACCTGTCATATCATATGGAAACGAAATTTTGTTCGTACCAACTGTGAATCTTTAAAATAATTTTAATCCTCGTAAGCTACGACAGATTATTGTGCATTAATGAAAAAACATTAAAATAGTTAATAGGTACTTTTAAGGAAAAAGAGGAAACACATACATGTATGGGTAGTTACATGTCATGTGAATGTGAACAGCTGACGATTTGAGACAGTTGTTCACAATATATTACGTTAAGCAATTAAATTAAATCAAAATAATGCAAATTGTACACGTTCGCCATTTTCTTGGGGCTGTAGTTGTGATCAAGTTCGACGAAATAACGAAAAATTGCATGCCTACTGTATATTTCACGAAATGAAATCATATTTTCGACAGATAACAATACGTCTAGAATTCATACCAGTTTAAAATAATTCTTTTTTTTTTCATCCATTAACTTATTATTTAAGTTGAAAATTTTAAAAAACCATTCACATTGAATCAATTTAAAATCAATCTTTGGCTCATTTCTGAAAATGCTGCCACATTCGAAGTGGCTTAAGTAAAGAGAAGACGTACTACCCTAAGAAGGCTTGCTGTATTTTTCCATGGAAATATTCATTGACTTTACAAACATGGATTAGCTACCAATAAACCATCTAGACAATTGATCTTGATTCGATATTTGGTCGACACAATAATATAATAATTACACACCGAGGTTCAAAAGTGAGTGTTCACATGCAAGAGAAAATTTGCAAAATGAGCGCAGCGGGTGAGCAGTTCCAGAATTATATAAACTCACTTTTGAACCTTGTTGAGGAAGATATTTTTCATAATTAATGATTAAAAAGCGACAAAACGTTGATTAAATGCCTTATTTATAATCTTAATGATGGGTGAAGTACTTTCAAATTTGATAGAATACAGGGAACACACTACATTCTGTATCAATGACTGTGGCTCTATGTGTAGAGAATAAATTTGTCATACAGGAGGTAGTAGGTTCATATGCCACTCAGGGTATGTTGTTTTAATTTTTTTAAATATTATTTTCATGAAAATTTGGATAGGGTGGAAGGTTAGGTGATTTTTTTTAAATATTATTGAAATAAAAATAAACGCATTACCTGTAAGTTGGAGTTTATCATTTCAATAGCAGTCTTATTGTTGATTAACATTGCATCAGAAAGAAAGTAAACCTAGTTACCCTATAATCTCCATGTAAAAGATTTTATATGGAGGCAGCATTACTCTTTACATCGAGGTTATGCTTTGATAAATGAAAAACACTGTTTCCAGCTTGCAAAATATCATTGTAAACATTGCCATTTTGATAATTTATTATAAAAATATAGTATATTATACACTAAAGATTAAAAGAGAGTGTTAACATGTGAGGGAAGTTTGCAAAACGAGTGAAGCGAGTGGGCTATTCTTGAGTCATGTACACTCCCTTTTGAACCTTGTTGAGGAAGTCATTTATGTAATTAATGATCACAAAGCAACAAAATGCTAAAATTCTATAATAATGATGAGTCTTTCACAAGAATTAAAAAAAAAAATAGAAAAAAAAATATCACCGTCCTTATTGTAGAAGATTTAAATTTTCATTTAGAAAAAGTAACCTGTATAACGATGAAAAGTGAACGTGTTTCCATGTAAATAAATGCTTCACTTGTTTACATGGAGGTTCATTTACATCGAGATTGCATTCATGAATGATAGGAGCTACTTTTCACTCGCAAAATATCTGAGTAAATATTGCCTTTCTGATCATCTATTATATAAACAAATTTAACCACTTTTCTCATTTTTTATTATCACTATAGGCAATAAACAAATTATTTATTTGCGCCTAATATTCTTACTTTTCTTTTATTTCTCATAAACATAATAACTATGCTTCACTTATAAACTTTTTTATTGAGAGGTAAAACGACTAAGTAAGTTAAGGCGAGAATACCCACTTAAGGTTTGGCAATCTCTAAACACTGATCTGAGTCAATTTTGAATTTTTTTTTTTTAATACATGAGTGAAACTGGGCGGATATTTTGGGTCAGAATTTAATTAATTTTAAATTATGAGTGTTTAAAAAAATAAAAAGTATCAAATGGTACAAGACTAAAAATTTATTTTTGTTTAAGAAAATTCTCGTAAGGGAAAAACTATTGGTTTGAAATCTTTTTAAAATTTATATGGTACACTTACAGACTAAAATTTTATACTCTCATTGAAAAAATTTTTGAATATGACTCAGATTGGAGTTTAGAGAATGTAAAACCTTAAGTGTGTACTCTTGCCCTCAGTTATTCTAATAAGTTTTTAATTTATATGTATCCCAGGATATTTGAAGTACATACTCTTGCCCCACTTGCGTTTTTTTCTGTTTAATTGTCAAGTACCTTATAGTCTGAATTATTATCGATTAAATGATTCGATACGGAACTATTTTTACAAATTATCAACGTCAACCTAAAATATTACTTTATTTTGCTGCCACTTCCTTCAGATCGATGTTCATATTTCTTCAAATATCATCATTCTATCTAATAAAGAAACAAAGAAGAAAAAGTACGAATAGTACTCTTGCACCGACTTAAGGTTACATGTTCATGGTTGACACATATCGACACGCACCATTTTTGCTCCTCATTATTGGAGCAAAGTCTAGGAAATTTAGATGATAGTTAGAATATGTTATTAAACATATTTGGCAAATCTGTTTTGCAACACTGCAGAGGTACAGTTTAAATAAACTGAAAAAACTTGATTTTCAATTGATGATTGCATGAAAATGAAATTCTGAATTTTTTGTTTGAGAGGCGTAATTTGAACAAAATGTCAGATATTTTGATATCAAACAACTCGTATACTCTCAGAAATTGAATCATGATATACTGATTTATGATTATAGACGATGATATGGTATAATTTTAAATTGAGTAAGTAAAAAAAGTATTTATGTACGTCCCAGGATGACACAAAACTCAGGTTCCACGATGACCCACAAATTTTCAATTAATATTTTCGGAAAGATATTTTCAAAAGATGAAAAAAAAAGGTCATAATCAAAAATATGAATAGCAGTCATCTAATTGATATACTTACAAAATTATAATTTTTGAAGAAAGATTTTAAAGATAATAAATTTAAATGTTAGATGTTAAAAATTTGTAACATTTTTTTTCAATAGAGAATAATTTATTATGAGTTAATTTTCAAAGGATTTGCATCTTAGAAGTAGGTATAAATAATTTCGTATTTGAAAAAAAAGTACTGTGCTAGGTTTTTTAGTATTTTTTAGCATGTGTCAATCTGGGAAACCACCTGTGTCAACCGATGCACCCCTGTCTCACGCTGACACAAAAATATGGCCCCAAATTTTCCCCCCTGGAGAGCTAATGGAGTTTAAATCTTTGGTTATGATATCTCATTTTATGTTCAAGGATATGAACTTCACAATGATCCATCATTTTATCATCTACCAAAATCGGTTGAAAAATGGATGCTAAGTGACAAAAATCACTATTTTTGTGTCAACCGGAGACGTGTGGGTAACCTTATTTTAATTTTGTTTTAACAATCATGTTTTAAGAATTCAAATCACTTAATTTTTCTGTTGTGCAAAATAATGGACTCAAGTTTTTGACAGGTACGACCAGACATGACATGACGTGTATAATTAAATCTCCAAAATAAAAATACCCCTTAATTTTTTGCACGCCCTCGAATGCATTATGTACTATAAAAAAAATATGTAATTGTTCCGTCGTATTTAGACAGACGAACATATTCGCTGACCTAAATACTCCGCAACAATTAACGGCAAATATTTCCTCTAAATATTCACCGTTACCTCCGTCAGTAACCTAATTAACAGAGCTAACAATTATGCAGACATACAACTTATCAGCATAATTGTCAGCACTATTTAGGCATGTACCTAATGTACCCTTTTGCGAAAGTAAACAATATTAGGCACAAAAAGAAGTCAATTGGTAAATCGATTTACACCAAAACTTCACTTGCCTTTCTGAGGAGCTTCGAGGTAGGTGTTCCTAGACACCGCCAAGTTAGTAGTCCACCCTATGTAGAGGTGAGACGACGATAGATAGAATATTAATATATATATATGTGTTTTACGTACAATTATCCGCTAAGTGAGCGAAGTTACTTAAGTATAAGAATTTATCGTGACGAGGTGATAACCGTAAATTATTGTGACTATAATTCCATATTAAATATTGTTTAATAAAAACACGTATTTATTTTGTGTGTTTGTTCACAACTATCCGGGATAACAAACGCAACAGTAATAATATTAAAATATTAAAATTAAAATAAATTTTCAATTAATAATAAAATTCGTCGCTAGCGCCTAAGTTAGGCTAACTGTATTAGACTAGGTTTGTTTACAACGAACAACTTTCTCCCTCCATTTTAAAATGTGTTTTTATTCTTTCCTTCCACAAAACCACCTCGGTGGTCTAATACAATAAATAAAAGTGTCTGTAACTCGGTTCATATTTCCCTTCTTCTTTTTTTGATCGACTAGCTGTAATTCATAACTAATGTATAATATTTTTCTAGCCAGATCGATGAACCAGCGTTTGCCACTCGATAGACGAACGTATATTATTTTTCTCTTTGTGATTTTTTTCATGTTTTTACTTTTTTATCATTAGACAATGTTTTTCTGAATAATGGTTTGAATTTTTTTCCCTAGCATGGCCAGACCTCGGCAAAAACCTCGGTAATGTAAGACCTAATCCATATTTGAACAACACCTCGGGTGCATGGTTATTTTGGTATTTTTAAAAATTAATTTACATGATATAAAACGGGTAAAATGCAATTGCCTGGCTTGCTGTGTTGGCTTATAGTTAAATGTAGTTGACAGTCTACTACCTTGGCAATTTAGCAGAATAGGTTTGGCAGGTATGAGTGTGTATTGGTGGGAATTTGGCCTACGGGATCACATTTTTCTAAATACCATTATTTTGAGTTACCTATGTGAAAAATTGTTTTGATAACTTTTTTGTAAAAATGAAAACAACAAGTGATTAAGATACCGATGTTTCAAGAAAAAAATGGCTAAGTACATGCATACCTACCATTCTTATAGATGATAAGTGACTGAAACCATCCTTTCATTGCGGGTCAGTAGGAGCAACCACCAATTATTTTTTTTTGGAAAAGTTAAAAATGTACTACTAATTATGACGGTCCTTCCACAAATTTATTTTTTCGAAAAAATAGTAATGAATTTTTCTGTATGGCTACCAGTAGTTGAAAGAAACATTAAACATTCATTTACTATATTTTTCAAGAGTTGTTGTCTCGGTAATTAATTAGTTTGTCCAATTGTAAGATCTGATTTATTTGCAATTTTAACGAGAAATGTGAGGAAAATGTTCGTTTCCTCTCTTGCCTCAAAATCATATCTTTCAAGTGACGTAGCTAGACACCACACTTCTTGCTCGAAAAAAAAACACACAAAAAAAAACACTCCATCTACAGACGATAAAAAAATGACGCAAGAAACAAAAAACAGACGTCGCTGAAAAACACTACTTAGACATGAAAGCCTTTACATAAAATAAAACTGGTGCAAAAAATAGGTATAAAATAAAGAGTTAAAATTCGCTGTAAAAAGGGGGAAAACTGTTTAAAAATGAAAACTATATTAAGCAAGTAGTAAGTAGGTTGGTACGTTGATAGGTACCTACCAAAAAAAGTATGTGAAGAAGTTTTCTTTCTTTATTATTAATTTTCATTTAAAATTATAATGAATAAGCAAAATTTGAATCTGAGACGAAGAAAAAAGAGACGAAAACTTCCATCGACTGAAATATTTAACTCACTTGCAGAACTCTTTTTCATTTCTTAATTTTTTAATCAAAACAATATAGCTCATTCAGACGTTTGTGATAATATCGGATACCACAGAGACAGAAAGATGAGACTGAATCCACAAATTTGTTTAATTCGATAAATTCTATAGCATTTCATAATTTTTTGAAAATTTTTCGTACAATTTTCGCCCAAAAATATGAAATATATAATTTTCATTCATAAAGGTACATAAAGAACGGATTTTCGTCAGTTTCCCTCAATCGATTTGGAGCCAATATTAGGTTGGTTGAAAAATCAACACTGAATCACCAAAAAGTGACAGAAATTTCAAGTCAGTTTGAAAAAATGGTTCTAATATGACGCCGAATAAATCTGAAATCTACTAAATTTTTGTGTTAAATTTCAATCTACAACCCTAGCTATTTTTTTTTTAGTCATTTTACTTCTGTCAGTTTGTGGTATCCGACAGGGGTGGTTATGTATTTTTGTAAACTATAAAAATAAGAGTAGATAAATTTTTGTATTTTCTAAATTCAAAATGGAGGAAGACAGAAGTCCAGGTAAGCCAAAATTTGTGAGATTTTTAGAACCATAAAATCATGTATTTAGAATTTAAAAAAGAAGAGAGACCTATTTTATGGACAATAAATTAGTTTGAAAAAGGGATGATATGGAGAAACATCAGGTATTGTTTATTTGATTATTTTACCATTATTTAGTGGTAAAAATTTTAACACATGATTTTAAACAAAACAAACAATTAAAAAATAAGAAAATTTATTTTAAAAAACATACCAGATTGAACAGCTACAAACTACTAAAATATTGTAAACAGGATCCACAGACAGCCAACACAATCAGATTTTCAAAGGTTGACCCTTGAATCTCTGGACATGGAGTCAAATATTGATGTCTATTTCTGGAGTAGACTTGATATACAAGGTATTGGAAGAATTTAACAAACCATCAGTATGATATGGTGTCAGAATCCAAAATTGAGGACCGTTTGGAATGCAGCAACAATATGATTTGTATATTTTGTATTTGACTTTTCCATCAAAATTGATTGGAGGCCAAGAACAAGACAGTGTACATGATCAGAATTTGGTTGGGAAGAAGAGCAAACAATTCCTTTCTTTCATAATGATGCACCAAAATTTTTAGGTTTTCGTTCTATTATTACAAAAAGTTCTAACATTTTCAATTTCAATGTGACGATCAGTTTAAAATTTGACATAAATAACGGTTGATCAAAAACAAATAAATTAATTCCATGAAATAGCAAAATTACTTTACTGGAAATTTTAAAGTAACAAAAATCCGAAAATCATTGTTGAAATTTTCTGTCAATAGAAAAACTTTGAACAAAAATAAATTTCAATAAACAAATGGTGATAAATTGCATGAAGATCACACAAATCCTTATACAATTAACATTGAAAAATTTTATGAGAATCATACATTTAATGAAGAAAAAATTATTTACATGTGGTTATATAGGCAAGTTTTCATGAAGATTTTTCCCCCAAAGATTTCCAGAGTGGGATGGTAACACCTACAAAAAGATTTCCGATTAATTTTTGGAGTAGTGTGAGTCTAATGAAAAACTAAGGAAAATGGTAGTCAGTCCCTCCTTTGATTAATTTGATGACCTTTCACTATTTGTGGAATGTGATGTGGGTAGGCTTAAACAGTTTCCAGACAAATTTAACAGATTTATGGATTTTCTAAAGTTATACAGAGAGCAAAAGAATTTATTGATAGAAAAGGTCGCCTTATCAATTTTGTATTTCCTCTAGCTCCTTGTAATTTTTTGGTTATTAAGTAGCATGAAAATGGAAATTAAAGATATCGATTGTTTAAAGGAATTTAATTTTTTGAAAAAGTAATAATTTATTCAGATTATAAGTTCTGTCATTTTGGAATGTACATACTTATTTATTGTTTGTTATCCTGATTTTTATGGTTTATCTTTAAGAAAAATTTGTTTAGCTAGAATGTATATAAGGTGGTTTTGTTGTATATAGAGTGTTTAAGGTTTTGAATTCGGATTCTAATGATTCTACAAGTTTTATACTGTATCACAGATGAGTTACTTTTTTGTGTTTGTTAATGCTGATACACTAATAGTACTTACTAGGTACCTACCAAGTTGAATTTTCAATTTTTCTTATTATAGTGATTGACCTCTATCAAAGGAGTAATATAATAGCTTCAAGAAATTTAAGATTAATTTTTTTCTCCCTTTGTTTTTATATAATCTTACTATAACGAAGACAATAAGATAAATACAAGAAGCAGTGAAGAGAGAATGATGTGTACCTTACCAGTTTTTGGTAGTGGCTTCGCTAGATATTAGAGTCAGATCGTCGGATCGTAAATCTCATTAATATGAATCAGAAGTCTGTGTATGCACACTTTTTTCACATTTTCATGTTTGAAAGCTTACTGGTAAGGCCTCTTCTCCACTCCATCCGAGACTGTTCGAATTTGGTTGGTAGACCGACGTTAAATCAACCAATTTATAGGTCAAGTTTTATATCTGTCCATATCTATCTTCTAATATAATAATTATAACGCGAGAGTGAATGGTGCAAATCCTGGCAAACATGATAAATTCCAAATTGATTCTAATGGAGGTAGGATTAAATTATTTGTCTAATGACTGATAGGATTTTTCACGCACAGAACTCATCGAAATGTATATTTATCCGTAATATAAAGTCGTCGGTAGATCTTATAAATCCAGAAAACTTGTATTTTGAATAAAATTTCATTCCTTCATTGAAAATAAAATAAAATTATTTTGCCTATGCTTGAGAATATTTTTGGTAACGTGGTATGTAATACAAAATTATTTCAAATCTGTAAAAGTAAATTAATAATACTACCTAACAATAAGTGATATCGTTGTTTTTTCAAATATGTGGCAGAGGTAAAATATTGAGCGCCAGTTTTATATTCTAAACACAATTTTTTTTTTCGGTTATTATGGTACTGAAAAGTTTTAGAGTTTTCAAAATTAGCCTAGGTGTGATAATTATGGTTCTAACAGAGCTATGTTTTACACATTATGGGCAGCTTTTTGTTGGATACTTCTGTGTAGATAAAAATATAATTTGTTTTTTCATTCCGTGAATTGAATAATGCAACATTTTTCGGCCTAATTGGTAAAGTGCGTAGATATTAGCATTTTACCTAATTATACAGGAGAAGGAAAAAACTGTTTGTCAACAAAATTTTTGTAATTCTGAACCAGGTAGTATAAAAAATAAATTATTGGAGATACCCACTCTTCCACTAACCAATATAAATAGGCATTTTTCTTAAATTGTTGACTTCGAAATATACTTTTCCCTTCTTCAACTTGGGAGATTCCTGTGAGATACCCCCATTTCCTTCTTAAATATGAGATGTATGCACTCTTCCTTTAAAAATAAACTGAACTGAATTACGCCTTATTCTATTTTTGAAATAACACAAAAAATATCCATTTCTCAGAAATATTTCTACACTAATTGACACGTTGCAAAAAAAGTCCACCAAGATCGGTAATAACCCAAGTTTCACAATTTTTGGAGATACGTACTTTACAAATTAGGACAACATTTTATAAATAGGTACCTACCTAATTAACTTATGAACACGTGAAGAAATAATACCTACACTGAATTATTTTAAATGATTACCTACCTCGAGTTTGTTACACCTAATTATCTTCTGAATATAACAACAACCATTCCTTTAATTTTATATAG
The DNA here is from genome assembly GCA_011428145.1 of Ericerus pela. Lineage (NCBI taxonomy): Eukaryota > Metazoa > Arthropoda > Insecta > Hemiptera > Coccidae > Ericerus > Ericerus pela. Next base: position 1,005,626 of record WOFM01000041.1, on the reverse strand, counting down.
CTGCAGTGGAGTCATTTCTATTACCTATTTATATCAATATAATAAATGTATAAGCCGTTAATTAGTTCGTTAAAATTATTTCACAAAATTATTTTCCTAATAGTATTTCGCCAAATATTCCTTCATATTAGGTGCGGATGCCTCACTACTCACACAGCCACACACAAACAAAACAAAAAAAGTTTGTTGCTTCCTCCCAAAGATAAATCCATAATGATCCAGAATACTTGAATAAAAGTTAATTGTTACCACTACAAAAAATTACGATGTTCAAAAGAAATTAACAATAAATCATCGATATTAAGTGTAACCATCATTGTTAAGCAATAACCAACAGAATTTTGGAAACTCGGTAGTTTCTACCATTCTTCTATTGAAGAATGAAAAAATTATCTGATGTTTTATCTCCTTAAATTCTTCCATTTGTGCTCATAGTTCGGTTTTTTGTCCAGCAACTATCAGAAACAAACTTTGATAAAGTGATTTTTCCTACTCTCACACATTTTATGGCTTGCTCTTATTTTCAGAGTGTAAAAAAAAATTACTCCATTTGGAACCTTTGCTTCTACAAGTCCTACAAATTATTATGTACGATGTATCTACTTTGTAATTTAAACTTCAAATAATTTTTTTCTCTATGTGGAATTTTGTCCATAATTTCACCTTCTGGTTTTTGTTTGACGTTAAATTTTTTCCAGTTTTCATTATTTTCATCCGGTTTTGGAAATATGGATTCGGTGGTCTTCTGAGTATTGGTATGTGCGATATTAATTTTATTAATACAACTGGTATTTTGTTTTTCTGTCTTGACTCAGTTATTAACGTCATGTCATATTAAGGTGATCATCTACAGAGGTTGCAAAAATTTAGAGAAAATAGGGAGATAACAAGTTAAAGATTTATGAGTGTTTTTCGATCATTTTAGACCTAACGTAAAACTGAAAATGCAGGAATTCGGTGAGAACAAACGCTGGGCCTTTTCTTTCCAGTTCTCTGCCTCCACAATGAATTTTGAAATTTCTCTCTGTGGGACACTATTAACGCAGAATTCTAAATTTTCAATAGTTGTATTTATAATATTTTATTTTGATAATTTTTCAGCTTTCAGCATCACTCTCTTTACTGGTAAAACATATATTATTTACTAATATTTTCGTCTTCAGAAGTCTTGTGCGTGGTATCTTATTACGCTCATCATGTGAATCAATCAAGGTAAGTGTTTGGCTGTGAAACTTGTAATTCCAGTAGAAACACGGTTTGTGTGACAGGTAGAGACCGCCACGGGCATACGACAATTATCTCCAATTAATTTTGAGGAGTATAATAAATCGGTCTGATCTCGGAACAAATAACAACGAAAAATTGAAACACACTTGTACGTATCGATTTACTATTATTCCACAGATTGTTAGTCGATTTGGTTTATTGGGAAATAGCCCACGTTACATCCGATGACTTGACCCAAAACTGCAACTAAGCGTACAAATGTTTTTTTGCATCGGTTAGGTAGCTACAGCATCAACCAAAAGTTATTTTTAACTCTGATATGCGACTGCAAATTCGAATGCAGTTAGAACCACCTCAATTCTAATTTACAAGCATACCACCAAGATACGATGTACGGTAACAAGAAAATTAAAAACCTACACGAAATTTTCCAAGAAAAATATTATCACACTGGTCACGTTTATGACTTTTCTCTTCCCGATAACGAAAAGAGAAAATCCCCTTAAATTTAACTTGTTTCGTTCAACGAGAAATTGTGTATCCAATTACTTTCTCATTTCAGCTGATACAGCAGGTATGGTCTCCTAGTAAATCTATTCTTCGGAGAAAACACTCGACACGATCATTACTTATGAGGGATATGATTTCGACCTCATTCCGAATTACAGCGTGGGACAGCTTGGCAGTTGAAAACGAAAAATCGCTTCCTCCTGGCACCATTTTGAGAAATAAATTCGGAACTCGAATCATTTTGAAGCAAATTCAAAGTTAAGACGAATTTTTTATTTTTATAACTGAGCTGGGAAATAAGATTCAAAAGAATTTACTAATCAGCAATCATAAGACCGTATTCGTAAAAAACTTTAAAAAGATTTTCAAAGTTAAATGTAACCTTAAAGAGAGAAGAAAAGCTCAGGTATAATATTTTTCACCACTAAATGGGCTTTACATGACAACAATCTCTCCATTCTATTGAGGATAAAATTAAAAAACACAAATGAAAAATAAACACAAAATAATTTTCGTGGTAGAAAAAGATTAATATTAGAATAGAGTTTGTTAGCGTTCAAAGAAAAATATCCAAACGACTATAAACACCCTGTGATTTCAGTGAAAAAGTATTCGAAATTAGCGCACAATGGGGAATAAATTGACGGAAAAACCTGATTCTCCAGTCTAAAAATATGAAATTCAAGGAAAGTGGTTGCTTTTTCTGCAACAAAAATTTACTCTTATAATATTATTTTCCATTTTTTCGAGAATTTTCTATTTTTGTTTGGTCTTTGTGCAGAAAATGTTTTGTTTGTTTTGGCAGTGCAAAAATTGATCCTTCGGGACAAAAAATAATTCGAAACTATTTTAGGCAAAATAGAGTTCTAAAACTTCAAATTTCTCCATTAAAATCTAGTCAATGCTATACCGGAAGATAAAAGCAGAGACGTCTCGACCATGGGGTAGGGAGGGTGGGTCACCACCAGCCAAAATAATAAGATAATCAATTGGAAAATCCGAAAATTTTGAAAGCAGACGGCAACCGAATATTTTTTACAAGAAAGATTTTCAATAGGCTATAATTATTATTATTAATATATTTTTTTTTTAATAGAATCAACTTCTTTAATATCGGTAGTAAACTCGCATGACCTTAACATAACGAATCCGACAACAAAAAGCATTACTGGCTAAAAAAATTAGACGTAATGGAAGTAACCAATAATAAGGCCCAATACTGGGTGAAAATATTTAACGTTAGAGGATTGAACCGTGAAGCACTTTTACTTGGTTTTTTTAATGGACACAGAAAAAAATAGAAAACAGGGGTTTGGGTTCGCCCCCATTATAAGGTAAAATAAAAAATGGAGGTTTTGGAGTCAAAGCACCTAATAATAAAAGGTTGTTTTTGATTGTTATCTATTCTCCTTTTGTAGTTTATTTCGTGAAACGTCAACTGGTGTGTAATTTGAGGCGCTGATGGCGAATTTGATATTCAATTTTCATTCAACCCATTCTTTAACCGCTAAGGGCTTCAAAACGGACCAAATTTTGACTTCCAATGTTTTCTTGTGTGATAAACCTCTTTATCAGTAGGTATATGTTTTTTTGGGACACTGATTTCATATGTGACGTTTATTTTTCCACTCGACACATTTCTCAACCCCAAGTGGCATTAAAAGGGGGCCAGATTTTGACCTCTCATATTTCGTTGTGTGATATATCAGCGAGTATGTTTTTTGGGGCGCTGATTTCGAATATGACGCTCATTTTTTCATTCAACTCATTCCTCGATCAACAGTAGCTTCAAAGAGGAGTCACATTTTGACTTACTATGTTTTTTTGTGTGATATATCAGCAGATATGTTATTTGGGACATTGATTTCATATTTGGCGTTTATTATTTCATTCAATCTATTCCTCAACCCCCACGGGCATTAACAGAGAGCCAAATTTTGACCTCTCATATTTTATTGTGTAACATATCAGCAAGTATATTTTTTGGGTGCTGATTTCGAATTTGTCATTCATTTTAATATTCATTTTTTCATTTCACCCATTTTTTGACCAGCAGAAGCTTCAAAAGCGGGCTAAATTTTGACCATTTTCATATTTTGTTGTGTGACACATCAGCTGATATGCTTTTCGAAGTGCCGATTTCAAGTTTGATGTTCAATTTTTCATTCAACTAATTATTCAACCCCCAGGGGCATCAAAGTGCGTCCAAATTTTGACTTCTTATATTTTGTTAAGAAACATCAGTATGTATATTTTTTGGGGCACTGATTCAAATTTGGTATTAATTTTAAACATTACATGAATTCAGGAGTAGTTTCACAATATCTCGTAAGAAGTTTCACTTCCACCGCTTGTCCTATGACAAGCTTATATTTTTTTGTGGCCCTCTTGGAAACTCCTTTCGGGACGTCACTGTGTAAAAGAAAAATATCTGAATAAGAAATAAACACACCGATTCCATCGAGATTTGCAATGTTTAACGAAAGTCATCGAAAATATAAGTTTTCTGGTGTTTTCAATTAAATTCTGTTTTTTTTGTGTTTTTTTTTTCATCCGTTCGTTTGGTTTTTATAATTTAGTGGATAGGAGTTTAACTTCAAATTTAACATTAACTGCCTGTTGCTGCAATACTGTCATAACTCAACGAATGTCAATTTTGAGTTATTGACAAAAATTTGACGCATTTGTGAAACACTCCTCATTGCTATAGTGACATAAACAACTTCAAAATTTTTCGTCTGAATCAGTGTTATCTTATCATAATTTTCTCATTGGAAAGTGGCAAATAATTGGCTGTATGTCAATAATGAGTAAATTAACACATTCATTTTTGATTTTAATGCATTTATTTCGTTATTATTATTATTATTATTATTAGTCATGGGTCATTTCCTTTTCTTCTTAGGGTGATTTTTTGGTTACTTAAGATGATGAATTGGCTTATTTAAGGAAACACTTTCGACAGTCTATGGCTTCAATTGTCCTAGGAATATTTTTTATAGAGATTTTTCTGAAAAATCTCCTACTTCTTCCTAGTTTTCACAAAGGATTCTTTTTTTTTCTTTTTTTTTGTTCTCAAAATTTTTTATTAACTATAATTCGATTTACAATGTTTTTTCAACATTAATTGGTATTCGCGGAGTTTTCCCAATTTTCAACATTCATAAATATGAAATAACATCACTTTTTATAAGTTTGTTTTTCCATCAATAGCTGGTCCAAATAAAAACCATTTTCCATTTTCGTGTACGGTACAAAAAGTATGAAGGTATAAGGTAAGTATTCCTACTCGTCTGTAATTTTGTAATTGAATGTCAAAATTTATTCTCATGAACTTATATTTTCATTTAAATATTATGTTTTATAGACTCGACCACATAGGTAGTTATGATAGCTTAAAGAACTTCATCTCATTTATGGGACCTGAAATGAGAATCTTACTTCTTACTTAAATACATCACTTTCTGAATCTTTTCAATTTTAAAGACCTACCTTTATCTAAATAAATTAATTATATTTTAAATCACGTTACTTTAACGGAACGTTGTCTTTAAGGTCCGATAAAATTATTCTAGCTAAAATTAAGCCAAAAAGTGTTCTTTTGAAATAAATTTTCTTTTTCAACCAGAGTACATTTTTTTTTTCCTCTCGTCTAAAAAGAAGTCAGAAAATGTACAACGTACTAACCGAAAATTTTCACGAATTTGAGTTTCAGTTTTTTGTCTTTTTTTTTCTTCTTCACATTTTAAAAATCGACTCGAGGTTAATGAAGCCATTGCCAGAGAAAAAGGTAAAAAATGTTTCCCAAGTGTATTCGATATTCGTGTCTCCCCCTTTATCGGCCTGATAAGAATCACATTCAACCAACTAGTAGACCATTGCAAATTTGTGATCGTCATCAGCTCAACGTTTATGGTTGGTTGCTTTTTTTTATGTGTGTGTGTGTGTGTGTGTGTGTGTGTTTTTTTGCTATTCTACATTAAGCTCTTTTATCTGCATTAAGTTATCACAGCAAAGAGAAAGAATGGTGGTCAGGCCCGAACGTTTAAAAATGGTGTTTAAAAACCAAGTTGTGTATTCAGACAGTCTTCCATTTCGTACTCACGTGTACTATTTTCTCGAACGAATACGAGTGTTGTAGTGAAAGGGGAATTAATTTTGTGGCAAATTGTCATAAAAAAAAAAGGGGGGGAAGCTTGTTGGTGGAATCGAGGCATTGTTCCCACGTTGATGATTCACCATTTTAAAGCGGTTATCGAGGTTTCTCTTCATTTCGTTGTAGAATCTGGCGGCCATTAGGATGGCAATTACGAAACCCGCCATTACACAGATACAAAAATTTTACAAGTTTTTTTATGTTTATTTTTACTTATTTTAATTTTTTGTTTTTCCTTTTTCTTTCTACTTTCTTTCAATCTCAGTGACTGGTACTTATAATTAATAAATATTTTAGTAACCAAACTTTCATCTCATTTGCAAACCCTAAACTTTTTCCCAGTTTTTTTTCCCCAGTTTTTTTTTTTTTTTTTTTTTTTTTTTCAAGTTACGAAGGAAGTTTGAAAACTTAAAGATAGGTACTTTGTTCGAGTAAAAAACGGAAAAAAGGTTGAAAATGTTGAATAAACCTTTGCAAAGGTGAGCAATGAGCACCCTACTCTTCGGCAAAGCATCTGTTCTCCGGCTTTGTTGGATTATTAAGAGCATGCTAATCAAGTAATTATGCTAAATGAGTAATTAGTTTTAATGACGAAGAAAAATGATGAAGAACGTAAAAAGATCGAAATACAGTATCACAATTTTTTTTATTTCTGAATATTGTTCCAGAAATGAAAAAAAAAATTTTTTTCATTTTCTCAATCGATGGATTTGTTTTTCATAAAAAAATAAAACAAAAACGAGATGCTACACAAAAAGTATTGGAAAACGAAATTTGCGTGAAAATATTCCAAATATTTTGGTAATTTCTCAATTTTTTGTGTTTTATTCACAATAATTAACCAAAAAATATAGGTATGAACATCAATATTTTTTCTCAACATAGCGGTTAGTAAGTACCTAATTTCCAAGTTAATCTGATTCCATGAGAAGAACTATTGATACAAGGTTCCTCAAACCAAATGTGTTGGGAATATATTGTCTAAATACTAGTTTGCAACACTGTTCCGAAGGCACTAAGTTCTATTTTATTGTTTTGATATATATTCAGTCCTTTTGCTAAAGTTACAGACTAAACGTCATCTTACATTTCTCTATAATAAAGTCTTTACAGTTAGTGCAGCAACTATGTGTTTACCTTCATAATTTTATTTTACATTCATTCATTTACTCCACAATTACATCAAGAAGGAAATTAATATTACTACGTCCTCAAATATCCAATGAATCGAAAATCGTAACATATGGTAGGCTACCAATATAAATAAATTATTCAGGACTAGAATAATTTAATTTTCAAGAAAGAAATTAAATTTATCTTTTTTTATGACCACTTTTTAATTTACCAAGATTAATTATTCCCAAGAATTCATAAATTTAACCGGCTTAGATTTTTTTATCCTCCTCTCAAACTATGGAACTAATAGTTTGAAAATTCTGGTGTCTTACGGAAGGATCTAAAATGCAGTAATTCACCCATAACTGATAAGTTCTTAATACCTTGAAAATAATTTTTGTATTTTCAGAATTGTTGTATGAATATAACTTCTAGCCTAGCAGTATGAATGTAGTTGAAAATTTTGAGAAATCAGATATATTATCATGAAGAAGATATCAAATTTTATTCAAGACTTTTTTTATAAAATTTTCTCTAAATAAAATTCCTGTCTTATAATGAAATTTTTTCTAGATTTTTCATGATAATTGTTTGCCAAATTTGGCCAAATAGAATAACCATTTTGAGAAAAAAAATAATAATAACACAAAAAACTGCTACTGTTTTTGAGAAATCAAATAATTCAGTGTACTATTATACAATTTTGAATACCTACATCTACTTTCTAAATTAAAGATGTTTTTTATTTGTTGCCACATCACATCTCTCCTACTTGACAGATTTTCATGGAATTTTAATTTCACGTAAGTGCCTATCCTTAGATGATTTCTGCCAACTTTCCTTTTGAAAGTTTTATTCTGAGAGCTGTAATTAAGTTTGAAAGTTTCAAATTAGAACAAATTATTTTCAAAGTTTGTTATTAATATTCTACCCAATGGTTTCTGTGTCAGTTTTGTATACCTTCAATTTTCATAATTTTTTCTTTCTCGTATTCTTTACTGATTTTTCTTTATGGTTTTATTTTTGATGTGTAAACATCTTAGAGCTCGGTCTATGGTAGGGGCTAAACAAGAATTACAATCGTCAGATTTGCATAACTCTAAATCTTACAATGGTAACTCTCATTTGTGTGTGTCACATGACATGTAGATGTGTGGTTGTGCGTGCGCACAGCGTGTTTCACATGTATACAACCACACTATTATTATGTTTACACATCAATCCTTCATGAGTATAGCCCTTATAGCCCGAGCAAAACTCATTCTTTTTTTTTTTTTTGATATCTAGCAATATGTCTTTGCCCATGTGGATAGTTAATTGTTGATGTCAAAAAATTTTTGTACTATTTTAAAATGTGCTCCAACATTACGAGGTTGAACATTTTCGATGATAAAAGTAGAAAACTACAAATCAAGTAAGTACTACTGTAAAACCTTGTAGCTACTTTGGTACTGTACAATATGTTGGAATTAGGCTTATAATCAGAGGAAAAAAGAAAAGGAAGCCTTGGTCAGTAAATTTCGTGCAGAAACAACTTCAGAAAATATGTTGTCTGGTGAGCAGACAACAGCACTTTGCATAGCCTATATAATGACTGAAAGATCAGAGAACTCATTAATTACAGTCAACCCAATTGTGAAAAAAACACTAAAATAACGAAATTTTTTTCGATAAAAATGCTGGTTTGTGAAAGAACAAAGTACCTATACGCTGCCCGAGCTGATAGGAATTTTTCCTCAGGAAACATTATACTATTTAAAGAGAGAACTATAAGTAGGCCTATACTACCCTCTCTAAGTATCAACAAAAAAATAATGTTTGATCTCGAACAACAAATACCTGAATTAGATCGTATAAATAGTGAGAGGTGAAAAATTTAAAATATTTCAAATTGAAAAAAAAAAAAAAATAGAAAGTATAATTTTTTTAAAAGAAGAAAAAGGTTAATTAATGATCTACATAGTTATCGCATATCATTCTCGTAAATGTTGAGCAATGGAATTCGTTTGTACGCACCAAAAATAGATGATATTTCTGAGCTTTAGGCGGGGAAAGCGGTGTTGCCGAAGTGTGGTAGAAGGAAAACTTTTTCTTTTCCCTTTCCACCGCTCCAGTCGAGTGAACGACATTAATTGAAGAAAACGGCAAAATATTAAACGTATCGAAAGAAATGGAGAAAAAAAGAAAGTGGTCGGCGCAGCTGAATGGCGGTGGAAACGAACACGATATTTATGAGGAAAAGCGTGGCTTTCCCATCCATTTATCAGTCGACGTTAATAAACTGGAAAAGTTGCTTTAGCCGACGAAGTACTTTCTTCATTTTCATCCACTACACAATACCGTTATATCGTGAACCGAATATTAACTTCGCAATTTTGCTGTTTTCTCCATTTCATTTTTGTTCTGTATACCTTCTTTGTTTTTTTTTTTTGTTTTCCTCTTCATTTTCACGTTCTCAATTGTTATGTAACGCTAGGCGTGTTACGAAAACGGAGGGCAAAAAACGTGTAATTTGATCGTTATACTAACAAATAAGTTGACTATAACATCGATATGATACAAGAAGTACTTGCATAGTATGATAATTTGTTAAAAAAAACAAAAAAAAACAAAAAAAGCAAAACAAAAACAGCAACTACCCCTCAAAAAAACAACAACAATAACTAAAAATCCAAAAACTATTCACAGAAAGGTAGGTAGGTATAGGTAAGAAGTACCTACTATATCAACTTGAAAAGTGTGAATTTTCCTTTTCTTTTTCCAAGAATTACAGATGTAACAGTAAGTGCAACAAAATTTCGAATAAAACAAACGAAGAACGTGTGACGATTCGAATAAAATTTCCAAACCATCAACCACCTACCCTCCCTCCAGCCGCACCGCTTGAAAAATGAACAAAATCGAACGATTTAATGGAATCGGAAGATTTTCGAACAATTGAATCGACATTGGGAGGAAAAATGAAAAAAACGACGTACCTACCTTTGGTATTTTCCACAAAAATTGTTATCCAAAGTTTAACAAGCGTTTATTTGTTTGTAGGTATTTTTTTCTTTTACTTTTTTTTTTTTTTTTTTTTTTAAGGGAAAAAACTTTTTCAAACCACGTAGATAGTTTTAGATATTTTTATCAAACTTGAAACACCTAACGAAGTGAGTTACAAACCCGGAGAAACAAGTTGTAATTTCTGGCATGATTTTTCCATTTTGCTTTAGTTGTAAGGGTGAAAAACAAAAAGTAAAAAAAATAACAGGTGTGGATAAGCTCGTTTTTCCGTAAAGTAACTTTTCGAAATACACGCTGATAATTTGTAAATGCGGAAATGAGAAAGATACACATCTAACAATGTGTAAAAAAAAAAAAATAGAATGAAAAAAAATTCGATCTCGTCAAACCCAAAGTTTTAATTTTATTATCATCTTGGACACACGATCGTTTTTTCCTCGTTTTCGATATTCTTATTGGAGGATGCCAAAAATATGGAATACGAAATTTATTTTATGCTGAATTAAATTAAACAATATGAACAGCACCCTCGCACTTTTACACCAAAAGCAAATGCGCTCCCCTTTTGTTTAAAAATTTCGGGCAAAAAAAAAAAACGTAGAAAAAGATGAAAAAATTTTTAATTTTTAATATTTTTTTCTTTATGATCAATAAGTATATTAGGTAACAAGTAATTCATTGGATTAAGTTCTTTTACTGAACTTGCTTCTGATTTCTTTTTCTTTTTTTTTTCATTTGTTTTGTTTCATTCGTATTATTATATTCTACTGAAACCTAATAAAATGTCTTTCTACATTTCCTCCGAACAAAAGAAAAAAGAAAAGAAAATAAAGCTTATAAAAGATAAGCTTTGACGAAGAACGTGCCAAGAATTTAACAGACGTTGAAAATTCATATTTGTTACATCCAAATTAGCACCAAGTCTTTCATTTGCGATAATTATGTTGAAGTGCTGATAAATTATCAATGAATTTTGAAGAACATTAATTCTTCTACATTTTGCTTGATGAAATTTAATTAAAATTCAATTTTTATTGAATTTTCTTTTCCATCACCGTTAGTATAGGATATTGGGGGTTGATGTCCGATAAAATGTATATTCTTGAATATATATGATGACTGATTCACGAAGTGATTTAATATAAGAAATAAATAAATAACATAAAAACACTAGTGTACCGCACCATGTAAGAGTTCATAAAGAAAAGATGACAAAAGATGTTGATACTAAAAGAGTACATAGTGAAGTGAATTTATTGACTATAATAAAATACGACGTAGATGTATTATAGATGAAATCAGTGTTGCTAACCAAGTACTTGACCAAAATACATAATGTTTCAACGATTAGATACACATATGCTTCGTTAGTTTTGAATTTGAAGATCAACAATTTCTTATAATGAGTGGTAGCTGCCCCAAAAAATTTTCATATTAAAAAAATAAAATTTTTAGTTAGTACCTACCTACCTACAGTCTAATGAAAATAAACAGAAGATAAACAATTTCCCCTAACAAAAGTAAGCAGTGACAAGGACATATTATTAAAATAGAGAAATTAGATTATTTTCACGGTCGACATCTAATTTTTTCCATTGCTAAATGAATTTAATAAATTTGGAGTTATCCTGGATAGTAAGGCCAGGTGTCCTCTTGTACTCATCTTTAAACATGCTATCGAGTTTGTCCTTCTTTCTGAGAAGAGGAACTCACTTGTGTATTTTATGAGTTCAAGTTTATTCCATTATTCCCAACATTTGCTCCATTGCAAATTAACCAACACTTCATATCAAAAATAACATTTGTTTTATAAAAAGGAATAAAATTGTGGTAAATATCCCTTTCAAATCAAAAAATTTTAAAACTTTTCAAAATTATAACAATTAATAATTCAAAAAGGTATTCGATTAATTTTTGTCCAAAATTTGAATTCTACCCTAAAAGAGGTTAAAATGTGGAATTCAATCAAGAAAAAATATTCTATTTTTAGACAAAAGTTACCTTGAATTTATTAAAAGATGATGCACTATAGGTTATCCATAGCGAGTACACACTATTTTATGTACTCGCATTTTCCATTTCCCATTTGCAGGCAAACGTAGAAAAGTATCATCTGTAAGAGTGCATATAGAAGACATGTTTGTTTAAAGTGCAAAGCACTAATAATTTGGGTCGCGGACTTTGGTCTGCAACCTGTCAGTCATTACAGGGCTGAGATCTGTGTGGAGGAGGTGTGGGAAACATCCCCACAAAAATATATTACAGTTACGGTAGGCTAAAGTCATCAATTAAATGGGTTGTGTTCATTATCTTATTTACAATGGTTACATCTGTTAGATGTGAGATTTTCACTTAGACAGAGACTAATTACAGTGTATCACAGATTGTTTCTTAGTATATGTATCATTTCATCTTGGCAGTGCATTATATGAGATGTAAACAAACTACAAATTGGTGTGAACTTCTACGTTCATGCATCAACTATGCTTTTCACTCCAGAGGGGGCATGTTAAAATCCCATTTATGTTAGTTACAATTAATTTTTTTTCTTAGTTTTTTCTTCTTTTTTTTTAAATTAAAGGAGTAGGGAGAGAATTTTATGTGGGAGATGAGAGTAGGTGAGGCGTCTAAGGCGGGGATTTATAATTGAGAAAAACTCATGGATAAAGCAGCAGAAGTCCTGTGCATGCAGATGTCTTGTATTCATTTCCAATAAACTGTGACATCTGAAACCAAATGTACATCCCGAGTATAGGGGTTTGATATCACAATTCAAAGTATATCAATGAGTCTCGATTAATCGTAGAGTCAAGACCACAAGTCAGCTCAAACAGTTAGGCCACCAGCCTACCAGCGAAAGCTCCCAAAACCCACGAAGTATGTTGGGTAATTTCGAGTAAATGGAATAAATAAGTTGGCCAACCCATTAGTACAATTCACGTTTTTTATTACAGTAAAAGGTTACTTATGATAGTATACAAAAATATCTGGTCGTGGAGGTATCATAGAGTTGTATTGCCTCGTGGTCATCAATTTCCAGTGAACCAACAGATTCCAACCAAGTATATTCGTTGTTGGAATCAAAAATGGTGTAATGGACTGTACAGTTTCTGCTAACTGTGTTCACACTTTGTATAGTTTTGGTAAAAACAACTTGAAAAAAGGGGACTTGAGGTCAAAACAAAAGCTATAGTATGTCGTGAATAATATTTTGTATTCATAACAAATGGATTTCATCACATGCAAAACGAGATTGACTGTTCACAGTTCAATCAAATTTGTGAACAGTCGAGAGATAAACGTTTTGTTCACCGATGACTGAAGTTTGAGAATATACATGTCACCACGTTGTATAATAGTAATCGATTGATGTATTTCATTATCTCGTAGAACGGGAATTTATTTCCATGTGGAATTGATGTATTTTCACTGTAACTTACTGATAGTATAATCTTAGAAATTGTGAGCCGTTCCCTATCATAAAGTATATCAACAATTGTAATTTGGTTGTGACGTGAGGGGAAGGCTGTAGGTAATCAGATATCACAAAAAATGACCGAATATATCCAAATAAAATTTGATGCACTAAATTAGTCTGCATCCAAGTGCACGTGATGTTAGCCACTTTGATGAACTCCAATAGATGCCAAACACAGACTGATACATGATGTATCATTTAAAAAAAAAATCTTAATAAAATTGCCTGAGTATTCGGACGTATGAGTGGGAGAGGGTACGATTTTCGTTTCATGATTTTCTAAGCATTTTAACAGTATTTTGAAAAATTTTTTTTTTAGTATGTATCTCCTTTTACATTGAGTCCATTTCCTGGCGTAATTTTAATCGGATGGTTTCAAAATTTGAAACACATATATGGATCTATCTAAGGAAGAACCTTATTGTTTTTGATCTGGATCGAGTGTATATAATGTCCGATAGATCAGTTTATATGCACTTCTTATTGAACAGTAGGTCACAATCATTAATCGATAGGCCTTAAATTTTGCATACATATGTGCTTTAGATCAGGAATAGTACATACCAATTTTGGTGTGGATAGGACAGTATTTCTTATAAAGGTGATTTTGTTGCAGTTTTGGCAGTTTAATGGCTCTAAAGGGAGAAATTTTCAAGCTATTATCGCAAAATTTGATACAGGTATTGATCGAAAAAATATCTAACCTAATTTTAAATTTGGTTCCTATTAGTTTTATGTATCATTTCTTGGGGCTGTTAGAGGTGCTAATTTTTCGTGTTACCACAATCAAAGTTGCAATTCTCTTTCAATAGTTACAAAAGTTGGTACAAACCGCATCTTTCTTACAGAGACCAGACCTACCAATTTTGGTTTTGATTGGTCGATTTGTTCCCAATTTATTAGCTATTCAATGTGATTTTCCCTTTTTTACCTTTCTGATAATGGTCCTAAAAATTGTATTTTCTACGTTTAATCGAGAAAAACATTCGTTATAACCTAAAAACAACACGATCTCAGCAAAAAGTTAATTTTTTCTCACTCCCCACCCGTAAACGAGATTCGAACACGGACATTAAAATCTCTTCTAATATTTTCGTAACCAGCACGCAGACAACTGCACTATACTTCGTTTTGCAATGTGTGATTTTTTTTTTTTTTCACATAAGTGTTGTTTTTATGTTTGTTTTTTTTTTTATATAATCCACAATTTTCGCCATTGTAGGAAAGAAAACCATCGAATATTTCCCAAAATTGTGTTGCTAGAACTTGTAATAATTTTCAATTTCACAAAAAAGTGACATTTTGACACATTCGTAAAATATTTTGAAAATATGATGCTTCATCAGTATATTTTATTGCATACATCGTATTTGTGGGATATTGCTAATTTTTTGCAAAAAAAAATAAATATTTTATAAATTTAATTTATTAGAAGAATGTTGGTGATAGAGGTGATTTTTAAACAAAGAAAATCTACTTCTTCTTGCGAAGCTTACCGCGCAAGAATTTTTAAGATTTAATCTTTCCTTAAGATAAGTAAAGAATTTTACCTATCGCTACTGGAAGCATTCAGTGGCCTAAGTACACCTCATTGTTTCAACAATGTCTTGTAATACTATGAACATATTATTATACCCTTCATCTTTCCTTATTCAAACCTTTTTCTTTTTAAAACGATAACGAATCACGAAAAAACCCTTTCTCTTTCAAATGTCATACACTTCAGATATTTACACAAAAGAAACTTCGAGAACTTCGAGACCTTTATGTTAACAATGCCGCCAAAATATACAAGAATAAAAAAAAAAAATTTTAAATTTGGCAATTTTCCGGACGACAGATCTATAAAATTGAGAAGGTAAAAGTAAAAAAAGTGTCAGACGAAAGAACGAGATTGTTTTCCACCGAGAGATGAAAAAAATAAAGCGAGAGAAAAAAATTCTACATCGGCGTGAATAACGTATTAAGGATTTTCGATGTCAGACCAGTTTCAACCAGAATTAATATCGTATTAATTCTTTTCCACCTCGCTTCAGCGCACAAATAGATACAGACAAATCATTTTTTAATCCCTACACAGTGCAAGATTTAAAGGTGTAATATAATGACATCTGCATCGTCGATTATACTGACCTCTATACCAGTGAAAAGTTTACTAGTATAATATATTATAGCTTCAGCGGATTACACATAAAGAGGAAAATTTGAGCCATTTTGAAAACTATTAGTTACCCTGTTATGCATCATTGAATATTCAATACCTAATCAATAAAATACGAAAAAAATTGTTTTGTTTTACTTTTGATCCATTTCTCACAAAACGAAGACGATCAAAAAACATTCAGAATATGTTCAAGCTTTACATTAGTTAGTTGGCCAGCCACTTCTAGTGATGTCATGAAATATTTTTAATTTCCAGCATAACGGTGAATTAGTTTTTTCAAATCTTCAATGTTTTGTGTAATTCAGTAATGTTTTAAAAATGAAACTAATTTTTCAAAAATTAGTCTGATTCTCGTCTAGAGTATAAAATTCTAATTTTCGCCAACACAGATAAAGATTCTTTTTGTTTTAAATTAAACTTTGGCTGCCTAGCCATTTTATCTACTTTTTGAAGGATAGGCTACCCATATTTCATGTTGAAATTGAGTAATGATCGGAATCTAGAGGCCAAATAAGGTCTACCGCAGTGCGAATTATTCAATCACATTCTGGAGCACCAATATAAAACCGAACCGAATACGCCACCATTTTGGAGTCGAAAATATGGCGGCGACCGGTCTCGAACTCACAACTTTTCAATTTCAAAGCTGAAAATTTTATCACAACGCCACGCCGACCTTTCTGGTAGAAAAGTATAACGGATTTGGTATTTTTTTTTTTAGCCCAAACAAAGAAGTAGTCGTCGAAAATATTTTTTAGGGAAGAAAAAGAAAGCATTCATAAATAATAATACCCTTTAATAAAGAAAAAAATTTTATAGTTTTTTCTCTTTAAACAGAAAAACATACATTTCTCAGAAAACATTCATTTTTCAGCAGAAAAAGTATATTTTTACAATTTTTTTTTTTTGTGTGAGAAAAGAAGTGGATTTTGAAACGATGAAAAAATTAAGTATGTCCTCATTATGTTTTCCGCTATCTTCATTACGTTTTCTTCTTTTCTCACTCAAATAAATACGAACTTTTTTTTCTATTTGATGTTCAATTTTTGGTTGGGTTTTGCCAAAAATAGCGTGTGAAACCCATGCGAAAGTGAAAACAAATTCAAGGAAATAATGACAGTTCGACATCAAAGTCAGGATAAGAACAGTCAACAATTAGTCGAGGAGCACAAAAAAAATGAACTTCAGAAAATTTTCTATTATTTCCTCTTCCAAAAAATGACACTCTGGATTCGCCACTGCAAGTATATGTCTGGTGATAAGCCTAATAACGTCTCAAATAAACAATAGAATAGAAAATAAATGATTAATACGTGCAGATATCAAAAACTTGATAACTGTATATGGACCAGTCACAAACGTGAGCTCAGAAAAGAGCTTCAGCTCGGAATAAATCACCTCAAGCTGAAATTTGTTGCCCATCCCTACTTTATTGTTATGAAAAATATATGGCAAAAAACCACTAAATTTTCATGTTAGCGAAAAATAATTGAACAAAATTAGAAGAACACTAAAAATCAATAAAAAGGTATTCTACCTACACACTGTTTTTTTGTCTTTTTTCTGGTGCATAATTTGTACAGATAGACGTATGAAGTGAAATTCTCTTGCTTACCACATTTCCCCATTATGAGAAATTAAATAAAATACGAGAAAATGGATTTAGATTTTCCATTCTGAAAAGTCTCGCGAATCAGACTTTCGTTCAGTTGCGAGATTCGATAGAAAATGCAATTGGCATCAACTATGGAGCAACCCAATTAACTGGAGTCGTTCAAATGATGACGTGCACTCTCAAACCCCCCTCTTAACGTCAGATTTTATTGATTAATGATTTCAGAGAACATGTCTTTACAGAAGCTCACGGTATTTTCATTTTACTTTCTGTTCTCCCCCTATTTCTTCGCGAAGTAACTTATCCGAGGAAGGATTATGAAACACATGATGAATATGACCGAAAATAACTAATAATAATAAAATATTTTCAAACCCTCCCTCGAGGACGCATTTAAAAAATAAAATAAATTCGAAATTGATTTTCTAAATAATAAATTTGCCGTGAGCGTCTAAGTTAGGCTAACCACTAGCCTAGGTTCGTTCACGTCCAACGTTTTTTTCCCTTCATTTAGTCTACTTTTCGATTCATTCTTTCTTTCCCCTTACACCACTGGTCGTTTATCTCTTTGGCGATGGCTGTAATTCTCACATTCGTGTACCTAGGTACCATCTCCTATTATTATTTTATTCTCCCTCTTTACTTTTTTACACAGAGCAGCCAATTTCATCGCATTGTATGTAATTTTTTCTGCTGCTCGGATCCACCAGCATTGGCTATTTATAGAAGCAACATCATTTATTTTTTCGTCTTTATTTTTGTTATCATTTTAATATTTTTTCGAATTATAACATGATACTTTTTCTAATCATGTGTTAAATTCTTCACTGGCAATGGGCCACCTCAGATCAAACCAAGGTAAACCAAGATGATTTCTTTTTATTGAGCATCATTTCGGATGCATGGTCTTTTTGGTTAATTTTTATATGATGCATAGTATAAAGTGGTAAAATGAAAACCTGGCTGACTGTGTAGGTTCAGGCTAGGATAATTTGCAACCATCAGACATAGTTGATGGTTTTGCAGCCTTGGTCCCCAATTATATTGGGGTCTGAGTTGAGTTTTTGAGTTGGTCTTTACTTACCTAGGGTCGTATACCACATACTGAAAAAATTATATCATTTTCCTCTGTGTTGGTAATAAAGGTCCGATCTATGATGGCTCATAGCCACAAAAAATATCAATTACTGCATTATACTGACATATATACACCATAATCAATGTTTTATATCATTAACATTTTAAATAACATTATATGAAAACTAAAGGTATTACAGCAAATCGAATTACCACAGCATGAATTTTAGTTTTTTCTGACGTATAGGATTTCAGAAAAAAAAGGTGTTTACTCCTGGGTACTAACCTATATTCTCTATCGGACCTATGTGGTAGTTAACCTCAATAATTTTTATTATCTAAAAGAGACCGAAGGCAATGATGACTGTTAGGGTAATTTCAACTACCCATTATTGGCAGAACTGGCCATATAATTACATTTTCATATTTTTCATATGCAGCACTTTTCAAATGTACTATCTCAAAAAAAATTTCTGATATTCTTATGTTATTTTTAATCTGCGACAAGAAAACCAAAGTAGCCAAAAACGTATTGTTGGATTTTCATTAAATTTCTCATTAAATTTCTTGGAGGGGGGAAATGAAGAAATATTTTTGATGTGTAAACATCTTAGGGCTTGGTGTCTATGGTTGGGGCTAAATAAGAATTTTTAGGATCGTCAGATTTGCTTAACTGTAACTCTTACAATGGCAACTCTCGTTTGTGTGTGTTATTATAACATGTAGTTGTGTGGTTGTATGCGCACACACACAATCACACTATTTTATACATACACATAAATCCTTCACGAGTACACCCCAGTGGAACTCGAACCTTTTTTTTTGTTCTTGCAATGTTTTGATTTGATTAAATTTCTAGAAGGTGAAAAAATTTTTGGCTCAATTCGTTCGCAGTTTAACTCAAATAATATTTCTTAATAACACCTTACCTTTACAAAAAAAAGTGGCAAACCAAAAATGAACGTGTAATAAAAAGAAATTACTACCTACATATGATAAGAAACATATATAACCATTTAACAACACTAGATTTGTTTTATTTAACGAACAGTATTGGCACCAGGTTGACTCTAAAGGATGCTATTTAACTCTAGTAAGATAATCGCACCAGTTGAAGAGTGAAAAAAATTCAAACGTAGCGGTATAACTTTCCTGGATGTCACCCCAGTGTTGTTTTTTTACAAACATAAAACCCCCCTACCACTGGATGTTCAGATATGTAACAGTTTTCTCTGATTATTTCAATTCTTTATGGAGAATGCTGCATGGGGATTGCTGTAAAGAGTGAAAAAGGAGAATGGAAGATTTATTATTTAATTTTCTTAGGGGATGCATTCCACCCCTTGCACCTCCGCAAAATCCACTTATGCAAAAACATAACTAATTTTCTGCGTTATTCAGATGGTGATATGACCAGGAGATTATATTTCAAGATTTGTGAATCACAAATCTTTATTCAATCAGTGAAGTAATTAAATATTGGGCATTGGGGGAATGGTAGACGTGATAGTTTTGTAATTAAAATAAGTAATATTAAAGACCAGTGTGCCGCACCATAAAAGAGTTTATTGTTAAAAGATGACATTAAATGTTTTCACTAAAAGAGCATAGAACGAAGTAAATTATCTAACTATACACAAAGACAACGTAAACATATTATAGACAAAGCAGTTTTTCCGACAAATACTCTACCAAATACATAATATTCCAACATTAAATAAGATTTTTCATTCTATTATACCTATTTCATTATGGAGGTAAGCATTTATGCTGACTGCAATTGTGGGACAATGACGAATATTCTGTATGGGGCGCTGAGGACTATAGTAACAAATGCTTCGTTGATTAAGAAATTTATCAAATATTTTTTTACAAATAATGAAGAATATTGATATTTCTTATTGTTGCGTGCAAATATTGAAAATACAATTTTCTGATAATTTTTTATATTTTTAATGGGTAGTCCTGAATGCCCCAAGTAGGCAATGGAATGTCTAATGAATATAAAGTCAATAAACTTACACACCTGCGCTTTTTGGCCGTTTGTTGCATCATAAAAAGTTATCAAGTCATACATCGTGTAAAAAAAATGACCGTCTTCAAGCATTTTGCACTTCTAATTTTTTCATTTAACTGGCCACTATAATTATGTAGGTGTGCTTTGCCCTAGATAGTGGTCTCCATTACCCCAGTTTTTTAAAAAAATAGTAAAAATTCTTATCTATAATTACTACCGAAAAATGATAAGTGGTATGAACTGAACAGGTTGTCAGCAGAAACTAGAGTAATTGTGCTGTTCAATTCCAAAACAATTAAACTGTTAGGTGTTTCCTTTATTTCTCAACAACAATTTTAATTAGGGTAGGAGCCATTGTCCCGATCTCCCCCACATCGGAGAAACGTATGCAACCACCATAACTTGCAAGTGCTCGAAGAATAATGAGATCCCTAGCAACGCTCTGTAAATAGACAAGAAAAAATGATAGGTCTCTATCGACAGATTCTCATAATTCGGCTCTGCTCCCTTCCTCTTGAATCAATAATCCTGAAATTCGGATCATAATTTTGGTTGATTACCAAATGAAATCGATTGTGTTTTGACCATTGGTTCTGAAGTTACCTATAAAGAGTATAGGTATCATTAACCTGTCCCAATCTATAATAGTCTATTTGATTAATGACGATTGATGAGAAACTTTGGCGAGATAGCTCTTTTACTGTTCACCATTTTCGCATAGGTTAGATACTTATCTACACTCAACTCGTTTTGGTTTTTTGTTTATATTTACCTTACTGCAGACTATTTTTGCTCATATTTTTTGCTCTTTATCCTGAAAAATGTTCTCGTTTCCGCAGTGTTGTTGTCCTATACACGATTTTTTTTAATCTACAGCAAATACGTATAGGTATATTATAGCCTATATATACGTTTCATTCACCGTCAGAGGGACAGAATTCTTCGAGAAAAGAAAAATGCTTTCGTTTAAAGAAAATTGGTCGCACAAAAAATGTGCACCCTTTAAAACGTACTATACAGCTACGATGGTAAATTTCAATTTCATTAATGAAATGCTTTCGATAACGTCGTCGTCGTCCGCGCAATTTTTTTAAATTAATGTCTTCAGACGTTTACGACGGGTAAAATGACGTGCATTCCTATTGCCCAACCGCACACTTTAGGGCGAAAAAGTTTAAAGTACTAATTCGATTGCAAAGGCCCTTTTAAACCTTTACAAACTTTTAACGCATTCGCGCTGATGGCTGACATCGTTTTTCCAGCAGTGTCTGGCGTATACGCGCGGTGACAGTTGTGGAAAATATAAATTTTCTACGTTTCGTCAATTACGAAAATTTGATCGATGAATGGTAGCGCCGCAACAAATGCTGTTCATATAGGTATATATACCTATATAAATATTGAATTCTGCTGAAGTGTGGACGCTGTGTAGTATATTGTACCTGTATATGTGGACGTTCACAAATGTCATAATATTTGTGTGCACATCACTCAGTCGCAGGTGCAATGTTAAAAAAAAAAAAAAATGTTTTTTTTTTCGTCCATCATATCACACACAGACGTGCTGGTGTGTCATGTAATGAAAAAAATTATATAATTTCTTTTCAGCTCGATATGAATACATAAAGGAAATTAAATAAAATTAAATCATTTTAAAAACAACGAATAATTTTTTTTCCCCAATAGTTACTAGCAAGATTGGGAGTCAATATTTGAAATGAAATAGGTAGGTAGGCTATATTGAATTTTTTTTTTTTTTTTTGTTCAATGTAGTTAGGTAAATAAAATTTGATACGATAGCTTCCAGCGTTTGCCTTCGTGGTTAACTAAATGAAGATCTCTTTGGCGTTTTCAAAAAATCGCATTCTGAAGGTTACAAATGAGACATACGAAAAGTGGTTTTGTTATAATATTACCCCTTGCTTTTAAAATTATTGTTTCATGAAAAAAGATAACGACTGGTTCTATTTTACTCCATTTTGACCTAAGTTTGTTTTTGTTGTATATAAGCATATATGTTATATATATATATATATGTGTGTGTGTGTGTGTGTGTGTAAAAGGTATGAAAGTCTGTACGTGTATACTTGTATATCGATCAAATTTTGTGTTCACGATTTTGAAGAAACTATAGAAAAGATAAGGTCGAAATTTTTACCAAAAACAGTTGTCATTTAAGAATGGGTTTGAAAGAATTTGATAGTTATCGATTTCGAAGTTTTGGAGAAAACTGCAAAACAAAAAATCCCTGGAAAACTAGATTTTTCAAGATTTTTTGAAAAATTATAAATGAAATTGAGGTGAAATTTCCATAACAAATTATTCTCATAGAGGTACAAGTCTGATTGATGTGTAGTATATCTATTAGTTTGCTAATTTCTGAGAAAACTGAAAAATAAAAGTTTCTGGAGAAGAAGTTTTGTTCACCGTTTTGAGGGAAATACGATAGGAAAAGAGCTGAAATTTTCACAAAAAGTAGTCCTTATATAGTATCTAATTTGAAAGTGGTATGATGACTATTAGAGCAGCAATTTCCTAAAAAATTTGAAATGAAAAATTCCTGGAAAATCGATTTTTAGCAATTAAATACCGATAACTCTCGATATGCGTTTGTAATTGTCACCTCCTCCATACAAGGCTCGGCCCTGCATTGACAGATGGGTTGCAGACTAAAGTCCGTGACCTAAACTATTAGTGCATTGCACTTTAAACAAATACAGCGTCTGTATGCACTCATACAGACGATATGTTTCTACGTTTACCAACGAATGGTAAAGGGAAAAGACAAGTATGTAAAATAGTACGTACTCGCTGATATATTACATGTTGTGGTTCATATAAGGTACCGCGGTGCCTTTGGACGATTGCCCCAAATAGCAAGTACGCTTAGTGTACAGTTAGGCTTTTAAACCAGTTGGCTACCAGTACCGAGAAATAATTTGGTCGCCCGCATGTAAACCACTTTTCCCTTAGGTTCCAAGAACCTCGTGTAGGTAGCATCTATCTACACCAAACAAGCCACAGTAATTTTTGTATATAACTGAAATTAGCAATGAAATATCGATGGATCGATATGTGTGTCAGATATCTATAACTATCGATAGTTTTTGTAACTGTTTACTGTATTATTTAGAAATGAGGTTAGTTTGTTGAATTACAGATAAAAATTTGGAAACTGGATTTTTTAGCCAAGTATTGCTGCGCTAAAGTTTTTAAAATTTAAAATTATTATTTACCTTTCTCTGCTATTTTGAAGGGAAAATTAATTCATTTTACGACGATTCGATTAGAAGAAATTGAATTCTATAATTCAGTACGAATAAAGGGAATAGATACACATCGTAGCTTTCTAATGAATTAAGGTATAATCTACTTTCTGAAAGCAGATCACTATACTCGAAGTGCGGTGGTAGAAGATAGAGGGCTGGATATACGATTTATATCTACTACCTATTAAAAGCAGATATATTTGTAAATGGCAACATCGCTAACCAATGATAAAAACGTCACGTCGTTGGCAATGTTTAATTGGTTGGCAACATTTAATTTTCATCCATATTCATATCATATAGGTGTGTGTGTAATACTGTTTTATAAATACACATATATATATATATATATATATATATATATATATATATATGTAAGATTGCACTCTTAGTCTACTCGTTCTATCTTGTCTTTTCTTCCTATCGTTTACTCACTTTCCTTCATGTCCTTTCCCGACTTATTGCGCCGTTCGGTGCATCTCTTCGATGCTACTTCAATCATACCTGCAGTTCATTATTTCTCACTTCCGTACTTTGTACACGCGTTTTCGTACGCTCTCGATTCGTATTCTTTTACGTATTTTCTCTCGTATTTTTCTGTACTTTATATTTCGTGCTCTTCGACTCGAAAACGGACTTCGTTTTTGAATTCGTTTATTAAACGCATTCTTCGATAAAGTTTCTCGAGTCTCATTTATTAAGATGACGATCTTATATATATATGTATATAATATATTCGGGTTACATCTAAATAAGTGGACGTAGGAAACACCAACCATTTATAACTTGGCTTTGAATATCGTTAATAAAAATTAATGCAACTCTAGCTACCCTTAAATGTCATCAAAATATTTCGAAGCTTCTATTATACAGAAATTCAACGGCTTGAAGCTGTAATTTGTTTCCTCATTGAACTTCTGGTCGTTTTATAAAACTAGAAACGTAAAGATTAACTAAGTTTAAGAAAAGAGGAAATTATCAAGTCGATCTATAATTTTTTTTCTTATGAAAGTACTTACGTTTGTTCCGAAGAAACTTCTCACCCCGAGCACCGATTTCATGAACTTTTTTTGAATAAAAAGGCAATGCGTCAAAAAATTATTGATCTCACAATCTTTCGTTGGTATTCATGGTCAAAATTAACATTTAGGACGGCTGTAAATAGAAAATAGGTCTACTTAATTTCTTCACAAGTATTTTTCAACAGGTGAAAGTTGCCATTAATCTATAATTTTGAATAATATAGGCTATGGACTGTTCGATATGGCGAAAAAGTGTTGAACTTTCAGAACGTTTTAAACACAGGTTGTTCGAATAGGAAAAGTGAGGCGCTATTGTTTTCTGAAGAGACTGTTCAATTTTTCAGTTTAGAACTCGAAAAAACATTTTTAACTCAAAAGGTCCATAATTTCCTAACACGACTCGGTGAGTAAGTTCTGATGAAAAGTTCCCTTCTGGAGATACGATCATGTTTTCAGTGTGTATCTTCAGATTCTTCTTACCAAAATAGCTAGGTATTTGTGATACAAGTGCAAACAGTAGGTGGGTAGGTAGCAATCATCTACTTTTCACGCGTATCGCACTCTATTACTTGCTACATGCCTAAAAAATAAAAAAAATATTAAAGGTAAAAGAAACAACTAAATTTTCTAGAATTAAATATTAATGATAATTGTACTTTGAAGAACAAATTCACTTCTTACCGCCAAAAAAAAGGTGCATACAGGCTGTTTAGGAAACAATCGAGTCGTGCAAGTAAGAAATTGGGCAGTGCGAGAAAGTAATCAAGCTATTCAAGAGAATCGACTAGGTTGGGCGCATGCACAAAATTGTATTATTTTACATTGTACTAAAATTACCTACTTTTCGTTGAACAAAGGTGCAAAAAAAAAGCGTACGTATCTAACTTTCAGGTGGCTGTTTCAAAATACATAATCTATTTTCCAACTCATGCGAAAAGAGGACAATTGTCATGAGTGTGAAGTTTGTACGAGCTGTGGGCGAGTGCTGCAAAAATCACACTCGTACTGAATTCACTAACTTTTCGCCCTTGTATCACAAATACCTAGCTATTTTGGTAAGAGGAAAATGAAGACACACAGTGAAAATACAAACATGATTATATCTTCAGAAAGGAACTTTTTGTCAGAATTTCGAGTCAGGAAATTTGGAACATTTTGAGGTGGTCTTTCATTTTTCGAGTTCTAACTTGAAACATTGAAGTCTATTCGGAAGAACAGTGCATCACTTTTTTATTTTGAGGAGTTGATAATTATAACTTAAAAACAGCGTGGGAAAGTGATGTAAGAATACGCACATAACTTTCTAGGCACCGTATCTCAAAAACTACTCAATATAGAGTGATCAAAACCTAATGGTATATATACCCACATCCTTCGTCTAGAATTTACATACTCACTATTTATTTTCCAATGTATTTTGGAAGCAAAGCGAAGAGAGGACGAGCACTATTCGTACAAAAAGTCAAATGTGTCAAGAGTATGCATTTGAAAATGTAAGAATACGCACTCCAATTTTACCATAGATTTATGAAATAAAAGAATAGTTTTTAATTAAAAATCATCAGTACTATCTTCTAATCATTTGATTTATCACGCTTCAGCAATAATTAAATGTATAACTCTCTGGTACGTCTACATACGTGCAAATATAAGAGTACATATTTGAAAATGTAAGACTACGCACCATACCACGAATTTATAAAATAAAAGAACAGTCTTTAATAAACAATCGTCGTCACTATTATCTTCTGCTTGATCTAATTTATCATGTTTTAGCAATAATCGCGTATTATATTACCTACTAGTTTGTCAAATAGAGAGTTTATCACAAAATTACTACTCTTGTATTACCAGGACTTTTTTTTTTTTCAATGTCCTTGATTAATCATATAATTATACATCATTCTAGAGCTAAAACTGAGTAGATTTCAATTTTATTACTACAACTAGCTCATGTTTTTAATAATTCCATGAAACCTTACGAAAAAAACTCTAAAAATTATTGTGAAACATATAAAAACAGAAATTTTGCTATAAAACATCGATAATATCTCATATGATTTTTTTTGCTCATTGCACTATTACATTATCACAAACGTCATCCACTGATGTTATAATCAGTGTTTCCAACAATCACACAGCTGAGAAAAAATGGAATGCGTACTCTTACATCACTTTCCCCCAGGTAATTTAAAATAATTTTGTTTGCAACACCAAACCTGGAAAGTACTTTTTTTTCTTGTGCTCCTTTACTGAACAAACAGAGGAAAATTTCAATACAACAGGCAAAAATATGATTTCGCGCACAAGCACTCACAAATTGACTTGCTTTCACAGCTTGATTACTTTCTAGCACAGCTCCATTTTATGTTAACAATAATCAAACAAATTTTCAAGTTTTTATAAAAAATAAAAAAAAAATAAACAAAAACGATATTTATGATCTTATTGTATTGAAATTTATTTATGTCCTATATATAGGTAACTTATTTTTGGTGATGACAATTGTTTTTCATCCTGAAATTATCATTTAATTCAAGAAAAACAACCCAACTGTTTTTTATATTGAATTATTAATTCATTTCTGTTTGGCAGGGGCAGTTGAGACAAAGTGTCACAATTTTTGGGGTTAAAAAAATAAAAATTATTAATTATGTACTGTTAAGTCGGTTCGACGGAAAAATTTTTGCCCTTAATTTTGTTTTCAGCAGGGCCACCGGGCCGTTGCAGAATATAGTATCTAGACACATATTGTGTGTGAAGTAGCTGATTAATACTTTTCGCCCTTGTGTTACAAATAACAATTTTTACCATCCGGAATATCGCTACGTTCTGATCCTTTTGACTTTTTATTTATTCTCATTTGAGAGAGGTCTGTTTTTCGGACAGCTAAATAAAATTATTTTAAACTACCAACATTGCTTTTTCGAGAATTATTCCAACAATCCCATGTCCATTTGTTAATACCTCATCAAAATTAATTCGAAATTTCTGCCGAACTGTAAAGGGTATGGTTCCCTTCTATTTTTTTGCTAAAAAGAAATTTTCAACAAATTTCTCTAATTTTTTCTTCCTGTCCAGGTTTCTGGACGGATTCGATTTATGTGAGTTGAAAAGACTATACTGTGTTGAGAGAGCAAATTTCTAGCACCTAATACCGAAATCCGGATAAAAAGTCAAATTTAAACCACTTATTCATTCGCCTTTTCATGTCATCCAGGCTAACAAATAATGCGGTGTCATGGGCGAAAAAAAAGGATTAATCTTAGCGTCCAACTTCGAGAACCGAATAAGGAATCTACAAATTCACGTTGAATAAATATGAGCTTTTCTACCTCTTCCTTTTTAACAAAAGATAATTTTGAAATACCCTCTGAAAAATAGAAAGAATAATTTTTTTTTTTCTCTCACCTCAGTCAATTCACGAGTAACCTCCCAAGTACGAGCATCAATCAATGACACACGACATTTTATTTGTTGAGAGAGAGAGCGAGAGAGAGAGAGAACGAAAGAGTGATAGAGAGAGTGCGAGAGAGAGAAAAGGATTATTGGCTTTTTTTAAAACACCTCGAAAACTTCTTTCTTTTCACTTAATCGAACACGTAACTCGTATAGTCGATTTGTTGTGACATATAAACGCGAATTCGGTTAACGTTTTGAAAAATGCGCAAAAAGAAAAGTAAGTAATAGCAAGAGAAACACACTCGTCTAAAACTAAAAAAAAAAAAAAAAAATTTCAAGTCGCAATATCGCGCAACATTTGATTTTACGATAGATATAGGTATATTTAAAAAAAATAGATCTGCAATTTTATTCTTTGGTACAAAGTTGTACTTTCTTGGCATCGCCAGACTGCGAAAGCGACGACGAATTTCAAAAGTTTTTTATAAACTCGGCCAGTATTTCGCCGGATAGCAGATTCGAGGAGAAGTTTATGCGCGTTCGAGGAGAAAAACCAACACTTTGGAGGGATATCGACTCGAGTCAACATTTAGACAAAGTTGATCACATCAACAGCTGTGTTCAGTTTCTGACACGAATGCGAGAACAAGTTTTTCCTAGTAAATTGCAGTCGTTTGGTTAATATCAGGGTACCTACTACAATTCTTTAATAATATCGACGAAGACGTGAAGCACGAATACGAGTCAGTTGCAGGTAGATACAAAATTATCGTAGACGTCTATACGTATATGTATAGGTGACGGTGATGAGGAAAAGGCTCAGTTCAAAAGCATCAAGTTACAAAGTGTTTCGAAAGTGAACTAGAAAATTATTTATGATTATCGTATGCAGCAATGATCAAATGACTGTTTTTCAAATTACCTATACCAACAAAAATTTGGAAAATTTACATTACCTATTTCCCATTTTTCATTGAAAAATCTCACATTTCATTAAGTAGGTAGGTACCTACTCTTTTCCTTCACAGTGATCTATGGTGGCGCAGAATCAATAGGAAATGAATACTTATTCGAACCATGTAAAATACGATGCAGACTAATGGAAAACGAAAAACAATCCGGTCCCCATCGCAACACGTTGAAAAAATTAGCATATTTCCTATTTTGTTTTTGTTTTTTTTTGAAGATAATATTGCATTTTATTACTTTTATCGTTCACAGCTATCCTTGCTCTCATAAAATCAATAAGAATGAATATTCTAAGCATGTAAATGATGCTGGGTCATAGAAAGTGTAAAAAAATCTGTTCCCCATCACAAAACTTTGTAAGATTTCTCATTTTTTATTGAAAAATCTTGTATTTTATTACTATTTTCGTTCACAAATCACGATGATCATTGCTCGAATAAAATCAATAGGAAATGAATATTTCAAACCTATACTTAAATAAGTTTACATAAAAAACGAAGTTTTAAAAGAAAATGTTTTATTTTACTTTATTTTTTGGTTTTAGCTTCATACGAAATAAAAATTATTTCGTTGCGGAAGGTTGGCAGCAGTACCGATATATTTTAAAATTGCAGAGTAATGAGTATAATAAAAGCTTATAATGACGTTGCTCGATGGAAAATGAAATAAAATCTGCTAAGGGTAGCAAAAGTTTTATTTTCCTTTTTTCAATGAAAAACCTTACATTTCATTAATAATGTCTTTCAAAGTGATCCTTGCTCGATAGAATCTACAGGAAATTAATAATTTAAGCTTGTAAATAATTCTGTCCAATGGAAAATTAAAACAATCTGCGACCTATCAAAGATATTGAAATATTTGCTATTTTTCATTGAATAACGTTGCATAGATCATCACTGTTTCCTTCACAGTGATTATTTCTCGCACAGAAACAACAGGAAATGAATAATCTAAGCTTGTCAATGACGCTACCCGATAGAAAATCAAATAAAATCTCCTCAAAGTAGCAGAAATTTCGATTGTTTCCTATTTTTCAATGAAAAACCTTGCAATTCTGTAAGTCATTCTCATGATTTTTGTGAGTCTAAACAATAATGAATGAAGTGAGAGTGGGTGGAACAAAATATTTGTATACTTATTTCATTCCTGTCAATTTTTAGTATACTTCATTGTATCATTCATTAGGTGTATTTATTAAAAGCTCCACATAGCTGGCTCCTCACTAACCCACTTTTCCTTTTACCTCAAATTAAACACCCCAGTTGATGGGGGCTAAGTGCATGTTATGTTTATCATGAAGCACAAAAGAAGCACAATCGATTAGTTTCATTTTCATCTGGATGGAACCATTTTGAATTTTATCCCTCTTATACACAGGTTTTCTTAGGCAAGAGGCAAAAGGGTGGAGTGATAATGTTGGAGGTTGTATATTCTTGAAGCACAAACGATTGATGCCAATTTCATCCAAATTGGACCATTCTAAGAATCCCAAATTATATAAAAATTCAGTCCTCTTCAGTAGCACAGGGAGTTTCAGTATTAATAATAAAAACGCCAGCACAAATATGCACAAACGATCGTGGATGGAATATAGCAATATAATGTCTCTATCTCCTCACTAGTCTACTTTTTTTATTTTACTAATAACTCCTTAAGGAATTGAGCACAAATGCGCACAAAAGAAGCAAAAATGAATGGTTAAAATCTGATTGAGATTTGTGTCAGGTGGGAAGCCAATTTTTATTATTTTTAAAATCATTTTTTTGTTGTTACTATAATATTTGGGTTTTAGTGCTTACAAGGTTCTTAAAGAAAGTTCCGTTGCTTAATAATTGAGGCAAAAAGGTCACCCTTACATCAATATGTCTTTTTTTTTTACTTATATATTCTCAAATAAAATTAAAAGAAAGAAAAGATCAAAAATTTTGATTTTTTCAAAGGCGCCACTCATTGTGAATTTGCCAAAGAATGCAAAACCCTTTTTGCACCTTACAAATGATGCCTATTGCAGAAGATACACACGTTATGAGACATCTGGCCTACCACCCAAAATCACAACCATTAATTCGTGATCTTTTCCCCATCAAATTTTTTTTTTAAATTATATTTTTATTTAAAGTCTGATATGGAATTAAAATATGTATTTCTAAGTTCAACCCAGACGCTCGATCATAGTAGGAACTTGTCTTTTCTTATTTTTCATCTTTCATATTTTTTCCATTTTTCTACAGAACTATTACCTTGTCTTCGTTTATTCATTTCATCTCTTCATACATCCTCATTTCTACCTTATCTCATTTACTTCTAATCATGTCATTTTAGCTGCTGTTGCTGCTGTTTCATTTCGTTTCATTTCTTCTGAATCTCACGCCTTTTCACTCTTCACTTCACTCTTCTGCTCAGGTATCAGTTTCTCTCTCTCTACCCTGGTTGTTAACCTTTTTCCCTTCTTCTTATTTTATTTTATCTTCCTATTTCTTCACGTCATCTCTGTGATCAGTGCCTTGGGTTTTTACTCTCTTTTGTATCATATTATTTAAAACCAATATCTATATAATATTTTATACTGTTTAGTGCCATCTCTTCTTTGCTATTTTTCTCCCTATCTTTTTTATGTAGACGAACACATTCAACTGAATATTTTCTAACTGTATCACTCCTCAGGCTGTTTTATAATTTTCATGTACAAATTTTTCAATTTTTACTTTTATTAAAACATGGCTATAATTTTTATAATGTATTAAATTTTTCTAACTGGCATGGGCCATTATTTTGGTGGTGTTAGCCCTGGCATCTTTTTAATATTCGTCCAGAACGTATGAGTCTAGTAAAAATGTTTAGCCCAGGATTTAATGGTTTTTAATTTCACCTAGGCATGGTCTAAATTCGAGTCCAATGGATACCTGGCAGGCTATTCAGGTTGGGCAGTAATACTTTTTAGTGTTCCTGTCCAGTGTAGATGACTTCTCCCTGGTTCGTAGACCTTGATTAGTTGGACTTAAAATTCTGTAGGTATTTTTATGGGGAAGGGGTTTTACTGCCCCCATTTGCATATCACAGTTAAGGTCTAGCTTCTGCGTAATTTTTTCACAAAACAAAATTAAATCTTACAATGACGAATGTTTTTATGAGAACTGAAATTATTGTAACATTAAATAGCTTTGGTTTAGGCACTGTTTCTTCAGTTAAATTTTGCTTACCTTCATGTCCATAACTAACTGCATGAATGAGAATAATAAGTATATTCTGACAAAATAGCAAAAATATTTCTTTCATCTAATTATTTCCGAATAGAAATAAATTCATTACTTTATTGTCATATTTTCATTGATTCGAATGCTTTGTATGTAATAAAATTGAAAAAAGCATGCGTGCTTAGCATCAAATTGAACAACATACCAATTATTTTTCTATAAACACATTCACAAAGTGGTAGGGGGTACCTACAGAACTAGATTTCCAATGAGATTGAAAGATTAAGGAACCGATAAAAGGGATGAAATTTGAAAAAGGAAAGGAAAATCTCCGTCTATACTTTCACTTCGGCCATGTTTAGCAAACACGAGTTTCACCAGCACTTAGGTATTTTAAAAATGGATATCGAAATATAATTTTACAACGAACTTTGAATGGTATAATATTTATTTGTATCTAAGATTTTCGATCCTGTAATAGGGTTTTCACTTGTATGTATCTTGGGTATAATTCGTACTATAACTGTATAGTGTGTAAACTATAGGTAGTGAAATGCGAAAAAAAAAAGTTGAAATTGCCACCGAGTTGTCTTACAATAATCGAATGGTCGTAAAGTCTGGATATATAAAGTACCTGTGAGAACCATTAAAGTTATCGTTCGAGTCGTTTGACAACACTTTCCCTTCGTGGTTGCTATATCTTCCTAACAATACCTACCTACTGCAATATTGCTCGATAATTTAGAATTTATAAATATATACATATATTTTTCGACAATTCGAACAGATGAAAAGTCATTAAAATAGCCGCATATCCTCCGAGGAATTATGGTTTTATCGTGAAAGACCCCAGTTAACTTATCGACAAGTAAAGAAATGTCGTAGGCTCGTTTTAAGATAAAGAGATGTTGAATTATGAAGGATAGTAGGCCTATCAGTTCAGTGGCATTATTTTATACGTATTTTGATGGAATCGAGTTCTCAAACTTCTTCGACCCAATTGAATTTCTGATCGGCTATAATAAACAGTCTTTTAGGAGCTGACTTTACAGTTGTGTTTCATTTCCAGAAAACTGAAGAAAAAATATCTTACAAATTTCGTTCCTACAACAATTCTTAATATTTTTATAAAAGATAAAAATGGGTCGGACTTGTTAAAGATCAACATATCTGAGACTTAAAAAATACTGAGTTTAATTCTTCACAAGATGTGTAAAAATTTGAACGAAAAATATTTTTGGAATACCTTCGTGAAAGAATATTCAACTATAGAAGGTGGTCCTTGTTTGCATGTTCACTACTGCATACACTTAGGTATGGGGTTGCCAAAACTTTGAGAAACACTGGCAATTTAGCATAGATTGTCGATATACCGACTCCTTACACGCACACAGACACACATAAGGGTGCGTATACATTTGCGAGCAAAATGCTTGCGAACCGTTCGCGAACCGCTCGCAAGCACCATGTTCGCGTAATTGATACGACGTTTTTGCGTCGCACGAACTGCTTGCGAACCGTTCATTCGTCGCTCGTTGTGAACCGCCGGAAGTCGGTTTTTTCGACGAACACAAAGGATCTTCGCAGTTCAGTTGGGACGGCGTTCGTGTGCAGTTTATTCATTTTTGTGTTCGCGAGCTTATCAATAAAACCGTGCCACTCATCACCAACATTGTTTTATTTTCTTCACGAGAAGTCATCATGTTTCCAACTGCGGATGGTTCGCAGTTAGTTCGTCTCTTTTCCCTGGTTCGCTAGATGCTCGCGAACTGTTCACTGAAATAATATTTTATCGAGCGGTTCTCGAGCATCTAACGAACGGTTCGCAAACGGTTCGCAAACGGTTCGCAAGCATTTTGCTCGCAAATGTATACGCACCCTTATATGTAGAAAATAGATACGTATGTGAGGTGACTAATTTCACCCTATTTATGGTTGTGGAATAACTTGTCGTGAGATATATTCGCACTAGAAGGTTTTCAACAGTATTTGCGTGTTCTGCCACTTCATACAATTAAGTATGGGAGAGCCAAATCCTCAGCAAACACTGGCGATTTTTGAGCCGGTTCTGAGAGTTTATATACAGGATTTGGTACACGCACACAGACACACATGCATACATACATGTACGTAATTATGTCATGCGTTACGTAGTTTCTTGCCGGCATCGAGGTGATAAGAAATGACGCAGCGCGTTTGGTACTGGGTGGTGACATCACCGAGATCGTTATCAGGTAATTGATCTTTGCCCGTGCAATGTATCTTACCTGTACGTACATATAGGTACAAACATACAAACGCACCAGTGTATATTTGTTTAACGTCATAAAGACGATTATTGCCAGCCTTTGGGCGGCGACTGTTGTCAAGGGGTGCGAGCCCCTATTACCTCATACGAGTATTGTCCCCACAATGGTTAATATGAAAACCTATAAATACTGATAAACTTTGACAATGCCATTGTGTACTATGTGTCAGGATGTACCAGTTTACCTTTCATCATAATAATTATTGGCACCTAAATAAAAATAATTGATATAATATCCCAATAAAAATATTGTAGTTTCAATACCATGGCAGTAGAAGAAGAAGAAGTGAAAGAGTGATATTGGACCTGACACATCTGGCCTAAAGTAAAATATTACAAAAATTATTTAAAAATTAAAATTCAAAGTCTCTGCCCTAAATATACTTACATATGGATCTTGCATTATCTAGGTTATTTACTTTTTCATTTTTCCTTTTGATCAACCCCTCACTCCACTTCCTTCATTTCACCCTAGGATTGTGGTTGATAACAAAATTCAGATTCCCATTAATTCATAACTGATTTTTTCTTTCCCTTTCTCTATTTTTACTGACAAACAGCTTACTAAATTTGTTTCTTTATATGTTCACTTTTTCAACTGTTTGTCACACAGTGTTTTCTGTTCATTCATGCAGAAAGACTATTGTATTATCTTGTTTTTTATGTTCATGCAATAATGTGTTTTACTTTCAATATACTGTGTAACTTTATAATCATGGTTTGTGGCAATGGTCAATGGTGATGTTGTTCCTAGGCACGACTGAAAATTAATTATCTTAAAATGTAAGTGAGTACATTAAAATACACAGCCGAGGTTCACAATCTTCTTCAAATTCGATTAGAATGATTTAAATTCGAGTCTTAAAAACTCCTGGTAGGCTGTGTGGGTTGAGTGATGCTGATTCTGTTGGTATCATCCAGTGTATATGGTTAATACCTTGATACCTTGATTCCTTGGTGCATGTCCATTGGGTTGAAAGTGCTGTTGGGACTGTAAAGGGATTGCTGAATTGGTCCCCCTTGGTATACCACAGGCGTAATATTAGAGATATAGTACATTTTATCAAAGGTTATAATTTTTAACAATAAAGTCGAAAAAATAACTCACATTTTTGTTCTCTCAAATTATGGTAACTTGAGCATAAAGAAGAGAAAATAGCTGTTCTTCATTTTTCTTTTAACCTCAAATGAAGAATCAATCATTTCTACAATTACAAAAATACATATCACCTTTCTTATGGCAGTGTAATCTGTCCTCTATCTATATAAGTTGCCCTAAAATAGAACTAGTGTATGCCCAAAAATGTAATTGTTCAGAAGAGCCAAAACAAAGTTTTATTTTATTGTAATTTCCCATTAACAGGAATCAGGGGTAACAGTTCATCATTTTCTAATAAAAATTAATTTTTAAACACGTTTTAATCTCTGTTTGAAAAAAAAATTCCTCTCTTTACCATTCTTAAGGACTTAAGATAGTTAAATATTGGTATGATAGTAAGAATATGAGACCAGAATTATCTCAAATGGACTTAAGTTCATTCTGCACCATCCATTTTTATCACATGGAGATATCCTATTTCTGATCTAATAGTTTTAAAGCTTTTTTGAATGTTCTGGACATGTAACAACTTATCTAGCCCATAAAGGTCGCTCCATACTATAACAGTGTGTGAAAATCACAAAAATACAATTTTTTGACGTCCGTTAATTTTGTTCTAGGGCGGTGATTATAATTATAATCAATGTTTCTGTGTTTTTGTTTGTACCTAACCTATGCATTCCTAAACCATTCACCTGATTGTGATAAAACTTTGGTGAGTTGTTGGAGGCACCACCGCCAAGGTTTCTGAATCAGAAAAAAAAAATTATTATTATTATTAATGTAGGTATTAACACTTTCGTTCTTACAGTGACGTTGCAACGCATGTCTGGTAACAGCTAGTACTAAATAATGGATAGCAACAGAATTAGCCTAAGTATCAATTCTCGTTCAAAAACTTAACCTACTTTCAGCATAATTACCATACCGAAATCCTTTGAGAAGAAAATAACAGAATTATTTCCAAGCAAATTTGTATTACATAATTCAATTAATAATAATAATTAACGAACGAATCATTTTTCGAATATCAATTTTCTTAATTTATAAAACATAGGTATAGGTACCTAAGTGACATAATATAACCGGGAAGTATTACGTTTTATATGTTAAACTTTATCGCGAATAGAATAAAAAATGTCACCGCTGGTTTAATTCGTTTCAAGTACCTACCTACCCAAGTAGTTTTAGGAAAGGAAAAAAAAAAAAACGAATAAAAATTTAATCATAAATTTTTCGGTTGTTTCCCATGAGGTGGGGATGTGTCGCATTTACCTATTTGCGTATTTTGCACCGTGTAAAAATGAAAATTACATAAGTGAAAAAAGTCAATAAAAGTTAATCTCTTCAGCTTGTTCAACAATATAACAATAAATGTGTCATTCTTTGAAAATCTAGCTGTGAGAATTGAGCGAACTTACCCTTTTTTTTTTCTTTTTTTTTTAATCAACGTTTCTATACGGCATTCGAATCGAAACCATTTTAATTCTACAACTCGTTCGAAATGATTTCGTGACAAATTCATCAATTTGATGGGAATTAAAAATACTTCAATTTCAGAAAAATAATTTGTAAATGGTAAAAAAAAAAAAATCGTTTTCAAATCTGTGAAGCATTTGTGGTGATGGAGACAAAAAAATACAGAAAAAAAAACAACAACAACAACAACAACAACAACAATAATTCGTAATAGCGTTCGCTGAAAGTTTATTCAGCTAGATACCCAAACGAAATCTACTTTCCCATTTATTTTTATATTATAAAGGTTTTTTAAACATCGCTTCTCAATAAAACGTTACAGAAATACAGTTTGATAGCATTTACAACGAATAACGTCAAGGTGATTGCAAATTATTAGATGTTTCAATTCAATCTTATTATTGCATTTCCACCTTTTCATTCAAACTCCTTCCCTTACCTATTGTTTAGTCTTGGTTGTTTTTTTCCCTGACTTTGTAAAGTGCTGTTTCATCCAATTCAGGCTCCTTAAACGAACTACCATCAATGTAATATTTGCAGCAATAACAAATAATGTGGATTAGTCTATGACAGTATGTTCATTCAATTTGGGGTAGTACTCAGCAAAATAGTTTTTTCAGTTAGTAAGACCAATTTGGAGTAAGTAATTGGTAATTGACTACCAGTGGAAAGTAGGTATGAGTAGGTATACACGTTCAAGAAGTGAATCAAGGTACAAACAGTGGTGTTCTCATAGGGTATACTCCCTATATTTACGCTGTATACTCTCATCAATTTGTTGAAGAATTGTGGACATAAATTCTGAATATTATATTCTCAAGTAATTCACAAAAACAAAAAAATGTTGAAAAATTTAAAATATTATTTATTTATTTTCCTGAATTTTATACGGATTTTTGTCCATTTTGTAGTAACATAAGAAATTTACATAATTTCGATTTTATTTCATATCATTGCCACCCCCGCCTCCCATTAACCATAAAAAAATAGTATGAAAAATCCCTAAAATGGTATACTTATCCTGAAAAAATAAAAAATTTATGGTAAAATCTATGGATATAAAATTGACCAGTACTTATAGATGATTTTTAAGTAACTTAATACCATAAGTACCAATCAAACTGAATAGAAACTTTTTTGATAAAACTGGGTTGAAAGTTTTAGTTGGCTTTTCAGTTCGACTTTGGACGACTTATTATATTCTTCCTACTTTTTAATTCAATAAGTCTATTTTCAGTACATACCTACGAAGGAGGTTCAAAATTTACAGATATCTATTATATATTTTATCTAATAGGTGTAAGTATAAAATGATGCAGCTTTATCTTTGTAAGAACATAACATCGCTTCTACCCAATGGATTTGGACGAAATTTTGGCTCAGTATAATTATTTACCTATCTTGGAAGATCATTTATGACGTTTGATTTCAAACGCTCCACTCTAAAAGCTGTAATTGAATCCGTAAGTTTCAATGATATCTAACGTATAAAATAATAAACGTTTTTCTTAAAGGTCCTTATGGGAAGTTTGTTTTTGAAGGCCAACCCCGAAAGCCATAGTCCTGCTCAAAAGTTTCAAAGATGTCACATATAAAAGTATGAAAGTTTCACTTTAAAAAGTTTCATTTTTATTTTGAAAGGTTTTATTTTTACTTTAAAATGTTTTATTTTTACTCTGAAAGGTTTTAATTTTGCTTTGAAATATTTTGTTTTCAAGGTTTTTCGGAAAGATTCATTTTGAAAGCTGTACCCTAAAATCTGATATCAAGGTTTAATTAACTTCAAAAGATTTCCTTTAACTCTAAAAGCTTTAATTAAGCTAAACGTTTTCGTATGTTTACAATTATGAAAAAATTCAAGTTTTAATTAGAAAATTTTCATTTTTGCTTTGAAAGTTTTTGTTTTCAGAGCTTTTTTGGAAGTTTGATTTTTGAGATCTCTGTGATGGAATTCAAAAGTTTCAATAATGTCACATACGAATGAATCCAAGTTTTATTTTGAATAGTTCATTTTCACTCAGAAAAGTTTTATTTTCACGATCTTTTGGAAATTTTGGTTTCGGAAGCTTCTCCCTGAAAGCTGTAATTAAGCTTAAAAGTTTTGATCACATCACATAAAAGAGAATTTAGGTTTCACTTTGTAAATTGTTATTTTGATTTGAAAAATTTTATTTTCAGGGTAAAAGTTTCATTTTTGTATTGAAAAGTTAATTTTTATGGTTTTTTGGGAATTTTATGTTCAAGGCTATAATTTAAAAGCTGTAATTATGTTGAAAAGAGAATCAAAGTATCCATTCTAAAAGTTCCGTTTATTCTTTGAAAAGTTTCATTTTCACTGTGTTTCGGGAAGTTTCATTTTGAAAGAGCGACGAAATTGCGTGTTTGCTATTTGTATTTTAATACAATTACTTATAATAAAATAAAATTTCGTGCATGCTGTTAATAAGTTGACCAAAATTCAAGTATTAAAATTTTCAATAATTTGAGACTTTTTATTTCACAAATTGACCATTATCAAAGTAACTGGGTATTAGTAAAATATGTATTATCATTGTGATTTTTGTTCTATATATAGATTTGTTTTTAATAGAAACTTGTTGAGAGTAGTCAGCTTTTTAAAAATAACCATAGAATTTTCGGTTTGATTTCTCATTTATGCAGCGACAGATTCAAAGAAGTGAGCCCAAAGAGGCCATATCCTATCCTTGTAAAAAAAAAAAAAAAACCAAACTCATTGTTTGAAATGAATATTTTTTATTTATTGTAGTGGATTTTTGTGGTACGGGTGATATGAGTGTAGAAGATTAGAAGGACAAAACCTTTAAAAAATCTTGGATCCGCGACTACATTTTATGGATTAGTTGTTTTCGTTTCACAACGTGAGGATACTGGTGATTTACGAAAATTTTACTACACAAAGTTTGTTGAGACAGCAAAAAAATACCAAACCCAACTCCAATTTTTCGTGTAGCTGGAATTTCAAACGTTTGTAAGAATCTCATTCCTTTAGGGAAATCATTGATTGCGTCAGAGATATTGAAAAGGTATTTACGAGGCTATAGGCACACATTGTCTCGGTGAGCCAATAAATTCCACGTTTCAACGAAAAGATTGCGAAATTTCTTCGCATCGTTTCATACAAATTTCATTGTCAGAAGAAGCGAAAACGAATTCTTTTCGAAAAAACCATACGGAAAAGCTTATTTTGAGTAAACCAACGACAGCATATTATTTTAATGTCGAATTTCGGTATTTTTAAACACATTTTTCCAGAAATTCCTCACTTATACAGTACAAAAGGTTAACGTCGATTAGTTCGAATGTATTCCTGTTTCCTTCCGAAATTCGAAAGTAGATTAAGAGTTCAATGAAATAGTGTCAGCGTGTTTTTCAAAAGAGTAATGGAAATTTAATTGTATCATTAATGAAAAATTTGTTCCTCATTGGACAAAAATTAATAACCTATATTCGTTATTTTGAATACATATACAGGGTGTTCAATAATCATCTTCTGGCCAAATGGATCTTACTACATGTTATTACACTAGACGGCATTTTTATTTTAACAGGCTAATATACAGGTTTTAGGTAAAGGGAAAGGGACGAGTGTTGTCGTCATTCTTTGTTGTTGTTATTTTTGTTATTTTTGTTGTTATTGTTGCTGTTGTTATTGTTTTTGCGGGTAGAAGAAAAAAAGAGAAAGTGGGAATAGTATTGGTGTGATTGTGCGAAGTATTTTGCGGGAGAGGGGAAAGGGAAATTCTTCAACCAGTTTGCAAGTAAGGGCTGTGCGTATTTTTTTCCAGTATTACCACTTTATTAAAAATTAAAATTAAAAATAGTTGTTTTTTTTGCAGTGTTGTTGGCTTTAGTGAAAAAGTAAATAAAAAAATAAAACGCAGACAGTAAAATATGGCAATTATTTATTTGACCATAGTAAAAAAAATCAGGTCAATTTTAAAGATGGATCCAAAGTGGAAACATCCTTTTGCTGCGATTGTAGCAGGTCCATCAGGTTGTGGTAAAACTCAATTTGTATTAAAATTTTTGAAAAATGTAGGAATGATATGTGATACTAAATTTGTGGAAATAATATGGTATTATGCGGAGTGGCAGAGTTGGTATGCTGAATATCCCTGGATTAGATTCGAGGAAGGATTACCAAAAGCAGATTTTTCAGACCACCAACCACGTTTAGTAATTATTGATGATTTGATCTATGAATCTAATGATAAAGTTGTCGATTTGTTTACAAAAGGTTGTCACCATAAAAATATGAGTGTCTTTTTCATTACACAAAATTTATTTCATCAAGGAAAAGGGCAAAGAGATATATCATTGAATGCACATTACATTATTTATTTTAAAAATCCAAGAGACAAAGCTCAAGTGCAACATTTAGCTAGACAGTTGTGTCCTGAAAACCCAAAATTTTTACAAGAAGCATATTACGATGCAACATTAGTTCCACACGAATATTTATTAATAGATTTAAAACAAGATACACCTGATGAATATCGATTTAGAGCAAATATTTTTCCCACTGATGGTCATCAATATGTTTATGTGTCAAAAAAAAAGTAAATAAATTGAACTGCTCAGTATGTGTTGATCAGTTATTCTTTAACAATGTCTCTACACGTTACAAATAACTTTGAGCTGCTGCGAGCTCTTGGAAAGATGAATACTAAGCAGAGAATAGAATTTCTCAAACATGCAGACAACTCGTTAATTATAGCTATCTGCGAATGTGCCTTGAATGTCTTAAAAGGAAATGTTACATTAAAAAAGGGTCAGAAGTCTCAGTTAGCTCGGTTCAAAAAGTTGATTCGTCTGCTGGCAAAGAAGACAGTCTCTTGGAAACATAAAAAGAAGTACTTGGTGCAGAAAGGTGGTGGATTTTAGATTCCTCTACTTGTGAATGCGGCACTTAGCACACTTGTTTCACAGTTGACTAACTAAATCAAGATGGATCATGCCAAGAAAATGATACTAGTTTCTCGAGAATTTTTCAACCGAATGTCTGAACCTCCACCAATGGTATTTCCTACACCAGAACTGCATCAAACCTACAACTCTACTCAATTTCCATATATGAAAACTCCATTAAATGATTTAGAGAATGAAATGGGTCAGATTCTTAGTGATAATAATGCAGATGACCGCCAAAAATGGAGTCAATATTACCAGATACTTCAAAGATTTTTCCATCAAAGTAAGAATCAACGTCAACCAGTGGAATTGAGCATAAATGATCCGTTTATAGAAAATATTAATAAGTTAAAAGATTCTGATATAATTTCATAATTTCCTCCATCCATGCAAAAGCAAACCGAATGACTTTTACATTGGGTTAAAAGAGATAACACAAATATAGAATGGGATGATAAAGGTGTTGTGTCTGTGAAGGGAGTTGCCATAGCAAGTTCCAACATTATTGACCTAATAGGAGATTTACTTAGATATTGAAAGACATCTATCCCTCCAAAAGGATATGGTAGTTTTATTAAAGCATTAAAAGAATCAAACATACCTGAGGAACTAATTGGTAATCGTGAACGTTTGAAACAAATGGGGACATTAAATGTCATTTACGATGATGATATAGAAACAAACTCTCTGGGTGAACAAATCCTACCTACACCACCAAAAATTTTATCGACTAAAAGAAAATTAGAATTGCCATATATTGACACTCCTAAAAGCCGTGAACAGAGACTTCGAGAAAAATTTGAAGTATCCTGGAGTAATGTTTCACCAATGAATTTACGCTCAACAGGCTCCAGGTCAAAGCCAAAGAACTGGCAGAAATTCACCTGATCAATTTTTTTCCAAATAATTTATAAATATTAGATATTAAGTTTGTACTTCTTATTATAAATTGTAGCACTCAATAAAGTAGATGTTTTTTACTAAGGTTAACATTTTTTTATGTTGATACTTTTTTTCATTATGACTCCAGAAAATCCAGACTTTCTCGAGAGATTATATTACAATAGACAAGCTCCGACAGGTTTTCGGGGAATTCATGCACTGATAAAGAAAACAGAAAATGATGTCAATAAAGAAAAGGTAAAAGAATGGGAATCTTCCCAGGAAACATACACATTGTTCAAACCAATACGAAAAAAATTCCGTCGAAATTTCTATTTAGTAAAAAATATCAATGATTTGTGGGAATCTGATTTGGTTGATTTACAAAAACTAAAGGATGATAATGATGGAATCAAGTTTTTGTTGACAGTGATAGATGTTTTTGGCAAGAAAGCATATGTACAACCTTTGAAAGATAAAAGAGCTCAAAGTATTATTCTCGCTTTCAAAAATATTTTTAGAGAAAGTGGTGTGAAACCTTTAAATCTAAGGACAGACAAAGGTAAAGAATTTGTTGCAAATGAGGTACAAAAATTTTTTAAAGATAATGGTGTGAAACATTTTACAGTTAAGAATCCCGATAGAAAGGCTGCAATTGTGGAACGTTTCAACCAAACATTAAAAAGCCGGATGTGGAGGTACCTTCATTATATAAACAGTCACAGATATGTAGATGGTTTAACAGATTTAGTAGCAGCATATAATGACTCGTATCACACAACAATAAAAATGAGTCCAAATGAAGTTGATGATAAAAACATACACATATGACAAGAAACACGAGAAGAAGAAAC
Source organism: Ericerus pela (assembly GCA_011428145.1). NCBI lineage: Eukaryota > Metazoa > Arthropoda > Insecta > Hemiptera > Coccidae > Ericerus > Ericerus pela. The sequence goes on along the minus strand of WOFM01000041.1, from coordinate 961,850 downwards.
TTAAACCAGCCCTAAAAGAAGGTGACTTTGTCCGACTAGCTCGTGAAAAAGGAATATTTGAAAAAGGTTACGAATATACATTTACTGAAGAAGTTTTCAAAATAAATAAAGTTATTTGTCATCCAGTTCCAGTTTACGAAGTAAAAGACTTGAACAATGAGATCATTGATGGTTATTTCTACGAAGCAGAACTACAAAAAATCAACTTTAACCCAGGTGGGGAATTCAAAATAGATAAAATAATAGAATCAAAAGGAAAAGGTGTCAGAAAGAAGTTGTTGGTTTCGTGGAAAGGTTATCCTCCTGTGTTCAACTCTTGGATTTTAGAAAAAGAATTTAAAACAGTTGTGATCAAAGATGCCATGAAACAATTTTTACATAACATTACCGTCTAATTCCTCAATGGAATACTACCCCGACAACACATTAGCAAGATATATTACTAAACTACACCAAAGAGTAAGTTTGGATGATGGTGATTGGGAAGTTGCTCTGGCAGAAATACACTACCCTACACGTTTTGAAAATATTCCTGAAAATGCTGAAATGTGGATTCAGTATTCGCTTAATACGAGCATTAAAACAGCTGAATTGAAAACATATAACCTCACAAAAGGTATTTATGATAGGGAAAATTCTATTGCTAAGAAACTAGAAGATGGAACTGACAAACTGGAAATATCCTTCGATCAAAAATTGAATAGATTTTTCATCCAATAAATGTCAACGAAATTGGGTCGGTGATTTTAAGCGCACGTTTGGCTTTACTTTTAGGATACAAACTGCCTTCTGCTGAAATTGATTTGAAATTGGTTGATTCTTATAGACCAAAATTTAAAGAAACTATAGTGGCTGTAACAACAGGTGCTACAAGTATAGAGACAAGGTTCATGACATCTAGAGCACCTTATCCTCCTAGATTAACACAATGTTTGCCAACACACATGTACATTTATAGTGATATTGTTGAACCAAACCTTGTTGGTGATTGTGTCGCCCCTTTGCTGCGAACAGTGAAAATTGAGAAAAATATATCTGATGAGAATATAAGTAATGTTTTCAACCATCCATATTATTTGCCGGTGATTAAAAGAGAGTTTGATATGATTGAAATACATATAAGAGATGATGAAGGCAACTTAATTCCATTTGTGTCAGGGAAGCTGAACATGCGACTTCACTTTAGACGTGTTCAAAATGGAAATGCAAATTGATCTGTACAATTATGAAAAATATTATGCTCTCCAAAGTGGTGGAGGCATCAATTCTTGGTACCAGGGAGCCCCTGTTCAACGAGGACATGGTATAGGCAGTTTCTTGGGAGGACTTTTCAGAGCAGCTTTGCCATTACTTAAAAAAGGTGCGCTTGCAGTTGGAAAAGAAGCACTTGGTGCTGGAATAAATGTGTTAGATGATGTAGGAAACAATATTCCTCTGAAAACCTCCTTGGATACAAATATGTCTAATGCTACAAGTAATCTTAAAAGGAAAGCAACTAATAAATTTTTCAGTTGTCTGAGAGGTGAGGGATATAAAGCCAGGAAAAAAAGGAAGGTTACTCATTTGAAGAGAAAAACTCAAAGACGCAGTCCATTAAGACGCGTGTCAATAGCAAATTGACAAAAAATAAAAATTCAAAGTCGAATAGGCAAAAACAACGGGTAAAGCGCACAACTCAAAGGAAAAAGAAGCAGAGAATTCGTTCAAAGTATAATTTGATTTCTCAAGATATATTTGGCTAATACTCCACAGAAATGGCCTTTTTACATGCTCAGTTTTGCGAATGCATGAAGTCTGAACTAGATTTATTTTCCCTTCCACCAACACAAACGAGTATTGAAAAAAGTGGCTGGATAAAATACAAACCAATTTCTTCTCTAACTGATGAAACACCTATTGATTTTTCAATTCCTGGATTTGGTGAAGAATATTTGGACTTATCGTACACTTTATTATCTCTGAAAGTAAAAATATTGAAGAATGATGGCGCTGACATAATAGATACTGATGATGTTGCTCCAGCAAACAACTTTTTACACAGTTTATTCCAGCAAGTAGATGTGTTTTTAAATCAAAAACTGGTTTCATCCTCCTCAGCTAATTATATGTACCGAGCATACATTGAAAATTTACTAAATTATGGAACTGACTCAAAAAATACCCACCTTACAGGTTCATTGTTTTATGCCGATACCTCGGGTAAAATGACAAACTTCCAGTTAAATGATGGTATCATAAAACAAAGAGCAGTAGCTGCAAGAAGTTCGATAATTGAAATGTTGGGACCTATTTATTGCGATATTATGAATACTGAGAAATATCTACTAAATGGTGTAGAACTCAGATTAAGATTTGTACGTACACGTGATGCATTCAGTTTAATCGCAGCTAAAGATGAATTTAAAGTAAAAATGTTAGATGCAACATTGAAAATTTGCAAGGTCAAAATCAATCCAGCTATTTTATTGGCGCATTCTAAAAATTTGGACAGATTCAATGCCAAATACCCAATTACAAGAGTAGAGACCAAAGTTTTAACCATTGCTTCTGGTTTAGCAGGTCAGATTTGTGATAATATTATTTTAGGAAAATTACCTAAACGAATAATTATTGGACTTGTTAGTAATAAAACATATAATGGAGATTTCAAGTTCAACCCTTACAATTTCCATCACTACAATTTGAACCACTTGTGTGTTTACGTTGATGGCCATCAAGTACCTTCAAAGCCTTTGCAGCCAGATTTTTCTACACAATTATATGCTGAAAGTTATCACACACTATTTAGTGGTACTGGAGTATTTTATAGCAACACACATGGCCATAACATTACAAAAGAAGATTTCATTGGAGGTGTGGCGACGGGTGGTCGATGACGAACGAGTGTGTATTACACACTCGTCGACCACCTAGCGGGCCAGCGGGGTAAAACCCGCAAACAACCTTTTTGCGCTCACGGCTGTGTATTTCGTCTGCACAGCTTAATTATTTACTGGGCTCGGCCCGCACATACAATCGTACGTATACACGCAACCGACCAGCTTGGTATTTGTGTGGTGTCGTGTTGTCTACACACACACACCAACAAGTGGTGACCTCCGACGTAAGTATTATTTTTGTTGTTGACGTTTACCGTCGACGGGGGAAGGAACCGTCACCTCCTTCCCCACCCGCTTCCGACTAGCTCGGAAACAACCAATCGGCTCTTACCAGCTGATTTTCCCAAACCACGCCCCTTCTTCAAACGTTGGCATACCCGCCAACAACCGAAGAAGGAACTCAGTCGGCTCTCGTCAGCCGACGGAGAAGGTTCTCCTTCTCCTTCCCCTTTCCCTCGTTGCTCGTCGGTACTTAAGTACCGACCAACGACCAGAAAAATCAGTCGGCACTCGACTGCCGACGGAGAAGGTTCTCCTTCTCCTTCCCTTTCCTTTACCCTAATCCTCCACTTCTCTCTCCAGGCTCGACGTCGGTACGCAAATACCGACCAGCCAACCCATAGAGAAGCAAACAGTCGGCAATCAGCTGCCGACGAGGAAAGTACTAACTTAGCCTCTGTTTTCAACCACCTCCATGGCCTCCAAATTAACTCCGTTGTCTCTCGACGACCTGGTTCTCCCGCTGACGCCTACCAAGGCCACAGTCAGCAATCCTCCCAGGAGGACGGAGAACCAGCTCAACCCCATGCCTGCCACCCACTCAACGCCGCATGCCAGCATGCGTTCGTCAACTGTACCGACGAACTCGGCGATCCCGCAGTCCTCTACGCTTGTAGGTCTCAGACCCTTCCTCGACAACTACCTTCCGAGCGAGGAACTTCCGGTCAACCAGCACCAGCCGGTTGACAGTTCCACGCTGAGGCTGTCTCCCATCCTCGATCGGCAATCGCACCGGCAGGAAGCAAATTCCGCCGCGATTACTGCCCACTCCTCCTTACAAGCTCACCCTCCACGGTTATTAACAGGCCTACCCCCGTTCAACGCCGAGAATGTGCGTCTCTGGCTACAGCAAATCGAGAATCTTGCTCGCGCCAGTGGCAATACCAGCGAGTCTCAGCTCTACCTGGCGATCTCCGGCCACTTGCCGACCCAGGTAGCCAATGCTGTGTCGGAATTACTTTACAGTTCCGACGACTCGCTGCACACTTGGTCGAACCTCCGAAATCAGATCCAACAGGAGTTTTCCCCTTCCTCCTACACCCGGATAAGAACTCTGTTGGAAAACACCCATCGTCAACCTTCCGAGAGGCCCTCGGCGTACCATCGCCGCCTCGTCACCCTAAACGAAGGAAGAGTAAATGACGATGTCCTCCGCAACCTCCTTTTCCAATCCCTCCCGGTCAATATCCGCCAAACATTGGCCATGACTAAGCCCGCAACCTCTCGACAGGCAGCGCTCGAAGCTGACGAGGCAATAGCTCTCGAGCAAACCTTTCCGTCGACATCCCCTGCGACCAGCACCATCTCCGCTATCGCAACTCCCGCGGCACCCCAGTCGACAGCACCAACAGCTAATTCCTCGGAACTAGCTACCATTACCCAGCTGCTTCAACAGCTCTTGGCTGGAAAACAGGTGAGTTCTGTCGACCCCCCCAAAAACCCCGCCCCGTTCCCTGAACATAGGCGTTCGCGTTCACGCGATGCCAGGTCCAGAGACAGATCGCGCTCTCGTGACTCTAGCTCCGGTCGTTCGAAACCACGGACGACGCTACGAGTCATCGATGGTAAGAGACCGGTAAATACCCGCTCTCCCTCCCGCTCCCGCGATGGCTACTGTTGGTATCACCAACAGTTCGGGAGGAAATCGCGCAACTGCTCTGACCCCCCGTGTTCATGGTGGGACAAACCCCAAAATCGCGACAGACGCGATTCCAAATCCCCTACCCGTTCGGGAAACGAGGTAAACGAGTCAGTCAAGACGGCACTCCCACTCGTTTTCAATTCAGTCCGTCTATTCGTTGAAGATCTGCTTAGCGAGCATCACTTCCTGGTTGACACTGGCGCGGAGATATCGGCTATACCTCCAACCGCTGAAGACCGGAAATGCAACGCTAAGCTCCAAATCTACGCTGCGAACCAAACTCCAATTAGTACTTACGGAGTTAAGCTGGTACAGGTAGATTTCGGCCTTCGTCGCGAATTTAAGTGGGCCTTCATCATCGCCGATATCGCTGATCCCATCATCGGAGCAGATTTCCTTAGCCATTACCAACTGCTTCCCGATGTCAGCGAAGGGCACCTCCTTGATAAGACCACTGGACTTGCCGTTGTAGGTAAACCCCGACCCATCGACTATCCCCCGGAAATTTGCTTGACCATCGCCCACTCAAATAGTCGATTCCAAAAAATCCTCGACAAATTTCCCGGCGTAACCGGTAAAGAAGGCTTACGCCCGAGGATTTCCCCTACCGAAGTCACCCACGATATCGAAACTGTAGGTCGACCGGTGTTTTGCCGTGCCCGTCGTCTACATCCCGAGAAGCTAAAGGCAGCCCGCCTTTCCTTCCAAACCATGCTCGAACGTGGTGACTGCCGACCCTCCAAAAGTGCCTGGTCATCCCCCTTGCATATGCACATGAAACCTGACAAAACATGGCGCATGCTTGGTGACTACAGAGCACTCAACGCACGAACTATCCCCGACAAATACCCTGTCCCGAATATTATGGATTTCCACGCCAGACTAGCTGGTGCCAAATTATTCACCAAATTAGATCTCGTGCGGGCGTTTAACCAAGTCCCGATGACCGAAGAACACATCCCCAAGACAGCCGTCATAACCCCCTTCGGTCTCTACGAATTCCCGTATATGCCCTTCGGACTTCGAAACGCCGCCCAAACCTTCCAACGGTACATTGATGGATTGTTGCGAGACATCGACTACGCTTACGCGTACATTGATGACATCCTCATTACCGCCTCCAACCCCGATGAGCTCGAAGAACGTGTTACCGAGGTCATACGGCGTATCTACAACGCTGGCCTCACTATCAACGGTAACAAGTCCGAACATGAACGTGAAGAGCTCACCTTCCTTGGCCATCGAGTCAACAGTTCAGGTATCAAACCTACCCCCGAACGTGTCCAAGCTGTACTCGATTTCCCACTTCCCAAAACCGTTCATGACCTTAGGCGCTTTCTCGGAATGGTGAATTTCTACCGGCGTACAATTAAACATTGCGCTCACATTCAGAGTAAACTTTTCGCGCTTATCCATTCCAACAAAAAAAGTGACAAAACCCCGATAATTTGGACTGACACTGCCGAAACCGCCTTCCGCGACTTAAAGCAGGCGTTAGCGAATGCTGCTCTTTTGGCGCATCCTGACGAGTCCAAACAACTTGTCTTGGCAACCGACGCGTCTAACCACGCGATAGGGGCTACCCTCTATCAACACGGTGCCGGATCGCTAGAGCCTTTGGCATTTTTCTCCCGCAAATTATCAGACACCGAACGCAGATATCCAACATACGACCGCGAATTACTCGCTGTTTTTGCAGCGGTGAAGCACTTCCGTAACCTGGTCGAAGGGCGTGTTTTCTCCGTCTATACGGACCACAAGCCCCTCACGACTGCCCTGTTTCAGGCGTGCGAGAAAGCTTCACCACGCCAGCAAAATCAACTTGAGTATATCTCGCAGTTCACGACGGATATTCGCTACATCAAAGGAGAGGACAACATAGCCGCTGATTGTTTGTCACGTATATCAATCTCCGCCATTACCTCTCCCTGTGTTGTGCCATACAATGAAATGGCCCTTTGCCAACAACACGACCCTCAACTCGCCCAATACCTCGCAGACCCCAACTCTGCCCTCATCCTCGAATCGTTCAGAGTACCCGGACACACGTTACTCTTAACGTGCGACACGTCCACGGGGAAAAAACGACCCTTCGTACCCGCCAAATATCGGAGAATCATCTTCGATTCGATTCATGGGCTCTCGCACCCGAGCGGCCGGACAACTGCCCGTCTGATCGCTAATCGATTCATTTGGCCTGGCCTACGATCTGACTGCCTACGTTGGTCGAAAGAGTGCACCGCATGCCAACAAGCTAAAATCGGTAGACACACCAAAGCCCCTCTCCAAGCTTTCCGCCCTACCGATCGCTTAAAGCATGTGCACATCGATATCGTGGGTCCGTTGCCGACGGTTAGCGGTCCTCGTCATTGTCTGACAATGATTGACCGCGCCACACGATGGCCTCACGCCATCATGACAACGGATATTTCCGCGGATCGGGTGGCAACACTCTTCGTCCAACACTGGGTGTCCTCCTTCGGCGTCCCTGAAACCATAACGACGGATCAAGGACGCCAGTTCGAAAGCGCTTTATTCAACTCGGTTGCGCGCCAGTTGGGAATACACAAAATCTCAACTACGGCGTATCACCCCCAATCGAACGGCAAAATAGAGCGCTGGCATCGAACTCTCAAAGCCACCATCATGGCCCGCGAGAACTCCAAAGACTCGCGTGGAGAATGGGCAGCCGATTTGCCTCTCATTCTTCTCGGCCTACGCTCGACGGTCATCTCCGATCTCGGCGTATCCCCAGCCCAACTCCTTTATGGTGAAGAGCTCCGTCTCCCGGCTGATTTCTTTGAAGACAGCCCACCAAGTGTCGTCACCCACATCGACGGCACTAACCTTCCTCAACGCATTCGCGAAAGTGCGAATGCGTTCACCCAAATCACCCGCATCCACGGCGATTCCCCCTCATACGTTCCCGCTGATTTAAAATCAGCCCAAAACGTATGGCTACGCGTCGATACACCTCGTAAGGCACTCGACCCACCGTACTCCGGACCGTACAAAGTCCTCAACCGTACGGATAAATGGTTCGAGATCGACATACAAGGACGACACACACGCGTATCGATCGATCGCCTAAAGTCGGCCTATGTCTACACAGACATAGAAGCCGACCCAGATGACTCAACTTCCGTCGATGATCCTTCGGGACCGACAGTTGACTTGTCATCTGAGGTCGTTTTACCTAAAAACGACGACTCACCCCCGAATGCCTCACCCCAACCTTCGACGTCGTCTACACACACAGACGACACGCTCGATTCTTCCCCGATCGTAAATACACACGATCAAAATAAAGAATCGCCTCCCGAAGCGTTATCGAAGGAAAATACACAATCGCACCCCATCGGTCAGTCTTCTAGTCGAACAGCTGACACTATGCTCGACGACGAACCGATTGCGATTTCCCTTCCCCTCCCGCACTCGTCCGAGTCGGCTCACGCAACTGACGACAAGTCAAGCGTTGTAGACGACGACGTATTACGAAAATTGTTTCGTGGCGCCACCCAGTCGCATAAGTACGACGCGTCTTCCTCCTCGGAAGACGAACAGGCCCCGCCTACAAAACGAACTCGTAATATTAATGTGCAACAACAGCTGCCGCAACCGCAACTTCGTTCGTGTTTACGAGACGAAAATAAACGGCGGTTACGGTCAAGAAAACGAGTGAAATTCGTGTTTTAGACACTCACTCTTCTCTTGACGTGCTTGGCTGTTATATACTCTTCATCAAATGCTACACAACAGGCGCTTTTAACTATATGTCGTGTAGCGTAATAGACTGACGATATGTCCCAAGAGCGTCTTTCCCCTAGCATTCCGGATATTTCCGAAGATGAAGAAACAGCCCTTTTAAGGGCTACCCCCCCATTAACAGAGGGTGGTAACGGCGATGCACCGTCGTCTCCTCGTGTAGACGACCATCGCTCCCCCTCTCCCACCTTTTCCTCCCCGACGTCACCAGCTGACGTTGCCCCGTCTCTTTCCACCACGGCTACTGCCACCTTTTCGCCGGTGAAGCAGACGTCGCCTGTACCTTCAACGTCCGATCAAGTATCGGCGTCATCCGTGACGCTTACCTCTGACGGACTAGCACAAGAAGGTACACGCCGTACTCCTTCGCGAGTACCGCACCGGCGACCGACGCTAAGGCAGAAGGTGGAGTCTGCTGCCAGGGGTCGAAGCGCGCCTCTTCGCCAGTACCGGCCTGCTCCTGGGATAGCGGCGCGAGGCTCCGAGTTCGTACAGCGCGGCCTAGTCCGTAGCTCTCGTTCTCGAGTCTTCGTGCCACTCCCTAGGAAGACCGCGTACTCGGTGGAGACGCCGCCTCACGCCCGGACCGCTGTACAATTCAGCAATGCGCGGATTGACACCCGCACATTCGCTGAAGTCGTACAGCGCGTTCAATCCAAGGGACCCTTGCCCGGTTCCCAACCGTCTTCCTCGGCGAGTATCCCCTCTGGGGAATTCCCGCCGCTCAAGACGGTTAAACGGATTGAACCGCTTCCTCTTCGGAAGCGCCGGACGAAAGAGACTGCCACGCTACGAACCAGCGGATTTAAACGTCCGACTGCAGCAGTAAAGCGGTCCCCCCAACCGTCGACTTCTAAAGTCACGGAGGCACCAGTAGCCTCACAAACGGCATCGTCAGTCCCGAAAGGCAAGTCTCCGTTACTTCGCCCTTCGGTCGTACCGACTGCCCCGGAAGAGACCGCGATGGACGTCGACCCATCTCCGGCCCCAACCGTCCATCTCCCACCAACCCCTACGTCGGTCCCTCGACGCGTACTTTCACCAGTACGTGAAGAGGTCGAACCGACAGAAAGTGCTGCCGTCGATAACAACTCCGTTATCGACCCAATGGCAACACCTTCACCGGTAAAAGTCCCCGAGTCAAAGCCGTCCACCTCTCGTAGCAAGAGTCCCCCGGCTGATGACAAACCGGTGAAGCGTCCCCGTTTGAACCGTAAGGCAGGAGGCCGCGCCCGGCGTGAAGCTCGCGCTCGCGGTATGTCTTATATGGAACTCAAACGGGACGAAAGACGCGGCAAGACCAAATCCCGAACTCCCGCTCCATTACCGGCTCCCGTACAGGAGTCCGCCCCGTCTGTGGTACAGCCCCTTGTACTGCAACCGGTGGTTCCTCCTGTACCGCAGAATCAATCCCTGCAGCCGTGGGAGCAATTCACTGCCGCTGTGCTCGCAGCACACAATGCCCTGTCGCTCGCCCTAGCGACAACCCCGATGCCACTCCCACAAGTTGTGATGCCACCGCCCGGAATTCCCATTCCCCCGCATCTACAACTTGCGGCACCGGTTTATCCTCCGGCCATGGTAACGTCGCCTTTAATGGCGGCACCAGTTACCTACCCGCCACCCCTTATGAGCATCCCCACGTCTCGTCCCCAGACTCCGCTCATAAGGCACCAACCTCGAGTGCACCCAATTCCCCAGCCTCGAGCGCCCCGAACACGTCCTTCCCGTCCCACCCTCCCAGCCAACTTCGGTAAGTCCAAACCGAAGAGACCTGGCGATCCTACTTCGTGAACGGTATCCGTGAGTGTAGTAGTGAACGCCGCGCCACACTTGACTGGCGTCACAGGTCACCGTAAGTTTCCTCGGAAACTTACTAGGAGGAGAGTGGTGTGGCGACGGGTGGTCGATGACGAACGAGTGTGTATTACACACTCGTCGACCACCTAGCGGGCCAGCGGGGTAAAACCCGCAAACAACCTTTTTGCGCTCACGGCTGTGTATTTCGTCTGCACAGCTTAATTATTTACTGGGCTCGGCCCGCACATACAATCGTACGTATACACGCAACCGACCAGCTTGGTATTTGTGTGGTGTCGTGTTGTCTACACACACACACCAACAGGAGGATATGCCTTGTATGCGTTTGATTTAACAAATGATTTTTCAGCCAGCATACCAACTCACTGGAATTTGATAAGACATGGCGCTATAAGAGTAGAGTTGAAATTTTCTACATCTTTAACTGAATCTGTAAATATGATTATGTACGCAGAGTTTGATAATATAATAGAAATTGACAAAAGAAGAAATGTTAATTTAGATTTTGGTAGTTAATTAAGTTGAGTATTTATTATTTGTAAATTATAACTTTTCATACTTTTTTCAAATTATTGATACCTACTTGATGTTTTAAATTGTTTATAGACTAAATATATATTTATGTATTTACATTAATTTTTTGTTTTATTTGGTAATATATTCTCCCCACCACTGACAAAACATAATCAAGAGAAGAGGATGTGTACATTAAAGAAAATAGTTAATGTTAATCATTGTAGCGAGTTAATGTATATTATGAAGTTTTGATGAAAAGTTGTTCGAAGTTGTGTTTTGTATAATATTGTTGAGAACAATGGAGGTGTTTATAATTGATTTTCAAGCATTCAAAGATGATCAAAATAATTATGTGTTGAAAGAATTAGCAATACTTTCAGTGTACTCGGATGTCGTTGCTCATTGCTTAATCAAATCACCTTATGAACAAGTGAAGTTACCTACAGCCTGTTGGCAAAGTGTGCGTTATTTGACAGATAATCATCATGGAATAATTTGGGAAGATAGCCTACATGACTTTCAAGGAAGCTGTTAATTTATTGAAAGATGTTACAGCAGATGCTACCTTTTTATATATAAAAGGCAGTGAAAGAGCACGCTTTATTCAGAAACTTACATGAATAACAACATGTGATTTAGATGGTTTAGAATGCCCTCATGCTAAACAATTGCCCACAATAACAACTATTCCAGATTGTTTTTATTATTGCCATATCCCAAAGTATCATACTTACTTTGAGGCATGTTCTCTGAGAAGAGTATATAAGCTGAAAATTTGGTACAAAGAGTATTTAAAGAATAATTCACCAGGCTGGGAACCATTGGAAGAGGAATTGGAAACTCAAGCAAATGTAAAAGACCAAGATGAACACGATCGAATTGAAAAGGGATATGATGTGCCACCCACCCCTATTCAAGTACATTTATGCTGCAGACGAGCTACCAAGAAGAGTAAATTTGCCCGCAAGTCTTATTGTTAACACTGATAATTCATCAAGTGAAGGACGTCATTGGTTAGCTATACACATAAATTCTCAAGAAAATTGTGAGTATTTTGATAGTTTTGGATTCCCCCCATCAAATGTTAATTTTATTTCATTTATGCAGAGAAACTCTCAAATATGGTCTTATAACAATATTGGTTTACAAAGTTATTTTACCGATGTATGTGGTAATTATTGTTTAGTATATCTTTATTATAAATCACAGAATCATACTTTGAAAGATTTTATTGGAAATTTTTCTTTGAATAAGCAGAGCAACGATGAAAAGATTCTACACATGTATAAAACCATCTTCAATTCTAAGGGAAATAAGAAGTTCAGTCCTTTATTGTTAACTTCTAGTACATTCCAAACTAACTACCCCCAAAGAAAAATGTAATTTTAGAAAATGTGACTTGCTTTGGATTATTGAAACCAACGTTAACTAGGTAGGTTCCTATCTCTTGTGGAAAAAAAAGAATTTTGAAGTTAATCCGTGTAACGGTTTTATTTTAGCTGCCTTACAAAAACGATAGACAGGAACCAACTTGAAATTAGAAAGTTTCCTACACTATTCTTATTGATTTATTCTCATATACCCTGTTAATATTCTCCCACTATTTTTTCTCTTTTTGAAATTAATTTTGAAACTCATTCGAACTGCTTCAACAGGAAGATAAAATCATTCTATTGCTGGATCTGTTACATATTAAGTTGTTAACTTCGCTAAGATTATCAAGTGTAAAATTGTTAATACTTATTGAAATAAATTAAGATGAGTAATTTTAATAAGAACAGTGCGCGTAAATTTTCTCAAAAAAGTCCATATTGTGCAAGAAAAACATTTCAAGCTCCTGCAGCCAGGGTAAGCAATGTGAATGCTGTTGATGGTAACCATGTTAACCTTTGTAAGGATAATGTTGATAGAGAAGATATTTCAAAATTTTTCAAAGAACGAACACTTCTGTTCAACACCATTTACAACATCAGTACTGATAAATTTGTGAAGATTGGCCTAGACTTGGAGAAGAATTTTGAACCAACTATGATACTCGGTAAAACTGGATCCAAGCAACTCTTTATTTATTTAACTGGTGAGGACTGGGATGCGTTGAATAATTTTGACGAGACCATCGATAAACATTTAAATTGGTGTACTGGTGAAAATTCATCTGCAGCTTATAGTCTCACAGAAACATTGAGTGTAAGTTTTTGTTTCTTATATAACAAACGGTGTATAAAATTATTTGATTGCAACAATCCTTACGCTGGCGTGTATTTTACTGATTCTACTTGGAAGTCTTATAAAAAATAGAATCCTTGTATTTCTATTTTTGTCGATAATTTAAAAGAAATAATTGAAAGCATGAGAACCTCGTATAACTTAATTTATAATGAACTTCTTTCATTTTTTCATTCTGTTTCTGAAATTACTAAAGAACAAGTTGAGATTAAGTTTAAAGATATTTACTTTAATCATTTTGCTACGAATTACGATAAAACTACAACTGAACTAAGATGCGTTGCCGAATTAACTTCTATTGGAACTTCTAAATTTTTTAGTGACCTCGCTTTGGTAAAAATTGAAGTAAATGATATTGTTAATCTTAACTTTTTTACTGAAAATTATTCTTAGGTATAAGATATTCATATTATTATATTTATATACCTATATCATTACTCTTTAATAAATGAACTGAAAAAATTTTGTTTGTCAACTTAATCATCAATAGATGAATCAAATTGAGAAATATATCAACTGAATATGTTAGCAATAATAAAAGAGAAAAAAAGCAAGTAAAAAAATTGCATTAAGAGAGAACAAATTATATTACACAAATATTTACAGAACAAGAAAGTACCTACAAACAAACACACATGCACAAAATAAAAAAAATTCAATCACAATGACCAAAAGGTAAGGTAGATAAATCTTCAAGGAGACGTCACTTTGGTTGGATACGATTGTATTTTTTCACCAGCTGTGTTGTTACAACTGACCAGGGACATTTTCTGGTGATCTTATTACTATATTTAACTCTCAAAGTTTCTGGACTCTCCTCCAACACAAATTTTTTCATCGAATCAAAATTTACAATCTTAGAAGCTTCATAGTTCAGTGTTATGCCTCGCACTTTACAAACAGCAAATTCTTCACCAAATGACTGCTTTACCTTATAGCCATAATTCTTTGGACCCTCTATCAAGAACAAAACAAAGAAAAAAATTAATAAATAAGGAAAAAATAATAATTTATTCTATATTATGTAGATTTATAAGGAACTCACCACAAATAAATTCTGAAACATAAGCTCCAGGCCACTTGTCAAGCTCGTCAGTCATTTGACCCAGAAAATCACCTTGTTCTATTTGTGTGTCTTCATCTTTCTCTGTGAAAAATACGCTATCCGTGTCGCAATAAATAACACGGCTACCTAAAATTTAAAAAAATTGAATTTATCAGTGAAGAAGATACTGTCTGTGTCACAGTAAATAACAAAATTAGGTAAGTACCTAAAATTTCCAAAAATGAATATAAATGTAACCGAGCTTGTGCAGTGACATAGGCAGCTATTGCAACATTTGTAAAGTCAGCAGGTATTGTATCTTCGAATCTCTGTGACCAACTCACAACTAACATTTCCCTAAGAATCAAGATGTCTGTTACTTCTATGATAGGATTGTGTAACAGTTCTTGCAACTTCTCATTTGAATCGATAATACTTGTTTGGGGAAGATCAGATCGTTAAGAAAATTTTCCCCTGAAAAAATTAAAAAAATGTTTAAAAAAACAAGTGATAAATTGTATTTGAATATATTACCAGTTAGTGTTCTTACCACAGTGAGTTAAGGGCCATTTTAGCTAAGGATCGGAGTCCAGGATTTGATTGTATTTTTTGTGGATCTAAAGTTACTTTTTCACAATTTTTCATTTCAGAAATATAGGCAGCCTTATCTTCGTCTGTCTGCACTCTTGAGGGATAACCAGAAGATTCCTGTTTAATTTTAAGGAAAGTATCGATGTATCCCACAAAGATTCCACGTCCATTCGTAAATCCAACATTCCATTACTTTCAAAACTCTGTATCCAACTTCAATAGCCTTTTGCAACTCACAAATGGCATAAGTTCCCTTTATTTGATGTTTCTCATCATTGTGTTGGCATGTGGTATGGTCTGAGTTTCTCATGCAAGTGTTGCAGAGACCAAATAGGAGTTTCCCATTTATTTTTACAGGTAGTATAGGAAATAAAAGCTGTTTTGGAGCCAGAATGGTTACTTTTGCAAACCCAACCAGATTAGAAAAATCTGTGGGCATACTATGCTCATCAGTTAGTATCGTGGGATGACCAAGTGGAAATTTTCCATACTTACAGATGTATGGGTAGAGACAACAGACATCTAAGTAACGGATGACAGTAGTCTCATCAGCAGAAGCATATTTTTTAAACATTTCAGTGCGACCACCGAAAAATGCCTCTCGGGGATCTAGAGGTTCTTCAAATGACAAACTTTTAACGAAAGAATCTACTACTGGTTTTGCGATACACATCTCGATAAATTTACAACCCCACATTTCGATAACTTCGTATCCAAGTAACTTCAAGTGGTCTGTTTTAAATGATGTATTTTTGAACCATATATCCATTGTGTCGTAAATACTAGTTACTTTGATTGGAACTGATCGATCAGGGAAGCATGTTGGACAACCATGAAAATAACAACCCGTTAAAGTAAAAATAATAATTAGAATCGAGAAAAAAAATCAGAATATAAGAAAATATGTTGGTAATATACACACGTGGTATTCAAAAATTGTTTTTCTACCATTAAAGCTGGGGCAGTAACCGTCTACTTTATATCCACCAATTCTGACTTCTGTTCCATCTTCAGCAGTTAATATCTTTATTTGGTATAGGTGTTGCATATACCTCAACCATTTTAAGGCTTCGATAGACTGCTTATCACCAGATTGGTAACCCTGGTATGGAATAAGCCCTATTTGTTCAGATTTTAAGTATCTGGTACGGAATAATTTCATGCATGCACCAGCCATTGTGACATTTTCTACCGGATGTATTCCTCCAATTTTGATGAACAGGTTTCAGAATTTCAACGTTGCACGACGAAGAATGTCAACATCTGACCTACAGTATGCCTTCATCTCCTCGGCAAAGTTGAAAACCTTACCCACTAATTTTTCTTTTTTGTACCATTTAATGAATTCCTCTCTTTTCTCTGCTCCCATTTCATCAACACCATAATAACACATATCAGGTAACTCGCCCATAAATTCCTGATTTTGTTGAGTATTAAAAAAGTGAGGAAAGTAGCCTTTCTTCAACTCTTTAATACCTATCATTTTAGGAAAAGCAGAAAGGGGAGCGTTGAAAAAGTTTAGTGAGTCCCAAAAGATGAGTTTATCATACTTTATATGCTGAATCAGCCCACCATTTAGGATAACATCTGGTTCCCAATGGAGGGTTTCCACCATATATTTCAGTAAAAACTGTCCATCGTACCCCTTAAAGTTGTGAGCAATTACATAAATTTTGTCAAATTTTGGAACATGTTGCCGAATGTAATCAAAAATTTTACCTAACAATATGTTACCTTCACACTTATCCAAAATGTTTTCCCTCTCTCCACATTGCAAGCAAGGAGTAACCATTTTCTCATCATCACAACTGCTGCACTGCTTTTGAATAACACAGTAGTTAAGGATATGCAGACGTTCATAGCTTGAGGAAATAGAGGATTGGTCCTGCTTGCATTCAAAGTCAAAAAATATAAAAAGTTTAGGTTTTCCCTGTTTCAACTTCAAAGGCTGAATGAAACATAAATGAGTTGATGGTAAGTATTTCCCACAGGTAACTCATAATCCATAACCACACTTATGTTCCTTTATTTTTTGTAAACTGAAAATGTACCGGCATTCTGGACAATATTTAATAATGTCGCACACTGACTTCTTCTTCAAAAAGTGAGGAAGGAGATGTTGTTGTAAACAGCCAGGACTATTAAATATTATCGAGCAGCCTCTACATTTTTCAGTATAATTTGGAATTGCAGTACAGACAGGTTTCTTGTGACATTTCTTGCATGATTTAGGACATTTATGATTTGCCAAGACAGAATAACCTATATGACAGTCACGGCAGTAATAGGGATAGGCGCAGAAAGCGGTAATTGAATTGATAAGATTGGAATGATTGTTCGAGTAGAACAAATCAATGTATGAAGAGGAATCATTTGTTGGATCTTCAAACATGACCCTCCTTGCTCGATAATCCTCAAATACTGTAATTTTGAACTCTGCTAGATGTGTCTGAAATTGGCGTAATGCATCTATACACCCTCCAATTTCTGAAATATTTACTCTCGCATCGAGACATAACTTCTTTGCACATATTTCTTGCTGATTTCGTCCTCGCCTCATATTATCATAATCCTTACAATTTTGGCGAGAATTGTTTTTTTTAAATAATGCTATACCCGTAACTATAGCTCTAGGTAAGTATAAGTTGTCAGTATTATTAAATAATATGATAGAGTGTTTGTTTTTACGTAAGAAGCATGGGTTATACAAATTGCTTCCCCAAACTCTAGCTTCACCATCAGGTGCGTCAATAGAAGTGAAACGCAGGTGGAAATGTCCTCCAGCAAGAAATTTTTCATTACTTTGTATGGCCTTTTCAATTTGGAGGTAAAGAACCTCAGCATCGAGCTGATCTGAACGGCGGTAAGATATCCCAATTGGTTTACACTCAGGATCGTTGTTACTTAAAACTAGTCCAACTTTATCAGCTGGCTTAGTTCCTTGCTTAACACGATCAATGATTTTTGGGAGAGCTTTATTAATTAGATCGAGCAGGTTTCTATTTGTCTTTAGTTTGAAGGTTAAATGCCGAGTGACCATATGAAATTTGTCAGTTTTAACGATGTTCTCCCCTTGCAATTCCAACAGATCATCTGTAATCCATTCAATATTATCTATTAGCGATAAAAAAATGAATAAAAAGCTACTACTTTCACCATCCAGTATAATCACGGCTTGATACCAATGAAAAAACTCTACCACAGTAACTGCTCTATTATAAAATTCGGTTTTAAGACAAGTATACAAGTTATAGTACATAAGTCACCTACAGATCATGGTACTAAATTTTATAGTCCTTAGTTGAAAAATTATTTTAGAACCCAAAATTGTGATAAAAAGAGCCTATTCATTGATGTCTGGAAAGAATTATTATTATCACAAAAAAAATGCTACGTTGGTATTTAAATGTACCTATAGCTATTGGTGAATTAAAAAAAAAAGATAATAATAATAATAATTATAATGGAATGTCACCTACAGATCATGGTATTAAATTTTCGTAAGCATTGATTGAAAATTTTTAATTTAGATTCCAAAATTGTGATAAAATAAGAGCCTACCCAGTGACATCCGAAAAGAATTATTAATATTATTATCATTATTATTAAAATACTAAATGCCTAAATGTGCCTATAACTACTGTAGTATTTAAAAAAAATAATAGAACTGGCCCCGAGTATAATTAAAATTTATAACATAAAAACACTTGCTTTACCTAGAGTTTCTTTATTAGCTGTTGCGGGGCCATGATTATCAGAACTTGGCTGCTTCGACGTAATATTTAATGGGTCATCTTCAACCATGTCTATCGTTGATATCATATCATTAATGGGTACTGGTTCTGAAATTCATATATATGTTTTAATTTTTTCAAGTATTAAAAAAAGATGGCAAAAAATTGATAATTATTACAGGTTTAACTCACCCAGATTTTCCATGTTGGTTATTATTGGGCCAAAGTTACCCGCATTTGGGGAGGGCATGATTCGTGATGGTCCAGCTTCAACTAAGTCTGTCATTGATATCATATCATTATTGGGTACTGGTTCTGAAATTCATATATATTTTTTTTATTTTTTCAAATATGAAAAAAGATGGGGAAAAAAATTGATTATTATTACAGCTTCAACTCACCCAGTGTTTCCATGTTAATTATTGATGGACCAAAGTTACCAGCATTGGGGGAGGGCATAATACGTGATGGTCCAGCTTCAACTAAGTTTGTTATAGGTGTACCATTATTGATAATTGGTTCTGAAATTTTGAAGTGTATAAAAAATTATGAAAAAAGTGAAAATGTGTATTAGAAATTGATTTATAAATTTTTCTTCCTTACGTGGTTCCAATTGCTCTACTGATGCAATACAAGTATCATCACCTTCCAAATCCTGAATCATATCGCACATAGCACATAACAACTGACTATCATAGTCTTTAAATTTTGTACATTTTGGTCCCAACATACTAGAAAAAATAATGAAATTTCAATTTTTTCACTGGAGTATTATTCAACAAAAAAATTATTTTAAATGTAAGGGGGAAAATGTTGAAAACTCACTTTATTTAGTTCACTTTTTTCTGAATCACTGCTCCAAATTCACGTCACGTTATTTTGATAACTATACTTAAAATCACGATACTGTATGACAATTCAACTGCAGAAATCTATACCTAATGAAAACACAAAATATTTCTGCAAGGATGGAATCACACTCATTCTTACACTTTCTCTTCACTAACTGGTATTTTTACTGGAACAAAACAACCCTATATTGGTTATCTACCATCAACCTTCATCTGTATTTTTTCTTTTAATGTGTTAGTGTGCTCAGATTGGTTTATCTTCTTGTTACTTTAATGTATACCACTACTAACGACCCTGGCATCTAAAAACACATTAGTATTGACAAACATTTTCTCTTCCTATTCCTTTTTTTCATTCAACATTGAATGAGCCCTGGGTTTGCTGAGTTTTGTAGGCATTGTGAACACAGTTGAAGAATTTCCCTTTCCCCTCCCCCGCAAAATACTTCGCACAATCTCTCTCGCCAATGCTATTCCCACTTTCTCTTTTTTTCTTATACCCACAACAACAATAAAAACAGCAAAAATAACAACAACAAAGAATGACGACAACAATGGTAAAGGTTTGATCCCTTTCCCTTTACCTAAAACCTGTATATTAGCCTGTTAAAATAAAAATGCCATCTAGTGTAATAACAAGTAATGATCTTGTAGAACTCATGGAGACAAACAAAAAGGTTTTGGCCGTATTATTTTTTTTTTTACCATTGTTGTTTCAGAGATGAGGGCTTTCATGTGCGTGTGTTGAATATGTTGCATATTCAATCATTTGAAGGCAAAATTTTCAAAAGATAGTACACATAGTATGAAGGTAGCGGGTTTAAATCTAGGCAGCGGAACATTTTTACCCAGTTTACTTGTAAACAGGGTATTAAAATTGTCATCATTGTGGGATTAGGGGAGGGGTAATGAAAATTATCCGGTTGATGAGAAAAGAAAACGATTAGTACTCTTTTCTCATTTTGACATAATTTTTTTTATGTATGTATGTATGTATGTATGTATGTATGTACGTATGTACGTATGTACGTATGTACGTATGTACGTATGTACGTATGTATGTACGTATGTATGTATGTATGTATGTATTGCCCAAAATTTTGGGTTCACGGTTTTGAGAAAACTTCCAGGTGAATATGGCTGAAATTTTCACGAGAGTTAATTCTTGTATTGGAGCAGGTTTGAAAGAAGTTTTTTGCCTATTGGTTGATTTGTTTCTTAGAAAACTGGAAAACAAAAAATATCTGAGAAAGTCATTTTTCCTGGATTCTGAGAAAACAACAACAAGGGTCGGACTGAAAATTTCACGATAAATTTTCCTTATGATGGTACAAGTCTCTTAGAAGTTTGGCGCTTATTATTTCAGTGGTTCTTGACAAAACTAGAGAAGCAAAATTGCTGAAAAGAATTTTGGATTAATGGTTTTGGAGAAACTATTGGAAGGATAAGGCTGCATTTTTACGAAAGAGGGTTCGCATATTGGGGCAGGTCTGAATGCAATTTTTTATCTATTCATTAATTAGTTTCTGAGAACACTAGAAAACAAAAATTTCCTGGAAAAGTCGTTTTTCCGGGATTATAAGAAAATGATGAAAGGAATCAATCTTAAATTTTCACTTTGAACTTTCCTTATGTTGATGCAAATCTCTTGGAAGTTTGGTGCCTATTAATTCAACAGTTTCTAAGAAAACTGCAGAAGAAAAATTGCTTGAAAAAAATTGTGCTCACGGTTTAAAAAAAAAAATCAACAGATAGGACTGAAATTTCTACAAAAGATAGATATTGTATTAACAAAGATTTTAAATAAATTTGGTTCTAATTGTTTCAGTAGCTTTTGAGAAAAATGGAAAACAAAAAATTTCTAGAAAAGAGGTTTTTAGCGATAAAACATCAATAAATCTATATTTAACGATATGGATAACTATTAACAGTACTTTGTAATTTCTGCAACTGAAACTATCAATGAAATATCTACATATCAAATATGTTTGTGAGATATACATAGATATCAATTCATATCGATATGAATATTGATTAATACCGATATTATTTTAAAATTTTTTAAGTGAGCTCTCTGTCTCTTTCTGTCTCTCGCTCTCCATCTCCATCTCCATCTCCATCTCCATCTCCATCTTCATCTCCATCAGAAAACAGGGTTTTCTAGAGAAGCATTGATGCGCTACTTTTTTTCTTTTTAGAATTAAAAAAAATTAACATAAGATAATATGCTAAAATTTCAACAAATTTCTTGCGATTTCACATAAATTTAACTTTGTACGTATTGAAGGTAGGACCTAATCGAAAGAACGCTTTTTAATATACTCCATGGGAACAATAAAATGCACTCATCGAAAATCAGATTTGAAGAATTTTTTTAACTTTCTCATTTGATTTAACTATGAAAATTTTGAACATATGGGAAACTTGTATCTCTGAAACAACCAGTTTCAAAGCCCATGTTGATAGGAACTTTTCGCTTCTCTCGATGAGTTCTACAAGATTTATTTGGATTAAGAGACGAATTTTAGATATCCCACATACTCGTAACTTAAATACCTATGTTCGATTAAAGCTCCATTGCTCCAGAAATTTATTTCCATTTTAGTTGAAACAAAATTAATGTGAAACAGAACTCGCTTTTTGAAACAAGTAAATACCAATATTTTTTTAATCAAACTTAACTGTTTTTTTCAGTTCAATAATCACTACAGAAGAAAAAATTAAACGCCTTTACATTATTGATCACGTGTACGGAATCACATTCTTTTCATAAACGAAAAGAAGAAACTTTTTTTATTTTCACGTAATAATATGCAAATTCTATCAAGTTAGAAATTTTCTTTGAAATAAAATGTCCTCTTATGACTTCTCTGAGGGGGAAGAATCCCAAGGACTTCAGAGGTCACACTGCGTGATTTCATGTCCATTCATAATAAAAAATCAATGAACTTCTTAATGTGGATACCATATACGTCGAGTATGATAACTCGCTAACCATTTCTATTTTTGTTAAAAGAGGAGGAATGAGAGGGGAATAACATTAAAAAGATTCTTTTTCAAATGACTGACCAATAAAGTACACAATGAGAGCGGACTGAGCATAATTTTAATCTGAATAAAAGATTTTTATATTTTTTATATTAGATGACGGAAAACATGGTCCCAAATAATTTATCTCATTGGTATCGAATAAATTCGAAAATGAGGCTACAAATATATTTTTTTTTGTCGTACTTTTTCATCAAAACTTTAGAATGTTACGCAAAATAACCCCTTAAATTCGAAAGTTTTCTTTTTATATGTGTGTTGAAGCATAAATTTATATAAATGGATGAAAAAATTCCTGAAAACTTTGTCGAATTACAGGAAGAAGGAACAAATAAAACCAAAAATTTGCTTCAAAAAAAAAAAAAAATGATTTTATGAAATAAAATTTTGATATAACGCATTTTCGTCGTGTACCCGCAAACGAAATTAATAATTAATTTTTATTCGATGAAAACAATGATCATGTGATGGAATTATTGTTTTTTTCTTTTTTAGTAAATATGTGGCTGTGAAAATTTAGTGATCGACATTGACTGAGATTTAACTATCGTAAATTGTATTTTAAATTTTTTTGAAAGATGGTGCTGTATGAATAGAAGAAATAATTCACGACACACTTTTTTCAAATTCATGATTAGCTGAGCTTAAAGCTACATTATAGCGTGACTTTAACCTAAATAGTAATTGTACGAGAAGCATGAAAAATAGACTATACAGGGTGATTCACATTTCAATGCAACATAGGAAATAGTTATTTGTGATACAAATGTATTAAGGGGTGATTTTGATCAGACTGTGATTTTTCTCTGGCTTGTGCTGTAAATCACACGAGTATCAATCACCTACTACATATACACGTGTGTCACACCATACATGAATTCCAATAGACACTCATGAAGGATCGATGTGCAAACATAATTGTTTGGTTGTGAGCCTGCGCAACACCTACACACCAACAGTTGCAATATTGTAAGACTTACAAGTTATGATTTTAATTCTTGTTTTAGCCCCTACTAGAGTACTAGACCAAGCACTAAGATGTTTACCCATTAAAAAAAAAAATTGGTATAAATAAATATTTTGGCAATTGGCAAACATATAAGCACAAACTATCACCTTCTAAGCAACCTGATCTTATGGCATAGTGGTGAAGGTGCTGGCTTCCTAAATTGACAGCAGTTTGAATCCCCAAAACAGAGAAACTTTTATAAAAAAAATAATAATAAAAGATGTGCAGAGGGACCAGTGTATATAAGACAAAGTGACGACTGCGCCAAAGACTGTGCATAAACATTTTATACATGAGTTCTAAATGGTTCTAAAATCGCTTGCTTAATACAATGTCAAGATGCGTATGAAAATGTAGTATATGAGCTGATGTTGCAAAAATAACATTTTAGTGCGTCTAAAATTGACTCACCATGCTCTTTTCATGAAAATATAACAGCGAATCAATATTATTCATTATTCGATGCACCAGGAAAACACAGTGCAAGTAAAAAGAAATGAAATTGTTTAATACCTACACGACGAGGCAACAAATTACACTTAATCAGGTTTATTGAATTTTGGTGCTGATATCGTTGGTCGGATTATCATTGAGTCTATTTTCATCGAGGTACTAATGAGAAGGTTTGGGTATTCTGATCATACCTACGCATTTAGTATTTTGTTTGCTGGGTTATCGTTCTTAACTTGACGCTACGACGTCACATGCATGTCATTGTTTCTTTTCTCCGATGCACTGTTGAATACGATACCTCTTTGATTTCGAACGAGTGAAATTACAAAACGGCTCAAACGTGTCAACCTCTCGTCACTCAAGATGCATGAATTCTAGAACAATTAATTTTTTAGTCTGATTTGCTCAGAATTAAGCCCAAGCAACTAATGATAATCACGACTATAAGAAAAATACAAAATATTTATGTCAATGTTAACAAAAGACTAAATATTGGAGCCATTATATTCTTAGTGAGGATCGATGAACTTACTGAATACAGACACGTAAAGCTGGTTTCAAGAATGTCAAGAACCATGGATTGGGGATATTTATTTTCTATCAGAGAAAATATAGGTGAACGGATTATTAAATAAATTTTCGAACTTTAAATAAACATAACGATCATGGGTTACTAATATGAACACAACAATTTCATGACTAATTAATCCAAACTCACATGTTAAAACGTTTAATGATATACCTATCGAGTATCCTATGATGGTAGATAGGAATCTTAAAATAGGTTTAACGAACGTGGCGTTCAAAAAAAAAAAGTATTATATTCACTTAGTATGCTCATTCCGAATTCTCAAACAGAATTTTATATGCTAAAAAACAAAGAAATATAAGGAGCATCCATCAAACTGAGTTTTGATATTTTTGCCATAGGATCTGATGTTTCAGCGAATGTTCAAACCTCTCATAGACTGATAAATATTTTTTCAACATATTAACCATTTTTTGGAACCAAAATTTCTTGCAGAACTTTTGTGAATGTTGACATCATAGTTCCAGCCCTATGTTTAAATAGGTACCAGTTAAAGTCAACAACCGTACGAGGCCAGAAGTTTGTTAAATACGTAAACAAATTTTCTAGAGGTCTCTGCCATGCTGTTTTCTCTATTAATGAAAATATTTCCAACCGAGGAAAAATAAAAAATAAAAAAAGAAGCCAGTATAAAGAATTTTTCACTCAAACAATACAATCGTTCCGTCGGGAAAATAACACATTTGTAAGAAATTTTCTTCCCATTTCGTAGTGTTTTTTTTTCAATAGAATTGATTTTCGTACAGTCCCGTCTTTGGAGACGTTTTTTTACGTAACAAAAAGTTATTCGTCCAAATCCCATGCAAACCAAACAAATGGCCGCCTTTCCGTTTCAGACTATTCGCATAATAAATAAATGGTTCTAGTTTTTTGAGTCGCCATTGCTGATGGATCTGCAATGTTTTACCATAAAAAGGGATAAATTCGTAGATTAAAGTTGAAAAAAAAAATGACGAGTGTTGACAACAGAAAAAATTTTTGTCAAATTGTTTCACTGAAAAAAACAATCCGACAATATACAAGCGCTATATTATGATAAAGGTAATTACGCTTTATTTTACGCCTTCATGAATGCAAATTTCACATAATTCCGCAGCTCAAGTGTTAGAATTTTGTTTTTGCAACATTCACCCGAAAAATACCTTTTTTTGTGCGCCTTTATATAACAAAAAGTCGGGAATTTCAATACGACATGAAAGTACCGACGGCTCAATTTTTGGTTAAATTGAAAGGTAGTAAAGAAAAAAAATAATAATAAATTTATTTATGATCTTATTTGAGGAAAACAGAGTTTTTTCCTGTATTTTTGTTTTTGGTGGGGCTTTGTTGAAAATTGTTTTTTAAATCGAATAATTATCAGTTAATTCTAGAAAAATTAATTGTGTTGTTATCTCCAATTTTTTGTGAGATGTGGAGAAAGGAGGTTACGAATGGATGTTACAATTTTTAGGTGAAAAAAAGTAAAATAGGTGATTTCGATACGAGTGTGTATTTTGCACCAGGAGCCGAAGACGAATGCTGCAAATCACACGAGTATCAATCTCTTCTTTGCACGTGTGTCACACATTATTATTTGAAACACCCCCAATCTCCCCCAAAAAATGGCTATAATTTATTTATTATTTTTCAGATCCAAATAATATTTAATAAATTTATTTTTTCAATCCGAATAATTTTTATTTGGATTTTTTACAGTTTGCTTGTTTTGAAACTGTTTTTGAAAAATACGATATTTAGTCCCTAGCGAGAAATAATAAAAACTGAGAAAGTAACCAACATAATATGTGAAAAATTAATCAACCTGTGCGAGAAATTCATCGAGATATGAGAGAAATTTTAGTTGCAAATACGCATGTGCAAAAGATAATTTTTTGTCTTCGTATCAAAATTTGCTGCTTTGTGTTCCATCAAAGTGCGTAAGAAAATGTACTTTTGGGAATGGTGTTGCAAAAATAACTATTCCGACACAACTGCATTAAGTATAGGTGATTGTGCTACAAGTGTGATTTTTCCAGTGCGAGCCGAAGGAAAGTTACGCCCGATTCACACTTGGCTAGTTTTTTAGCTACCAGCTAGCTACTTGGGACACTACCTATTCTGTTAACAGTTGAAGTCACTATGCCATTTTAATCAATAAAGTCAACTTTAATTTTGGTAAGAGTCTGGTAAGAATTTCATTAGAATCTCATATGGTAAACCGCCAAGTTAAAGTGGATTTTAAATGGTTGAAACGGCGTAGTGAATTCAACGGTTAACAGATTAGCACTCTAATAGCCTGGTTAGTAGCATAAAAACTAGCCGAATGTGAACCAGTCTTTATGCATGTCACACGAGTAACAATCATCTACTACGCACGAGTGTTACACACTAGTTTTTGCAACACCCCTCAAAAAACAAAAATTTAAGTATAAGGAAAAAAATTGTTATTGGTACCTTATTAATAAAAACGGCAAGTTTTCCAATAATTTTGGTTTTTTATTTTGTTTGTTTTCAGTTGGGTAGCCAAGGATGAATTAAAACTAGTCGAATGTTGATTCAAGTAAATCTTTTTTTCTTTCTAGTAGTACTAACTCCAGTTTTCTAGCTTAAACAGCGGTTGAGGATTTATTGATGAGAGGTTTTAAGTTTCTATTAATTTGCGGTTTTTTGATTCATTTATTTTGAAGAAGCTAAAGACGATTAAAAATTTAGATGAAAAAATCTGAAATCTTATTCTTTTTCCAGCAACTCCAATTTTAGCTCTTTAGTTTGAATAGCGGCTGAGGAATCATTGACAGTTAAATAGGAGAGTTGAGAGTCATGTTCAATTAAAGTGGCAACTTGACAATCAGTTTTACAAGAATCAAGGAAGCCCAGAAATTTCGTAATGTTGGATAAATCATAGTGCGCATGCTCAGCTATAAGACAGTGATTTAATAATGTAATCAAGTCTCGAGAGGCGCACGGGCGAAATTTCACTTTTTTACATTGGGGTATAAAATGTCCTACTTCACGTACAGTTAAAACGCACGGAAACGTCTGTTTTTGAGGTGGGTATTTTAAAAATAACTATTTTAGACTTCGACTTATCATTAAGGCACAGTCTACCCATTTGATGAAGAAGGAATTTTGAAGATCGAAAAATATAAAAACAAAATATTAACAAAGAGATAAAGTTGAAAAAAAAAAGAAAAAACAATATATATTAGCTGTGTCGATTGTTCTATATCTGTGTGATATATTATTATGTATGCATAGGTATGTAATATGTTATCCATATCACGTCCCATATAGAATAGCCTACATAAAACCATATAACTTGAGGCTATCATAAAAGGAAGAACAGGAATTTTATAAGCGACGAAATTTATTTAAACGTCGAGTCTTTGCAAACAAATCCGAATATATAAAACGAATTTTCAGGTAAAAACCTATTTTTGCGTAAAATACACTTTTTCCTCCTTCCCTTCTGCCTCCTGCATAGTTTTTTAATCAAAAAAGTAGGTGCTCTGAAAACAACGGTGTTATATGGAAAACCGCATAAACTAAACAAAAATGCATAAAATTTTTCGCATTATGAGAAAATATGTTGACGAGGTTTTTTTCTTCTTTCTCCGTTATTTGTGTTTTCTTTTCTTCTTTTTATTCATCCTTATGTCCATCTCCCTTTTATTTTTATCTGTCTCTTTCTTCTTTTTCCTATACCTCAGTTGAAATTATTATACGTGCGTTATAGTATAAAAGAGCCTCTAAATGACGTGTAAGAGAAGTGCTTTTTATAATTTACATTGTATAATAGTCATTTACATTATGGTAATTTCTAATGATGAGTGAAAAGTTTCTTCTTTTTTTATTCCAATAAAAATACTAACGAAACTTTTGAATTTTGCTTTATTGTTTTTTGAGGTAATATTTACGTTGTACTACGTAAGACAGCAAACTGCAGGAAGACGTTTATTTATACTTTACTTTTGAAAATGATGACGGATGAGAAATTAATGAGATTAAAATATATATTAACATCAATTGATTTAGTTACCCTCACTCAGCATGAAATTAGCTAGTGACCCAATTCTCAGTGCGTTTGAACGCGAAACTAAATAAGTTGTAGATTTTACTTAAATTCAAGTAATTTACAGACATTCAGCTCTTTTTCAGTGAATTTAACACAAAATTTCAAAAAAAGAAATATATCAGACATTGTATTTTGTATACTTCAGTATGGAAAATTGTGGGGACGTTTCCCTATTTGCCTCCCTCAGGGATCGGCCCTGCGTCGACAGACGGGTCGCAGACCAAAGTCTGCGACCCATACTAATTGTGCATTACACGTAAAACAAACTTTATCGTCTGTATGCACTCATACAGACGATGCGTTTCTGTGTTTACCGGTAAGGTGGTAAACTGAGGAAAGTGAGTATGTAATACTTACATACTCACTGACTGTATACGTGCTGTGGTCCGTATAAGGTACCGCATCGCCTTTGGACGATTGCCCCAGTGTAATGGTATAGTTGTTACAAATAAACACAATAGTAGTTTAAGAGTATATTATTATAAAAGGTGAACAGATTATTACAAAGTATGAACAACGTAAGAATGAAATACGAATAATAGATTGAGTGAATAAAGGTGAATAATAATGAATAATAATATACAGAACATTAGACTATTTATAAGGGTGAAGTTCGAGTGATTTGAATTGGGTATTGTGGGAGATATGAATATGATTGGTTGTTTGAGGAAAATGTATTTAAGGTAAAACCAATGAAATTAAAAGGAAATGACAAAAGTAGGAGTGTTTAAGAAATTAATAAGAATTGGAATTATTGCAAGGTATCAAAATATATTTGTAGAAAAGATAACATCATGGAATATAGACGAAAACAGTTTATGGTGTACCGGAGGTGATGTCATCAGACAAGTCAAGACTTGAAAGACAAGTTTGAACTAGTCTTAAATGACGTGAATGAAAGGAAGTGTAAGTAGACGGAAATATGAAGAATAATGTGGGAAAATACGAATTAATAAAGTACGAGAATATTTGAAATAATATGTATGAAAATATCATTACACCCCAGTTAGGAAGTATGCTTTGTGTACGGTTAGGCACTTAAACCGGCTGGCTACTGGTACCAAGAAATAATTCGGTCGCCCCGCACGTAAACCACTGTCTCCCTCAAAGGTTCCATGAACCCCATGTAAAAATGATAAAATGTTAATTATTTGTGATATAATTATGTAGCAAGTGCGAAAATTCGGTGATTTTGATAGGCGTTTGACGTTTGCAGTAGGAACAAAAGGTAATTGTAATCCTCTACTTTGCACGTGTGTCACGCCCTATTTTTTGTAACACTCCGAAAAAGTTTCACTATGATGAGAAATTTATCTAAAAAAACTCATCTTCGAACACGCAATTTATGAAAGGTGTGTAAAAAGTAGTGTGCGTAAATTAGGTGAAATCAAAGCTAAGTTCGTTTGTGGCTGAGACAGCAGAGTATAAAATGAATGAATTATCAGCAAGTGTCCATGTGGGAAAATTCTTACTGTTTTCGTCGTGTTAAAAAACGCTTTAGACTGCAAAAGTGTCTTCTTTTCAGGTGTATGTTGCAAAATACCTTTCTAGTTATTTGTGATATAAATACGTGCGTGAAGTAGTAAAACACATACTATTTTCTATAATACCCACCATTAATATAAATATAAAGAAGGAATCCAAAAAAACAAAAAAAAAAACAAAAAACAAAAAACAAAAAACAAAAACAAGCGGCCTACTATTTTCAAATAGAGTACATGATGTGTAACAAGTAGTGAGTGAAGTAGGAAAAATTTAAAGTATGAATGCGAAGTGTGCCAAACTTGAATTAATTTGTAAGGCGCTCATACGAATTTTTACTTTTTGGCACCTTGAAATATTCGCCTCTTTACGAACGTAAGTTAGATAGCAACATACTCGACATGTTTACTCTGCAGTTTGTTTGAAAACTGAATATTAAAATTAACCTTACAAAATAATTAGGCGTGGGGATAGTGAAAATTTTCCATTTCATGACGAAAGAAAGCTATTAAGACCATTTTCCAATTTTCATCTAATTTTTCATGTTTATTTAATATATTATGTAGGTGGGTAGATAGGTATCATGTACGAGTGTATCGCCTGAATTTTTTGTTCACACTACCGAAGGAATCGGGCTGAAATTTCCAGTAAAAAGGTAGTTGTAATGAAATCATACAAAGGTAAATAAGTTAAATGGATCTTAGAAACTAAACAATAACAGAAAGCCAGCTTTCTTTTGAACTGATTCAGTTAATCTGGAAATGGTAAAAGCTTTCTTCACTTCTTGACCAACCTTCATTACGTTGCTCAAATTATGCAGTTATCATCCAAAATTGTCACGCGTCGTGCTGGAAAATTATTTACAAAAACTCTGCTAGAAAATTACTTTTCACGACAAAAGGACTATTAAATTATCATTTTTTTGTTTGTTTGTGAAAATAGCTCAATCCGACTCCGACTCATTGTATCCGTGAATCTTTGTTGCATAAGGTGGTTGTTGTTTCGTACGATTTGAATTGATTTAATGTCTGCGCGCATACACACACACACACACACACACACACACACGCACACACACACACACACACACACACCACACATGTAATCTCTCACGATAATAAATTATGCGTATCTTCCCAATAAAAATTAATTAGAAATATTTCTCTGTTCATGCGTATTTTAAAAATTTGTTGTCCTATTTTTTGTTCCCTTTCCACATCATTTATGGAGTTGTATACTAACATTAAAAACTAATGGCCCAATAACATTACAATGTTTTTTGACAGAGAGGGGATAACCTAATCCCACATATCGGCTAATAAAAAGATAAATTATAGAGTATACTTCATAAATGGTCATTGTATTTGGTGGATCCCTTTTTATCTATAGATACCTAACCTTTTTCCCTTTCATACCAATATTTATTCTATATTATTAGGTATATCTATCTAAAAGATCTTTTTCATTTATGTGAGACTCCATAAATTCCTTCAGAAAAATTTGTAGAAAATCGGATATCATGATGCATTTATGGTGAAATACCTACGCACGTGCCCAAACGGTACTATTCGTATAATTTCATTGGTGTTATTGTATGTATTTCATATTTTTCATCAAGAAACCGCAGCTACAACCAAATTTAGTCAAACATTGATTTTCTGCATTTGGCAAAACGTAACTGCGAATGAAAAATATGAGAATATTTGTCTACGTTCAGCCTCATCCGTTCATAAAGTAGGCTTCGTAGTCAACAAAAACCACTAACTGTTTTTAAAAGATTTTGCGAGCGGTATTCGTTCGAAAATTCCCGAAATAGGAAGTGAAATGCGGCATCGTAAAGTTTACTTCCGTTCTGAAAATTTATATTCATAGAAAATTTCAAATATTTCATACATTATTGAAAAGGAAGAGAAGCACAAAAATACAATACATGCGGATAAATTATTTCAAAATGAAACTACCATTTAAAAATTTAGAGAGTAGGTACTGTGCGGGAAGCTTCATTCGATTCGTGTGTATGCAGGTTTAAAAAAATCGCTGTAGTGAGTAGAATAAAAGCTTATAAAAAAGACAATACCCAACAAACACAAAACAAAACGCTATAAAAAACATTTTCAGATGCTATTAATGCAGTTAAATTAGGATTGCGGAAGTTGAAAGTGGAAAAAGTTCCCAATATGCTGCTTTTTAATAGAGATGTACGTTAGGTGGTATCCCTTAACATACGAAAAGTTCCCTCCCCTCTGACTTGTGATAATTGATCTACTCGTATAGGAAGCAGAAGGTCATCATTTTTGGTTTTTACATTCTAATTTGTTTTGTACGAGTTTGATAGAAGAATGTTTGAAAAAAAAATTCTAGCATAGAAAATTTCTCACCAACAATGTTTTGACAGTTTTTCTGTTAGGAGAGCTAGGAAGCGAGATAAGAGTCAAATGAAAATAGGATTATCATACACTGAAGAAAAACCTATTACCCACTTATGATACACTAAAACACTGTACCCAGATTTTACTTTGGAAAAATATTATTTTCGATCAAGCAATGTGCCACTTTACATTAACCACATGCACTTCACATTTTCAGTTAAATATTGGTAGTGAAATTAGCTATTATCAGCTGCTTGGTGGAACTGAATAGTTGTTTGAGCACTAGTTGGCAACGCTGATATTCTGTCAAAATAGTCTTACTATGTTTTTATTTTATTCACTGTAAGTATTCATTATGTCTCGTACATTTTGTGGGAGTAAATATCTCTCGGTAACTCTCTTAATAAATTATTACCATTGGTGCATTAGGTATAATATGAGTGTATTTCTTCATTATGCAATATAAATATATATATATCCTCTTGTTATTGGTGTTTATTTATAATTCGTCGACTACTTAATATTCAAGTACTACGATTCCCACAAATTCGATAAAACTGTAAGTGGATAATAATATTCATTCTATGTTGAGGCAATGAGATTAAAAAGTCTCAGATGTTAAGATCAAGAGGTGTGCTCACTCCAAACGCAACAACCCGCACAGTATTACGTCATCTGTTTAGTCGATAATGAGAAAAGTAGACAGTGTAGAGCAATCTTCGAATTTCAATTCGAAGTCTCTTCAATAATAAGATAAATTCTTTTTCTACGTATCAAATTCAATAAGTGACTCCAAGGAATAAAATGAGACCAAAAATAAGAAGTTTGAACCCTTGGAAGCTGAAAAACTTAAGAAGAAGAAATAGCCTGTGATAACTACCAAATTATACCTAGTTACCTTCCTATACTTATCATTACCTAGTTGTCTTTAGTGTGAAGTTGACAATTTGATAAAAAAATTTCATCCTCTTCTTCACTTTTCTCGGATTTAAAGGGCTCATACTTCTTAGGCTCATTTTATTCATCGAGGTCTTCTCTTTGTTTTGATATGGCGAAAAAGAATCTATCTTATCAATAAAGGGAATCACGACAGAAAATTCGAACATTGCTCTATACTGGGCATTGACTATACTTTCACTTTCACCGGCTGCCATCATCTACTAGTTACCCCTTTCTAGTGAGTACACCTCTTGATCTTAGCACCTGAGCTCTACCCGTTTCAATGTTTAACTGGAAAAAGATGAAGTTAAATCGACTAATTTAATGGATTGATCTGAAAACTATTTTTGGTACAGAAATCTATAATGTCATATCGAGAAGATAATAAAATTAATTTACTATGATTTCGGATCGTGACGTGGAAAATTGACACTTACTGACATCAATTTAGTAAATGTAGATACTATAGTCGCTAGATTGTATGTCCATTATTTTGGTTAATCTGACGTACCTACGCATATGAAAGTGCAAGCCAGTTGAAAGACACTACAAAGAGGAAACGAAAATAAACAACAATTTCATATTTAAAGTATATTATGGTTTATTGTAACTGTTTAGCTGTGAATAAAACGAATTCATGTTGATTATTTAGAATCCATTTAAGAACAAAAACTGAAACAATTTTTTGTTTCCAAAATAAAAAACTTTCAAATGGCAAAATCCATATTGAACCAGAAGGAAGAAAAAAGTCCTAAAAAACTTATCAGTATGTAGGTATTATATTTATGATTACCACGGGTACGAATAAAATAGCTTTCCTCTTGAAAATACTTCAACTTCGAACTCCAACAATCTCTTGAAAAAATTTATTTTTTGGTATAACTTAATATTTACCTATAAGTAAATATCGTAAAATTTGAATTTCAACAGCTTCTGAAAATATCTCCATTTAATAAGGAATTTTGTTTTAAATGTGAACTTTAGCTGTTTAATAATTAAAAAATTACCTGACACTTGACCTTTTAAAATTCAATGCATAAAAATTTGAATATTAAGATCAATTAATATCTTACTTTTAGTAGGTTTAAAATTTGACAGAAGGCCAGTGTAGATAAAATGAAAACATAATATTTCATTCTGATGTCGAAACTATCAATATTGTTTTTTGGGGGGACAAACAACCGCGAAATGAATAGGGATTTCCTTAAATTTCTGATTATTAAATGTAGAATTGACTTTTCAATGACAAAACTCCTCGACTAAGTAAATACTCTGTTTTTATTATTGTTGGAACCTGAGCCTAGAACTCATTCGGAAATAATCTTTCTTTGGCTTCTCCTCTAACAAGTAACTCATTATCTTCTCATCCAGCTTTCTATGAAAATATTATTTTCTGGTTGTTTTTATCATGCCACAAATAGCAACTTAGCATAGAAACATAAAGGAAAAAACAGTTCGTTAAAATAATTAAAATTTGTAGATTAATTAATCAGAAACAGTGGGGGAAAGAAAATCAGTTAGGCAGTCGCAGCTGTATGTAGTCTGTTGTCATCGCAAATTTTCGTAGAATATTTTTCTAAACATTCAAACGCGAGAATCTCGGATATGGAGACAATTCCATGATCATTAGGTGATACGGACTTTTGGAGGAGAATTTTGAATGCTCTCCCTATCATAATTTTAAACGGATTCTGGCTCGCCCATGAATACCACGTCATTTTTCTGCAATAGTTTTTTCACCATTCAGCATCAATGTGAAATCGAAAGTATTAATTCTTTCAAATGCTGTAATATGAATAAAAGAGGTACGCATGAAACCAAATTTTCACGACACCGTGAATAAATATAATATTTTCGTTTCGCCGTATAATTTTACTGATTTTGTCGTATAAATAAAATTAAGTATAATATAAACGTCGCGTTCTTTTTCGAACATATACTTAGGTACATACCTACCATGTATTACATAAACATAATATTACGTTAAGGTGGTGTAGCCTATATTATAAGGAAGAAAAAAAAAACCTCCTGTTGCCATTCTACAGTACTACGACATTATACAGGAAAATGCAATTGAAATTTGTGTATATATATTCACTCTTTCACATTTCACAAAATCGTAGGATTTAAAAAGTTTCTTTTTTTTTCTTTGTTTAATATGGAAATTCTTTTTTCGAAAAACTGAATCCATCTCACACGAAAGAATAAGAAACTATAGTTAAGTCTTTTGAATACTTTTCAAACAACATGACTCGAAGAATCGGTCGATTTAATTTTCCGCCTCAATCGGTTATGAAACAGCCTGCTTTTATCAGTTTTAAAATTTAAGTTCGTATGAGCTAAATACAGTACCCATAATTTTCACTCCTCAATTTCTTTGAATTTTTTACCCCTAAATTTTAGTTGGTCCCATCTCAACATTGTCTCCTTTAACAAAAAGAAAAACAAAATCAAAATCGATGATTACTGTCAGTGATGAGAAAAATCAAGACCAAGAATAAGTCCACTGTAGCTTAATTTGTCTTGCACAATCAGTCTTAGTCTTAGAGTCTCCGTCTCACTTACAAGATTAATTTTTATTATCATGGATGGATAAATCAAACGTACCATTTAGATTTAGGTTATTCCAAAATACGAAAGAAAACAATGAAACACTAAATATTACAAATTATTTAAATGCTAGACTACGAACACATAACAGTTTATTCATACTTTTTAAGGGACATACCACTAGTCTTGGTCCAATGAAATCGAATATCGATCCTGGTTTTGGTCCTACATAGTCTGTGATGGTCTTGATTTTGAACTTACATACCTGATCTTAGCCTTGAACTGGGTCTTGCACAGTTTGGTCTCGGTCTTAGTCTAACACATTTTTCTGGACCAAGACCAATTTTGTTCACCACTTGTTGTTGCAGCTCTGAATTTTATTGTTTTTTTAACCTACTATAAAAATATAGTTTCTTCGAAAGGTCAAAAGAAGTTTTAAAACTCCACCGCACTTTCCTTCATAACTGTTATTTGGTAATTGTTGAATACTAACTACATTTTCCAGAATATTTATACATTTCTTAAGTTTAAAAAATATTTACTTTACTACTTGACTGACAGTCTACTATGCATAAATACGCTGAGTGCAAGTACTTACAGTAAGACGTATTTGGTATCCACCCGAACTTTTTAATCACCATAAATTTCTTAAACATTCAGCTTGTCATCTGAGTGTATGTAAATCTGAAATGCAAAAGTTGAAGGTATAAATTATGGTAAATATAACTGTTATAAAGTGAAAAATTTTTAAATTAATAAAAAAAAATTCTAGCGCAGCAAATCACTCTAGAAAATGTAAGTTTTCCAGACCAAAAAAAAATATAAATAAATGAATAAATTAATTAATTAATTAATTAATACAATAGAAAAATGAAAATATCAAAATATATACCAGAATGCTGAGTAAAAATTATGTTTAACGAAGTGTGAAAGTAAGTCTTAATGAATTTTATTGCCAGGTTATAAAATACGTTTGCTAGTTATTGAATGATTGCTTAGCAAATAAAATAGGTCAGCAGCAAGCATGCTTTTCAAACTGATTTTTTTCTAATCATTTATAGGAACGCATGAATTGTTGAGCTGACTGAAACCAAATTATTCAGTATAATAGAATTATTATTCAATGTCTGCACTTGACTATACATATAGTACTGGATCAGTAAATAACGATGATTTCTGGTTAGACATGGTGGCGCTAAGTAGGCAACTACTGAGTACCTTTTAACTACCTACTTTGTACTACACATATGTTTACTATCCATGTGAATTTAAGGGATGACCCTGTAATGATATTTTTATATCATTTATTTCAATTTAATTCATCTATTCTAAATTCGTATTTTCCTATATCATTCATCATACTTTCATACATTTATTCTTCCTTTTACTCACGTCATTTTAGTCCAGTTCAAACTTGTCTGATGACATCACCTTCTCTTCTTTATAAACTGTTCTCGTCCATATTCATGATGTCACCTTTTCTCCGAATATATTTCAATACCTTACATTTATTCTAATTCCTACTAATTTCTTGAACACTCCTACTTTATGTGATTTCTGTTAGATTTCATTGGTTTTATCCAAACTACATTTTCCTTAACATCTAATCATATTCATGTCTCCCACAGCATCTAATTAAAATCACTGGAACTATCATTCTTAGTTATTAGTCTAATGTTCTGTATAATTCATTCAATTAATTCTAATATAATTATCTAAACCTGTAACAACATATACACTCCTTCATAATTATTTCAAATATTATATAATTATAAAAAGATAATATTGTTGTATATTGTTTTGTAATGATTTCACTGTTACAGACCCTTATCAAATGTATTCTAAATTGGTGAACTCAAGCAAAACGTCAAAAATACGCAGAAAGTACTCTAGGGATGCCTACTTTTTTGCCAGCATGTCTTGACATTAAAAAACAATGGAAATTTACTGATCCAGTACTATACATTTAGTCAAAGATGTCTGTCTCAAATTTCATGATTATTGGTTGAAAATTACCCACTTAAGAACCACACAGTCTCCTAAAATGTAACTTAGTAGAATATACCGGATGTAGGTACCATTCAATTCATCTGGACCAAAAATAATAAGGTTTATCATTATTTAGATCCAAATATGTGTATCAAATTCCATGACATCAGATGAAAATTGCAACCTGTACCAACCTAAATATATATACCTATATAGACCTTTATAGATAATTATATTATCTAATAATATAATTATCGTTATTATAAACATAGAAGATGTGTATTCATGCCTTAATATTATTTTTCCAAATATTCCCTCACGTTTGATGTGCATGTGTCACTACCCACATAAACACAAAAAAAGAAGTTCAGTGTCTCCTCCAAAACAACAAATTCTACAATGTTACCTATAGGTATGCCAGAAAAAATCCAGGGCTCGCACAAGCCAAAATGCCATGAAGTAGCACTTCAGTGCTTGTATATTATGTAGGTATATTTACAGATAATGTGGCAGAATTTTTTATTAACAACAGGTAATGTAGCGTATTCCCCCATTTTTTTCAGGAAAAAATGAAGATAACGTTTTCCCCTTTATAGGTTTATTGTATCAGGGGGAAAACTATATGAAATTGAATACTTGCCACCTCTCAAGTTGATATTCCCTCCTCAGGCCCCAAAGAGGTTTTAAACCATACTTCACAGTTATTTTCATAATTTTTGCATTAAAAGGTCCATCCTACAGAAAATTTTATTGTTAGTGTAGGTATTCCACTTGCCCGGGGAATAGAACTGTCGACCGATGGGAATGCCTACCTCAATCATCACCATCAAAATACGGCTACTGTATACGCACAGCCACGGCGCCAGTTGATGGTGATGAGAGTTAGCTCTTCCTACGTGGTTGCCATACTACTCCCCCCTAGTACAGCAGTGCGCAGTACGACTCAAATGGAGGCGGAGATACTAATGGAAAGGTAGGTGTGTCTAAGGGAGAGGTAGATGCCCCCCTGCAATACATCCCCGCATCACACCTTGTACACCTACCACCTCGATGCTAGTGCTTAATGCCCTCACATTGTGAGATGGAGAGGAGGCAAACTAGGTGGCTGACATATACCTCTGAGAGATGGCACCGCTCTTCACATCTCTCGGTCACCAATGTAGGTATTCCACTGGCCCGGGGAATAGAACCGTCAACCAACTAGAATACTTACCTCAATTATCACCATCAAAATAAGGCTACCATATACACACAGCCATGGCGCCAGGTGATGGTGACGAGAGTTAGCTCCACCTACGTGGTTGCCACAGTTGGTAATAAGTTTTCTTACAAAATTTTATACAATATAGGAAATATCCATAATTATTTATTGGCCCAATAGTTTTGGAGTTGAAAAAAGTCAAACTTTTTATTGTACAAATTGTTCTTGTAGGGGGCTGTAAAAGAGGGTAAAATAAACTTGTGGGGAGGAAACGTTCATGTTCTTTGTTGTCCTCTACCCAACACGTGTAAACTCTGCAATATAGTTTTCCAAAAGTTTTTGAACAAAACATTTTTTCAAGTCAATAGGTAATATGGGGATCTAGAAGTAAAAAAGTAAACTGCTCACAATGAAAGAATATTAATGTTGGAAAAAAAAAAAAAAGAGAAAGAAATACTTCAGCTCTGACATAACTGAATAATATGGACAATAAAAATTTCCGCCACTTTACCTGTTATTTTCTATACATACATGTATATGAATTTCAGCTCACAGTTTCAAAGGTTTCCTAAGGTCATCTGACCACAAACAAATTTATCCGCGACCCTGGATCTCAATATCAGATTGATACTTTTATAATATGAATTTCATCTTCGAAAAGATACAGAAAAATAGTTAAAACCTGTCACCAAGAAACCGAAAAGCATGGATGACATTTTCTAATTATACGTGCTGGCCGAAAGTCACCATATTTATTTTCGACCAAAAAGCTCCCTCTCCTTTTCAGGCTGCCCATCACCTAATTCTCCTCCACATCGTTCCAGCTCCCGACAATAACGCTATACAGTAGCGTATTTCCTCTCCAAAACCCATCTACGACCACAAGAATGCTATTTTCGTCGCATTAAGTTAAAATAATTAAGCAATTTGTTTCCGTATTCTGAAGTAAAAAATGTTTTAAACTCCGCTGCGAGAACGGTTTCCTAATTGCTAACGAACATGCGGCGCCACCACTGCGCTTTATGCCGGTTGTGTATTTCGTCCTCAAAACTTATAAACGGCCTTTTCCCAAGTTTTGTGTTGGAAAGTAACAAAGCTGATGGATATTATTAATTCGCGACGCTTTCGGTAAAGATGAATTTTCCTTACCGTATCGCCAGAAACCACTCGTTCCACGGAGCACCGTACTTAAAATAGTGGCGAGTTTATACCACGTTGCGTTTTGAAAAGTTTTGTTTGGGATGAAACGAAAGATGGACAGAAAGTGTCACAGGCCTTCGGTACCGCAACAATTGACAAATACAAAATATAGTATTTTGTTTACCTACAGGGTATACAAGGCTTGAAATGGTGCAGGCACAATGTGAAAGGAAACACGAATGCAAAAATGGTTAAAGCAATAAAGGAACGACCCTTTCAGAATTATTCACAGCTAACCGATAAGAAAAAATTAATTTTTTTTTTCTGTTTTGTCTGCGCGGCGAATAAACCCGCAGCTATTTTAGCAAGTTCTGGTCCATGACCAGATAGGTGAGTAGATACTCCGTTAACCCGGCTTTCGCAGCAATAATAAATAAACGTCGTATAGGTTACAGCACCTGGTTTACCAAGCTTTACTCGGATGAGCAGAGCTATACACGGAACAGCAAAAAACCACTTTTAAAATTTCATCAGAAAATTCGAAATTCATTAATAAATTGCAATACCAACTTAATAAAAACCGATGTTAAATTAATAACTACTAGCCGCCTTTGGTGTCAGCGTCGCTTGGCTCAATCACATGGGTAGGAGTAGGGGGCCATTTTATCAATAATTCTACGCTTTCTTTCATTTTAATTTTTTTATAACTAAGTATAAAATTATAACTGTATGATCTTAGGCAAATTCAAAGCTAAAATTAAGGTATTTATTACGATGATGGGTTTATATTTTTTTCAGATTTATTCAGACATCATTCTCATTTGTCTTCAAATTTACAAAAAAATAAATAAATAATCTTCGGTATTCAATAATTCAAACTGAAACCACATTAAAGTACCTATTACCACATTTTCAACTTCATTCAATAGGATCTTACTCTTACCCCGATGATCTCCCATTTTCAACGCCATTTATTTCCGTCTTCAATGCAGAATGATAAAAACTCCCCTACCAAAATACTACCATCTGTAAAGAAATTATTGACCGCCAAATTCTACTCAACAGTTTCTTTAAATCTAAAAGAAATGTCAAACTTAAACGGTGGTATTATGGAGAAAGAAAGAGAAAGAAAAAGATAAAGTGTAGTAAAAAGGGTGACAGAGATGCAATATTTTTTTCATTTCTCCTTTGTTCTTTCATTATTTAATCCTTCAACTGACGACAATTGAAAATCTGTTCATAACAATCCATCTGAAATCTTCATTTTCTAGTGGAGAAAACAATTTTGGTTAAATAAGTATACTCACCTACTTAGTTAGACTTCAATGAAAGAATTTAATATGTTACTGCTTGTGATAGAAATGAGGTATTACAACTTGCTAAATTGCATTATCTAAATAGAGAATAACTAAAAGTAGTTACCCATATTTCCCACATTTGAAATGTATTTCCAAAAACTTAGCAAGAGTTATAGATACCTACAAAGATAGTTTATTGCTAACAGCTCACCATTAGTTTCATTTAAGTTTAAATTTGGAACATCAAACTCCAGTATTTCCATAGGTTGCAAACTTTCCAAAACCACAGTATTGGTATCACAAACAGGAAACAAATTGTACTGATTCTCTTTTGTAGTACCCAATACATTGCCAATTATCTTCTCTTCTAGTGAAGATGATAATAAAACCATGTCATCGCTAGAACTGTTATTGATCTGAGCAAGTTTGTGGAATAGAATATAAAGAAAGTGTCTGTCTATGAATACTGTTTGACTTTATATATAAAAAATCATTTGGAAAAAATACGTAGCTGAAATAGCTTTACTCACTTCTAGTAGGGTATTGAAAAAAAGCCCGTTTTACTAATAAGTTGTTTCTTGAGTTGCGGTGGTTTGATAATGAAGATCGTATTCTTCTTGATTCCATTTTATTTATTTTTGTTAAAGAAACAAAATAAAAAAAGAGGAAACTTTTGACAAATAGTAGGTATGCTTTGACATAATAGCAATACAAAAATTTCAAATTAAAACACTCATGCTTCCACACAAGACAAACAGCAAACACGTTTTTTTTTTGTTCAGGAAGAAGAAAGGTGAAGATAATAAACAGAAGCAATCATTATGAACAATCACTGTGGGTTTTGTAACAATTCTAACATGATACAAGTTTCTTTGGAGATAAATAACAGTAATGAATAAGCCTAAAATAGTGGAAAAAATGCACTTTGGCCCTTTACTCTTGGAGTAAAATGTAGTTTGGCCCTACAGATTGGCCTTTTTGTACTTGTCTGCTCAGACACAAGATGTAGTTTGCCCCTCTGTGAAAAAAATCAGATTGGCCCTTGTTCCTCAGAACCATCGATATACTCATATACATTTTTCGTATAATTATATAGGAAACAAACAGCTATGATTGATGCATAATTACAGTTCAAGACACGGCTGTAGATAGTAGTTGTTCTACGAGGGTAGGGGACTTCAAAAAAATTAAAATTAGAAAAAATTGAAAACTCAGCTCAGCAAGCTAAGCTACAAAATTAGCTTTTTAAAAATCATCAAAAACCATTTACAATTTTTACATCTCTTTTCAGATCTATTTTTACATCTCGTTCAACATCTCATTTTGAATCTCTTACATTTTTATAAACTTCTTTTTTCAACATCTCGTTTTGCATCTCTCTGGATAGGTTTTGATTTTTTATCAAAAGTTTCAGCAGTTTTTGTAGTTTTTTTCTTTCAGTATTGATTTTTATGAAAATCTTGCAGGTATTCAGTACGTTTAGAGCCACTCATGTACCAAATTTCAACCCTGTAGAGTAATAATTACGTCTTAATCTCCATTGGCGGAACTTTCATTAGCCTCCCCCACTAAACCATCTGACCTATTCTCATAAAACTCAATAAAATTTTTCACTAAATTTAGAACCAACAACTTACCAAATTTCAAACCTTTCTAATGATAACAACGTCTTGACCCCCCATCAGCGGAACTTCCAACAGCCCCATAGCCAAACTCCTTGACCGATTTTTATCAAACTTTATACCAATTTTCAATCTGTTCGCACGGTGTTAATTTATCACTGTGTACACTTAAAACAAGTACAATTATATTCACCTACCTAGCAGCATCTATTGCAAAAAATGTTGTTTGCAACTGCAGCACAGCATAGACCAAGCAATCTCGTTTTGGGTAATTACAGCACTTGACTGCAGGTTGTGCTGGAAACTTAAAATTATGGTACAGTAGAAACCCTTTAATAGAGATAGATTAGGTGGTACACTTTTTGTTCCAAATAAGCAGTGTCCCTTTTAGCCAATGCTGAGTGTACGTATTTGTAGAAATTTAAAAAAAAATTGGAGTTGAAATTTTTAATAGAAAATTTGAGGACACATCATTGCTTTGGTCAAACTGTTCAATATTTATGACAAAACAAAAAGGTTACTGGAGGTTCTTGATAAAAGATGATAATAGTTACTGATTCAGTTTATTCTCGAACAATTTCCTGATGGTGCATGTCCGACTGACAATTATGTAAAAAAAATATAAAGTACAGGCAAAATAATGACTGATAACAAAAATGATCTGAGCCATAGTTTTTATTCCTTAGATCATGAAGTTAAACAAGAATTTTCCATTTTTAAAGACTGGGTTGTTCCAATAAACCAATTTACTGTCCCTAATTAGCAGTCTGATTTCCGTCAGTTTTAGTATGATTGTTTTAAGACTTCCCTAATGTGTTCTAAATACGCGGTTGTTCCTCTAATCCGGTATCCCTAATAAGCGGTTTCTCCATATTACCTTACTCGAACTGCAAAAACATCCCGGTTGGCCACACATGTAGCTTATGATCTGTGGGTTAAAAACAACTGGTTCTGACAGGGATCTTGACACTTGGTTTTATCTGAAATTTGTCTTTTCAAATATGAGTGAATATATGGCTAACATTTTGATGATGAACTCATTCATCTGAGTTCTCTTTAACTGAGTGGAGAAAAGTGTAGAACTAGGTACTACTACATAAATATGACTTGTAATTTGTGTCGTTACTAAAGGACATTTCACATGAATGTTGGTCAGTCAAAAGGTACACTATATAGGTAGGGTATCTGAACTGTCGTATGTTGACTTAATTTACTCTTTTCACAGAGAGAAAATGAGTGCACAACTTTAACTTGTTCTCTTTTCGCATCGTGTATCTCGACTGTGCGTGCACGCTGTTGATTTCCTTTAATTTTCGCACAACATTTTCCACAACTCTCACTCATACAAAAAAGTATCACAAGATATAAAGTGGTTGATTGCAACTCCAACGGATCTGCATCACTCGCCTCGGCCGCGTGCAATATTCACTTCTTATATATTAGTATAT
Source organism: Ericerus pela (assembly GCA_011428145.1). Taxonomy (NCBI): domain Eukaryota; kingdom Metazoa; phylum Arthropoda; class Insecta; order Hemiptera; family Coccidae; genus Ericerus; species Ericerus pela. The sequence goes on along the minus strand of WOFM01000041.1, from coordinate 917,310 downwards.
TATCTGTATCAACTCTGACTCATAAGTAACGAAAATTGAACTATAAAAAGTGATTTTATAGCTTAGGGAAGACCATTTCTCTTCTAAAGCGATGCACTCCTAAATCTGGACCAGGTAACCTAATTTTCGGGCACAGTGATCAAAGAACGCAATTAACTTGCATGTCGAAATAAATAAATAGGTAGGTTACCCACGTACCTTATTAGTTATCTTAAATTTATTTACTCTCTTGCTCTTTTGTTTTAATTTATTTGAAAAATAAAATAATAAAAAAAAAAAAATATGAAGCAAGGATTAAGTATAAATTAATGATAATTGTTTTATACTTAAGATTCCTGCGCTTCGATGAACATCAATTCGAATAATTTCTCAACTTTTAATTCGATAAAAAAAAATTATTTCCCAATCGTAAATTATCAGTTGCACTTAATTTTCTTGGAAGTGATAAAGAAAACCGGAACAAAAATTCTGTTTCCACGTAAACTCTACAAATATTTGGAAAGTATTAAGGTGAGAAAAAAATAGAGGAGCACTGGAAAAAAATAACCAGAGTTCAAGAAAGTTTAAACAATTTTCAAATAATCATCATCATCGTTATCGTCATCACCATCATCATCGTTTTCTTTCCTCTATAATGCACGTACACAAAGCACGCGACAGAAGTTTTACTCCGAGCTAAAGCTTTTTGTTTTTTTCATTTTTCATTGTTTCTTATCGAGCTTTTTCAGTTTCCTTTAAAATGAAATATCGAATTTACAACTCAGTAGAAAAACGAAAAAACGATTCGATAAACGAACAAAAGACGACGATGTTGCTGTTCGTGGATTTTTGCAAGGAGATTTGTTCAATGGTAGGCTATAAGCTGTATGTTTCACAGAGGCAGGATATTCAGAAGAGCATTTTTATCATTGGTGATAAATGCGTATCAATTCGAGCTGTCTGACAAAATACACTGACGAAAAAAACTACTGAAACACTCAACTGCTATCGTATTTCACAATTACTTTTGTCGCTTTTCTTGTATGAACCGTTGAGAAAATGTTATTGAAATTTATAAGGACAGTGATCGGATTTCACAAAATTCATTCGACAATTGGTTTATTTCGTCATTTATTTACGCGTCTTCTGGATGGTTCTTTTGAGGATGAGGAAAAGAGAGACAAATAGAAATGAAGAAAGCTATAATTTTGCAGACTTTAGTTTGTATGAAAGAGTAAACTGCTTGAGATAAAATTAAAAAGTCGACGAAAAAATGACAGTTATTAACCTGTAGTTACCTACCTCACTATTCAACATATTTTTAGAAAAGTTTTAGTCGGAGAAGTTAGAATATTCGAAATGGTAATGAAATAGGTAAACTTTACCAGAAGCAGCAATCCGAACAGTCTGATTTGATGGAGACATTTGTATATAGCCTAGAGACTACAGGGATATTTCGTTTGTTAGTCTGACTTAAATAGTACAAAACTATAAAGGGTGTCCCATTCTCTTCATATCTCACGAGGGTATGATAGAATACGTTCAGACAAAACAAAAGTTCGTTTCACACAATTATATGTTCCCTCTTCAAAAGTGGACAAGTTATAGGGCAGTGAAGAAAGATGAAAGGACAAATAAAAAAAAATTGAAAAAAGAAAATTGTTAGTCTTATTTGTTCACCTTGATTGAGTCAAAATTGCACTCATTCGTCTAAAACAGAAAAAATATGTGTGAAAAAAAAGTTGCACAGCGCACTACGAAAGGCAGTTTCATAAAAAAAATGTTTTTGTGGAACTGCCTTTCAACATCGTGCGCTATGCATTTGTTTTACACTCATACTTTTTCAGAAGGTTGAGAACAATTTTGTCTTAATCAAGGTGAATTAGCAGGATTTTTAAGTTTTTTTTTTGTTTCAAATTTTTCTTAAATTTTACTTTTATCTTTTTTCACTGGCCTATAATTCGGCCAATTGTGGAGCGAAAGCATTTATGTGAAGAGAACGTTATTTTCTATCGAAACGAGTTTTATGACAATTCTTGCTGAATACCAAGATAAACTGGGACACCCTGTATAGCCCCTATTGAGTAAAAAAAAAAAAATATAAAAGGGTAAACATAATAAACATTGAAATGTTTTTTTAAATTTGCTAAAACTTTGAATTCAAGGCCTTAAATGCTCTAAGAGGGAAATGAATAGTACACCACTATAATGAATGTACAAGCTGGCCAAAATTAATTCGTTCGTCAAAATTATTTCATAATATCATTTCGCCAATATATTCCCTCATATTCGATGCCCATGCGCCACTACCCGCCGCTACCCACATGGCCACACACATACATGAAAAGGAGTGTGTACTGTGACACATGGTGAAAATGAAACTTGTTACACTGAAATTCGTATTTTGAAGAATGAATGTTTTGTTGTCAGTATGATTTTTCATTTTTCGTTTTTCATATACATTAAAATGCAGAAAAAGTAATATAAATTTAAAAAATTGTTTTCACCAATTGATGAACACTTCAACGTCAAAATCAAATCACGTAACCTTCGTTCCACTGATAAGATAGCCACGAATGAAAATGTATAGAGAAGGAGAAGAGGGAAATGAATCAAATAGAGTTGAATGGGCCTAGCCTTTGTAAGGAGGGTCACTGGTAAGGTTTTTTACATGTGCTTCTTTGCATGACTGTTTTGTTTGTTTCATTTCACAGGCTTCGTAGCATGACTATTTTTAGTTTTCTGTTCAGTGCAAGAAAGTTTAACTTCAAAAAAAAATTTTATTGTTTCCACTGAAACAGTGTTACCTATATGCCTGGAAAACCTACAGTTCTTAGCTTTTGTCATTCGTGAATAAATTTTGGGACCAGGCGCCCATCCAGGAAAAAATTTCAAAATTTCATTGACTTTTTTTGAAGGGTTTCATTCAATCCTTTTTTCCCTTTTTGAAGATTTCGGGGAAAGTTTCGTACGAGGTTTACATCTTATTGGTTAATAGTATGTATGGGTATGCGTAATAAGGGAATAACCAATAAGCTTGTGATTAAATAATATAAGTGGGCGTACCAAGTATGGATTTTATGTGTACATATACGATGTGACTGATGATAAGCCAATTTTGTCACAGTGCGACAATTATGAATTACTTACAGAATGTAACAAGTAAAGTACACTAAATGGGGAGGCCTTTCGGTATCGACTGTCATCGAGGGGTCCGAGCCTCTAAATACCTCACCCAGGTATGATCCTAATAGAAACAAAATGGAATTAATTTAAATAAAAGATAACAAGGTATTTAAAAGTGTGAGGGAAATTAAAAAACCAAATAGACGTGAGAAAAAAATTAAGGTGTGAGAAAAAGAATTAAGGTGTAAGAAAAAAAATTAAGGAGGAATGAGAAAAATAAGAGTTCTGAAATTGGTCACTTTTATCACGCCGTATATGATTCGAAAATACAGCGTTTTGTAGATATGTTGCAAAAAAAAATATATCTCATTCAACACTAGAATATTACCCGTATCACCACCCTATAACACAGATCTACCAACTTTCTTAGTTATATTGCTTTGGAAACGAACGTTAACGTCTCACATAATTTTGGCAGTCTTAAATTCGAGTTGTTCAAATGTAGAGAAAGGAGAGAAGAACGTTTTGTTCGCATGTTCACCCTTTAGAACCTTTGCGCGATGCAACCGCTGAAAAGCTGCAATATTGTTGTGCCAACACGCAACATTATAAAACTATTTACACCGTTTAGTGGATGAAAATGGAGCAAACACTGGAGCAAAAGGAATCAAGCTTTATTGTTGCAAAAAATAGAAAATAAAAATTTACAATACTTGAACACGTGCCAAGTTGGTTAATTTGTAAATGCCTGTAAATGAGTCGAAAAGGAGGTACGGTTGGTTTTTCGAAAAGAAATAATATTTCAAGCGCCACATTTTTGTGCGTACGTGAGAAGGGGATGAGGAAAAGAGGGGGTAAGGCGCGATGCGTAATTTTTTTCTTTTTTATTCACTCGCAATCAACGAACTTTGAGCATTTTTCTTTATCAACTAATTTTTTTTATTTCTGCTATCAGCATTTCCGGACGTGCCGGAGTATTGCTTTTTTCTTTCTTTCTTTCTAGCTCTCTATTCCTTTTCCTCATTCTGGGTGTTCCTAGCTCTGTCTCCGTTTGACAAGCACACATTCCTTTCCTACGATTAAAAATCAATTCTACCAACCACTCGCAAGCCATTAAACAGCCAATTATAAATGTTGAAACTTTCGTCGTTTTCGTTAACGAGTTTTGGTCGGTTTTTTTTTTTTTACAAACATAAACAACAAAACAAAAAAAAAAAAAGAGAACGATTTTTGAACAAATTTTTCAAGTTGACGAAATGTTTTCTCACTTTAATTAAAAAACTTGCGGTCCTTGCGATAACAGACATTTCGTGGCTAAAAGTTAGATGTATAATTTTCTTCAAATTTCATTTCAACTTTTTTTTCAAATTATGGTTTTTATTCTTTTGATAATTATTTTTCTTTGTCAAATAAATTAACTTTCACTTTCGGACAAAGTATATTTTGCAATAATAACTAATATTTTTTCATTCGTTTGTGTAAACAGTAAATAAAAACGGTATATAGACGATAATATTAACGTTTAAATAAGATGTATATTTTTCCAGGACTCGATTTTAACAACTATATTCGAGTCGAGGTTAAAAGTTTAAATAAATACCTAGAAGTAATTCTGATTTGGAGATAAATTTATAAAAAGTGGAGAGGAAGGAATTTTTTTTTCTTTTTTTTTTAATGTTGAAATTTTTACTGCGAACTAATATTTTACTTTGCAAACGTATTCCAGCAGTTTCTGTTTACTGGAAAAACGAGGAAAAACGACAGGAATACAGGGACTTGACCGAAAGTTGCTATTTTATGAGGTCAAAAAGTTTTCTTCCCTCTAACCTTTTTCGAACATCACGTGAAACCTATAGGAATTAACCTAAAGAACTTTTCTCCGACAAGATGAATTTTTAATAGAATACCAGATGTGGAATACCTTGTCGTGAGAGATATTCTCACCAGAAGGAAATTCAACAGAATTTAAGCGTGTTCAGCTACTGCATACAAGCGTATGGGTAAGCCAGAACCAAACGGAACACTGGCGATTTTAGAGCCGGTTCTGAGAGTTTTTATACGGGTTCTGGCGCACACACACAGACACACGTACGTAATATAATACGTACGTTGATAAGGGCGGCCAGGTCGCATCATCCCCTACTATCGTAGGTAATGGCTGGCCGGTTTGTGTACAAGTCGTGACATTGGTTGATGGATGACGTCACGATTCGTACTCGTACATTACCTGCGTGTGTTTGCCGGTAATTACGATCGAACGTAATTGTGTGTTTTGTTTAACATCACAAGGACGATAAGTTAACCTGCCCTTTGGGGCGGCGACTGTCGTCGAGGGGTCCGAGCCCCTAACCTCATACTGTAGAGTCCCCACAGCTACTCCCCCCAGTTTTTGTGCCGCAAAAATGACCAAAAATGCGCAAGGCCTGGGGGATGTGCGGGTTTTACTTACGCCTCTGATCGGCTTCCCACTTAGCCAGGGCGCTTCCCACTGCGGCCCAGACGCACTCGTAGGATTCCCTACGGGCGTGCATTTGGGCCAGATAGGCTGCCCAGCTGTCCTCTCCCCTACGCCTCGGCTGGACAGCTTTTGTTCTGGCGTAGGGATGATGACGGGAGTGAGGGGGCAGCAGACGTTTGAAGACTGGTCTTCTGAGCATCGGGGAGTTTGAGCTCTCCGATGTCCATGTGGCCATCTTCGCTTTCTCGTTCGCGGCCCTCTCTGCCGTAAACAGGAACTTCATCGTCTCCTCGGGTTTTGGGTCCGGCTTCGGTGGTTCCGGAACCGATTCCTTGGGTGACTGAGGAGGGGAAATGATCGGAGGAAGCGGAGTGGTCATCTCCGCTAGGACTTTGTCTACCCGAGGAGACGTGTCCATAAACAGCTCCTCCTCTATCCGGTCCAGCTCCGACTTCTGCTCAGTCTTCCGCTGAGTCTGTGAAGGCTCAGCAGTTTTCCGGGCAAGTTGGGAGGTGGCGGATTTCGGGAAAGGTCGTGGAAGAGACATAGAATTATTGTGGGAAAAGAGGAAGCAAAAATATCAGAAAACACGTACAAGTATTCTGGAGGTTCTGAAATGGGTGATTTTACATCATTTTTCGATTTACCATTACAGTTGCTTTTCTTTATTTCCGTATCTTCTTATTGACATGTAGAGGGGATAGCGCTTAAAATTCTCGGCCGTATACAAGTTTTCCGGTTAAGTTCTGATCGGTTTAAGCAGAGTTATGCCTGAAATAAGCTCAGTGAATATTATTTTCAAATTTTTTACTACAAAGGAATCTCCGTTTGTGACGTCACGTCGTAGAGATAAACTTTGCGTTTAACGGTAAACGCACGTTGCAATATTTTGTTTCCGTATTGCACGTGGATTTGTTTATTCCTTACTTCTTCTTTTTGTTGGCATTCCTCGTTCGCTTATCTCCGGAGTTTCTTTTGTCTCACGGAGTTCCGATATTCCTCGCATATTTTTAGGTGGGTTTGGACTTCGTAGCGGATATTACTTTTCGGGAGTAAATTTTATTTATTTTTGCATTAACCTCTCAGACGTGCGAGAAGGTCGGGAATTTTTTCGTTTTTTAGTGCCAGGGGGCCTGCCTCTTTTACGTGGGCATAAGGGGGCCTTGGGATCAAATGTTTTAGTTGTAACATTGTCCGCAAATCTTACTGACTTTTTCGATATTTTCTTTAGTGAGGTATTTTTCTCACTTTTTTCGACGGATTCTTCTGTGTTTGTTGGCGAATCCGTCTGTATATTTTCTGTGCCTTCCTTATGTATCCTTTTAATTCTTTTATCGTCACTTACCACATAAGCAGGCTTCAATCTCTCGATTGAAATTGTTCGAGGTTCGCCTGCTATGAGTATCACGAAGTTCTTCTCATCTCGTGATACTACTTTGTAAGGACCGGCTTATGGTTTCTCCAGCGCAGATCTCATTTTTTCGTCTCTAACAAATACGTGTGACGTATTGGCCAAGTGTTTTGAGACGTAAATCTTGGGCTGGCCATGGCGAGCTGCCTGTTTTAAGAAGTTATTGGCATCATTTTGTATATTTTGTACCATGATTTAGGGGCTAACTTCTTTCGATTCTGTGAAGAAGTCCCCTGGGAGGCGTAGCTCTTCGCCGAATGCTAATTGCGCTGCAGAGTGACCTGTATCGGTTTGTAGGGCAGATCGAAGGCCTAAGAGGATGGTAGGAAGTATTTCTACCCATCTCTTGGTATCATGAGACATGATGGAGGCTTTGAGAGCTCTATGCCATCTCTCAATTTTGCCGTTGGCTTGAGGATGGTAAGCTGTGGTATGACTGTGTTGAACACCAAGCTTATTTGCCAGCTCTTTGAAGAGCGAGCTCTCGAATTGACAACCTTGGTCTGTGACTATGACTTCTGGTACGCCATACCTCGCAATCCAGGTATCGTATAACCTTGCAGCTACTGTGGGAGCTGACATCTCGTGTAGAGGGATTGCTTCCGGCCATCATGTTGCCCTGTCTATTATCGTCAACAGGTATCTGTGTCCTTGGGATGGTGGCAATGGGCCTACCAAATCCATGTGAACCATTTTGAACCGCTCTGTTTGTTTGAAGGATTTGAGGGGTGAACGAGTGTGTCTTCCTACTTTGGATTCTTGACAGTTCAGGCAACTGCGAGCCCATTTGTTGCAGTCAGACTTCATTCGTGGCCATACAAATCTTTCCGAAATTAGTTTAGCACTACATTTTGGCCCAGCATGTGACAGATTATGTACACTGTTGAAAGCCAACCTGCGATATTTTACCGGTAGAAATGGCCTATTCTTACCTGTACTGATGTCACATGTTAATAAAACATCAGTACCGGGAATTTTTCGCTGTCTCAATTTGAGAGTAGTATCATCGTTCGATAACAACTCCTGCAGTTCTGCATCCTTAAGCTGTGCTTTAGCTATTTCAGCATAAGGCAATTGGACAGGAACCGAGATAGCTTCGATTCTACTCAGAGCATCAGCTGGAGTGTTAAGTTCTCCACTTATATACTGAATGTCGGTAGTCAATTGACCAATGTAGTCTAATTGTCGTGCTCTTCTCGGAGATGCCGGTTCTGCTTTTTGTGTGAAGGCATATGTTAGGGGTTTATGGTCAGTATACACAGAAAAACATCTACCCTCAAACTGGTGCCTGAAATGCTTCAACGCAGCAAAAATTCCGAGCAATTCCCTATCATATGTGCTGTAATTCTTTTCTGTTTTTGAGAGCTTCCTCGAGAAGAAAGCTAGCGGTAATTTGATGTTGTTTGTATCCAATTGGTACAGAGTTGCACCAATAGCAAAATCGGATGCATCGGTACTTACGCGTAACGGCAGACTTTCGTCTGGATGAGCCAATAGAGTTGCATTTGCCAGTGTTTCTTTGATATTCTCAAAGGCCTGTTTGGCTTCTTCGTTCCATTCGAGTGGAGTTTTATCTTTCTTTTTGCTTGTCTTTATTAGTGCAAACAGCTTACTTTGTTCAGCTGCTGCATTCTTCATGCAACGTCTATAGAAATTCACCATCCCCAAGAAACGCCTGAGTTCTGCAACATTTGAGGGCTTCGGGAAATTCAATATTGGCTCTACCTTGGTCTTCAAGGGGGAAATGCCTTCGGTCGAGACTTTGTAGCCGAGGAAGTCAATTTCGGTCTGTGCATATAAGCTTTTGCCTACGTTGATAGTGAGTCCGGCTGCGTGTATACACTGTACCACGGCTCTCACATTCTCCTCATGCTGATGCTCACCGCCTTCTGAGCAAATGCAAATATCATCCAGGTATGCATATGCAAACGGCAATTCCCTAAACAGTCCATTGATAAATTGTTGGAAAGTTTGTGCTGAGTTGCGTAGTCCAAACGGCATTCGAAGGTATTCGAATAATCCAAAGGGGGTTATAACTGCTGTCTTTGGAACGTCCTGGTCGGTCATAGGAATTTGGTGGAATACCCAGTTGATGTCAATTTTTGTGAACATCGTTTTACCCTTCATATTCGCGTTGAAGTCCATTATGTTGGGGACAGGATAGCGATCAGGAACTGTTACGGCATTTAAGGCCCTGTAGTCTCCAACAATTCGCCACTCTCCACTTGCTTTTTTTTTCATGTGGATAGGAGAGCTCCATGAGCTTTTTGAGGGGCGACATATGCCCTTCTCAATGATGCGATGGAAGTACTCTCGTGCCGCTTTGAGTTTGTCGGGTAATAACCTCCATGCTCTAGCATGGCAAGGCTGTCCTTTGGTTTCGATGTAATGAACCGTGTCGTGTTTGTACATAGGGTGCCTGCGAATTGAGGGTTGAGTGACTCCAGGATAGTCTGACAGGATCCGTAAGAGTTGTCCGTCGACTTTAGTACAGCTGGATATGTTGGTGTCCAGTCTGTAAGCTAGCGTTTTGCCATCCACACAATGTTTAGATTCACTATCGATCAGTTTGCCGTGTTTGAGGTCAATGATCAGGCCATAATGTGCAAGGAAATCTGCACCCAGGATCGGGTTTGGGACGTCTGCAACCGTGAAGGACCACGTCATATTTTTGCTGAGTCCGATGTCAACTTTGCTGGTCTCGAGTCCGTAAGCTGGAAGGTTTTGACCATTCACAGTACGGAGATAGTATTTCGGAGGAAGTACTTTTTGGGTTCTATTTACTGGCAATATGCTCAGGTCTGCTCCCGAGTCAATTAAGTAACGTCTCCTATTTGTCCTGTCCTTTATGAACAGGCGGCGTGAGTATTTTTCCGAGGGGTCTTCGGCCGCATAGATGGCCCCTCGTTTTAGTTTGACGCTTCCTTATTGAAAGTTTTACCCCACCATCTGCATCTGTTGTTGCATTTGGTGGCCTCCGCGCCAAACCGGTTATGAAAGAAGCAACTCTTATCATCCCAATTTCGAGACTGGGTTTTGGGAGATGATGTTCTAGGGGGAGTTGAACTCTGACCCCTGTTACCGGAACTAGATCTGCGGTCTCTTGACCGGGACTGTCATCCTCTGCTACTGCTATTGTTGTTGTTGTTGCTTCTGCTTTTCGATCTTTGTCGCCAGCTGCTATTGGGTTTCGTCAAGCTTTGGCTTTTGTTCCGTTTTACTTCTTCGGTCAACTGAGCTATTTGGGCTCAAAGTTGAGCAAGCTCTCCAGTCTCTGCAGATACTGCACTGACCACCGGCTTCGACCTGGTGTACTCGAGCGCATTATCTGCGGATTTCGCAAGGAAGTCTAGATCCGCGGATGTATTGATTACCGTCGAACCAACGGCGGCTAGGCATTGCACAACACTTTGTGGTAGTTGTTTGCAAAACTGATTGCCTATGACAGAAGGGGCTACGATATTGTCCGCCTTCTGTCTTAACTTCGCCATGAAGATCGAGGGTTTGTCGTCCCCCATCTTCATACCACCCATCACATCATCTATTATTTCGTTTTTTGTTTTTCCGAAAACGTTCTTTATCTTTTTGACGAACCAGGCATATTTGTCCTCTTCTGTCGAAGGGCATTCCATAATGTCAGGAATGTGGCGGATTATCTGCGGGGGCATGCCTCCTAATGTGGGTATACCGCTGGTTCAGAGTTATGTTTTCTGTCTTGAACCTGCCTTCCAATAGTGTCAACCATAATTCTACCTCGTTCGGCAGAAATTCCGGGATATCTATCCTTCGTCTGTAGATGTTAGGGTTCTGTCCTGGCTGCATTTGCAAGAGTTGCAAGATCTGTGCCAAGACTTCGGGTGTCAGCTGCAGCTGACTACTACCTCCCTGCGATGGTTGTGGATTTTCAGTTGGTGGTGGAACCATTGCTGTGTCTTTCTGGTGACAAGCGTATTCCACAGTACTACTTCCTTCCTTGCTGGTCGAAAACACTGGCTCCTGTATTTGTAGGACAGGTGTTTTTGGGTCAGAACTTTGGCTTAAAGTTCGACCACTTCTCAACGTTTTGACTGCTAGTTCTTCTTTATTTATTGCAGTTCCCAGTCGTGCTATTTCTGGGTGTTGAGGGCCTTCTTCTATATTTGCTAAATCTGTAGAGTGTCGAGTCAAAGTTGGGGGAGTTGGGGGATGAGTCCAACCTTCTTCCTCCAGGTCTACTGTCTGGTTTCTCCTTGTTTATATATTTTAAGGAGAGGGGTATAAATTCCCACTTCAGCAGACTCTACTTCGACAACCTAGAAGGTGTCTTAGTCTGCAAAAAAATATTTTTTAATTTGCCGAGCAAGCGCGTATCTCGCCAGCGCACCGCGCCACTTTTTGAAATAGCGCCTAAGCGCCTAAAACACCTCACGACGTAGCCAAAAATCACGTCGGGGTCACCACTGTGGAATACCTTGTCGTGAGAGATATTCTCACCAGAAGGAAATTCAACAGAATTTAAGCGTGTTCAGCTACTGCATACAAGCGTATGGGTAAGCCAGAACCAAACGGAACACTGGCGATTTTAGAGCCGGTTCTGAGAGTTTTTATACGGGTTCTGGCGCACACACACAGACACACGTACGTAATATAATACGTACGTTGATAAGGGCGGCCAGGTCGCATCATCCCCTACTATCGTAGGTAACGGCTGGCCGGTTCGTGTACGAGTCGTGACATTGATTGATGGATGACGTCACGATTTGTACTCGTACATTACCTGCGTGTGTTTGCCGGTAATTACGATCGAACGTAATTGTGTGTTTTGTTTAACATCACAAGGACGATAAGTTAGCCTGCCCTTTGGGGCGGCGACTGTCGTCGAGGGGTCCGAGCCCCTAACCTCATACCGTAGAGTCCCCACACCAGAATTCTGTTCAAATTTTGAAATTCGAATAAAGTTTTGAACAGAAAATGTTTGCTATTTCAATATTTTTGTTTTTATTAAGGAAATGATTTTTTTAAATCTGTAATCAAATAATGGAAACTTTCCTAACATTAATATCAGTCTCTCTTGTTATACCTAGGTACTATTAGGTATAAAAATTCATCCACTTAGACCTTCTTATCTTTATATCCATAAAATGAGAATGAATAATATATAGAGTTTTAAATGTTTTATTTAGGATAACTTTTGTAGAAACTTTTTATCATAAACAGTATTGTAGGGCGCAGGGTGGTGCATGCGCACAACTACAATTTAACTTGGCTTGTGTGTAAGCCTTGCTCAGTGTTAAATTTAGACTACAAGTGGTGTACCTGTAGCTTTTGAACCAAAAAGTGTGTTCGCCCTACCAGCGAGTGTACAAATACACCCGTCACCAATGGCAGGAAGTCGCCACAACTATCGAATAATCGAATTTTTCAATTACTGAAGCCATTGTTTGTCGAAAAACTCTTTAACAAGGTACTTTACCTAATTCAAAAAAATTATATTAAAATTTGTATTTAGAAAATCCCATTGCATAAATTTAAAAGTTAGGTTACCCTATCGCTGATACACTGTGTTAAAGTATACTCTACCAGAGCGTGAGCTTAATCTAACTTTAAAAGTTATTCCTCACTAATTTGATTCTATAGTGGCAATTTGGCCATACGAAAACCATATCATGAAGCACATATCCATTTCTTTAAGGTACCTATGGTGGCATTTGGGATTAATTTGGGTAATATTTTATTTTTATTTTTACTTCCTTTTGCACTCGCATCAGAAAACAAAAGTATCAACTGCATGCCACTTAGTAATTTGACTACCAAGTTTTCTTCATGCCTTAAGCTCTCGACTTTTAAATTCATTTTTAGGCACTCTCGTTTTGGATTCAATTGTCTATATCGTGAATCACTTTTGTTCATAAAAGATGTGTTTTCTATCCTTTATTAACTTCAAAATGAAGTCATTAAATTTGTTTTTTCTGTTCTCTTGAAATTTATTTTTCTTAATCGTGGTTAAGTTTATGATTGTTGTATCTACAGTATGTCGACACCTCCATTGTCTGTGTATACTTGCGCACAGTTAGAAATTAAATTCTTTTTTTTTTGGATACGCTCAACGTACACTCGATACTTGTTTCCATACATTTTTCTAATACAAGGCCATATGTTCCTAAATATGCATTAATTTCCTTTCCTAGTCTCTTCAAGTGTAATCAAGTGTGTGAGGTAAATATATATGCACTCGCGGTCCCATTTAATTTTAATTGATTTGATTTAGAAATAAAGTGTACGTCCAGACAAATCTTCTCGCTTCAATTTTACTTTAGACCTATTGTTATACAGCATTCTTCACTTCGAGTTGTCTTTTTCACCCTACACTACACAGTGATACGTTGGTAGTTGTAATAATTACATTCATTGTTCACTAGGATAAAATAACAACAGAATTTTGCAGGAAGTTTTTCAGTTGTAAGACAATTAGCAGTTTTCTATGCGTTGTGAAATTCGAAATATCAAAAGCTTCATTTATCTATACGGTAAATGTTCCGAATATATGGAATACGGCATTTTTGAATTAAACAAAAATTCAAAAAATAACTCACTTAAACTAGAAATTATGATCGAATTAGGAAGAAAGATACTTTATCTTTAAGTATGTTTGAAATATTAAAAAATCAATGAGACTAATTCTCAATTTTTTCTAAACTATTTTGAGGAATTTGAGATGCAGTAATGTAGAGTCATGACGTAATCAGTGAAAATCATCATAATTATTCAGTATTTTGAAATAATTATATTAAAAATCAAACTGATACATAATTATGTGTTCACACAAACATGAAATATGATTATCTACCGTATTATGCATTACCCTAGTACCATAACGAATATTCATCAATAAGAGCACAAACTATGAAAACTTCACGAGGAATGAAATAGTATTAGTATTAGTGATACCCAAAAAATTTATTCTCCCAGTTATGATCATTCTTTACTCTTTCATTTGCAGTGTTCGTTTATTCAGATTCATTTTTCATTACTTTTCATTAAATTATTAATGAGGCTAGTCTTCCAAATAATAACAGGCATAAATTTAACAAAATAATAATAATAATTATGTTGGAGTAATCTTGGATAATAAGATCATTTATTCATCATCAATATATGAATTTTTAAGTAACCAATTCCATTTTGATACTAGGTACTACATGACTCTCTTGAATCATGTTTGAAGCCATTTTTTTTTCGAATTCTTTCTGTTTGTTTTTTGTTTTTTGTTTTTTGTTTTTTTTTTTACTCTAAGTTCACGTCATATTCTTCTTAAGGTGAACAGTAGATTTTTTAATGATTTTTTTCGGTGCACATTATACGAATTTTTTATGATTAAATTGTTTACGCTACTACACATATTAATCACAAAATATGTTAAAGATTTTATTTCTGCACATCATTGATCCAATATGCTTTACAATTTGAACATTTCACAACAAAAGTCGTTTTTTAGAAACATAAAAAAAAAATGGGAAAAAAGAGGGAAAAAAAACGAAAATTGTTTGAAACGTTGTCACTCGCAGATCTTGTATTTCTCGACTTCTATATTGTTTTTTGTTTTTCAGTACTTTAAAACAATGTTTTCAATTTAATTTTCATCAAGAAAAAAGTCCTTCGCATCGAAGAGGAATTCGATTACTATTTGATAGAGAAGAAAAGAAAGACGACATTACCTAACACTGCAACATCAAAATTTAGCTCGTTTGATAAATAGGTACCAAAAAAAAAAATTATTTATTGACACTGCGGACACATTTTCAAAGACAGCCAATATTTAATTGAAAATATATTGAAAATAGTAGGTTTCCAAATTTATTTTGAACTTACAAGTCTTTTAATTTTATTTGTTCTGCCTGATAAAATGAAGAACAAGTAGCCCATCTACACTAGAGTCTGAAGAGTATAGGATCCTTCAAATAATTCTTCTCTTAAGAGTTGTGCATGATGTAACATAAAACACTCGAAAACTAAAGAAATTCTCTATATTCGCTCATATTTATATTTCTCACTGTCTCAAAAGCAATGAAAATGTGAGGTGATATCGAAACTTCTTCTAACCCATCAACTTCTGATGGTGTATGTATACTCTGAGTCAGATAAACTTGACAGTTCAATCCTTTTGAAAAATTTGTCTGATGGTTTTACCTTTGTCTTCTTATTCGTATTTTTTGGACAGAATAAACAATCAACTGTGTTTCAACTCGAAATACAACACTGGTACTACGTAACCTTCATAGGGATTCCTAAAAAATTCATACGATATGAAAAATTTTAAAATGTTTTCCTTGTTTACCAAGTTTACTTTCTTTTTTCTTTTTTTCTTTAGTATTAACACACTTTTCCATATATATAGAACGTAAGTAATATACTGTACACGTGAAAGAAAAATAAGAAATATAATGAAAAATTCATCTTGAAAAGCCTGCGAGTGCTTTTCTTTTTCTAGTATTTTTTTTTTTTAACTTTTGTATAGAATTTTTTAGTTTTTTCAAGTAAATTTTCTATGCAAATCTACTTATTAATTTTGATCCAGTATTAGCTCTTAGGTTTGAAGGTGGGTGCATTTTTCGTTTCATGACTCAAGGAAAATTTTGCATCAATAACTAAAATTCATAAATAATAAAATTATACCTATAATTATTTTACTCTATATTTTTATATAAATTCTATTTTATTTTTACCACGAGGTTGTAATTTTTGTCAAATAGTTACAAAATTTGGTACAGACTTGACCCATTGATTTTGGTGCGGATCGGTCGAACGATACTTTCGCTAATATTATTTTTGTTTTTATTTTGAGTATAAAATGCCTAATTTTAAATTACCAACAACGAAATTAATGAAAAATTATTATTTTAATTTATTGTAGTACACTACCAATTTTGATGTGAATGAAGTCCATTTTTTTTAATTTTGAAAGAGATAACAGTTTTAAGAACAAAAACATAATTTTATACAATCATCAATTTATTATGATATAATACCATCTAAATTTTAAACTACTTAGGTATTTCATTGATAACTAATTTTCTACCGTTTGAAAACCTACTTTTTCTAATGGAATTACAGCTGCGTGGGATTGTTTTTTTTTTTTCATCAATTTTATTGAAAAATTTCTGTTTTAAAGGAACAAAAAAAAAAATTGACCTGTAACGAAATACTTTCGGAACGAATTTCATCTTAAACCTATAGAAATTTCTGACATGGTGTTTATTTCTTCTTCATCACTGGAGATAAACATTTAAAGCAAAACGTTAAACGTCAATAATGTTGAAACTCAAAATCAAGCAGGTTTTTGGTGTATTTGTAGATCACTTTTTGGGTCACAGCGACTCTTTTGAAAGAACAAAATATCAACGCTTAGTATTTAAAAAATCTTTATAGCACGTTGTTGTTTAATATCATTCTTTTGGAAATGTTCTATTTTTGGTTTCCTCCCTTTCTATTTTTCCCAATTTCAGAAAGGTAACTGAAGAAACGTAGAAATAACTGAAGAACATGATAGCAGACAACTGGTTCTTGATCATTGCCTATGTAAATTCATTTTATCTTCCCATCATATAAAATTTAATTTTTATTTTATTGTGTACACAAGTAACTTTTCTATGCCAAAGATATAAAACCTCGTCGTTAGGTCCGTCTTTGGGTTACCTACCATTTTCAAATTAAATTATATATTTATTAAATCTGAACAATTGGATTTCTTTCATTTTTTTATTTATTCAATTCGAGTGTAATCATTGCATTATTTTAGTGAATAGGTACCGAACTAAATTGTAGTATGGGAATTCAAAAGTTCCACATCGAATGGCATAGGTATGTCTTGATTTTTGACTTGACAAATTGTTTGAAACTTTTTTCTTTTTTTTTCAGTTTGGAAAAATAAATAATATCAAACACGATATAATATGAAATTGTTTTCAATAGAACTATCATATTTTATCATTCTTTTGGAATAGTAGTTCAGAAAAATCATTCACCATTTAAAAACGTACTAAAATAAGCCTTCATTTTTTGTTTTTAAAACAAAAGTGAATAAAACTCTTTTAATAAAGACCCCCTCTGAAAAAACGTGTCAAATTGAAGATTCATAAATTTTTATCTTGGTTTCCTCCTTATTGGTTCCAATGACTAGGTTCCACTCTGAGCACAAATGTTACATTGGTGCTACCTTTAAGAATTGAATAGCAGTTTTTTTTTTTTTTCTTTATCAATACTGTGAATTAAATGAAAATTATTTAAGAGGCACTGGCACTATTAATTTTCTTTCTAACAAAATTTTACTTATAGAAAAAATATCTTTATTGCCCAACGAGCTGCTTCGAATATTTTGCTATAAAACACTATTAAAGATGCCGAATATTGTAGTACAAATATTGGGCGAAATTAAATTTCCATATCAAAAGGATACATGTCGATTTAAGAAGCCAAGTCGAAGTTAGTAGGAGAAAAAAAGGATGAATAAATAAATAAAATAAATTGGAAAATACTGGACTTTTTTTTGTCGATAAATAAGCAATATTTCGACAACAAGATCGTTTGTAAAAGCAAAAAGTTTCTCAACAAGAGAGAGTGAGAGAGAGAGCGAGAGGGTGAGAGAGAACGACAGAGAGAAAGAGAGAATAGTGGTTTGAAGAGTGAAAAACGAAAAAAACGAAGACGAAAAAATGGAGAAAAGGGCAATGTACGAAGAACTGAAATGGTTTTTCGCAGTGTTCAATGAAATTTGTTGAATATTTTTCATTTATGAGGCGGTCCGATGAGAGGTAAAACGTGTGTTGTGTGTACGATTGCTTGTACACGTCGGTGCATTTCAAAAGAAAAAATAAATCTTGTCGACACGTACGAATAAATTGGTTGGTGGTTGAATATTATTTGAATGCGAGTGAGTTACCGCAGCTTAATACAAAAAAAAATAAAAAAAATAAAGAATTTAACTACCATCGATTTGGGAAAATGTAATGCCCAATTTTCACCTGAAATAATCCAAACGGTTTAACGTCGACCATTTCGATGCAGCGAAAATTAATTATACGAAATGTTCAAAGGTGTTTAGCCTGGTTGCGTGCAAAAATATTACGTTTTCACGGCGCTACTTATGCAACGGATGTTACACCCATTCCGCAACGAATGCACAAAAAAAATAATGTACCTACCTACGTAAGTACGACGACACGAAATAAAAAAAAGAAAAAAAGAAAAGATAAAAAGATAAAAAGATGAAAATTCAATTAAAATGAATGAGATCCAAATAATAAAGCAAAATACTACGTAGCTGCCTGTTGAAAACGATGCTTCGCATAAAATCTACCGAAAGTTCAAAAGTTTGTTCATTAAAAAAAGAAAAAAAGAACATAATATACTTACAGAGTAAAGATAGAATTCAACTTTGAAAATGTGAGATGTGAGCATTTATTTGCAAGAAGTTTAAAAAAAAAAAAAAAAAAAAAAAGGAGAATCATTTAAAAATAAAATAAATAAGAGTGGTAAGATTTTCAAGAGTTTTTTAATCCCCATCCTTTGAAGTGCCTACGTTGATTTATTTGACAAGTTCAAAGAGAGGAAGAAAAAAAATGTGCGAGTTCCGCTTAGGCTTTATTCATGAAGGATTGATGCGAAAACATAATAATTGTGGGTTGTGTGCATGCGCCACGCATTGCGCACCATGCGCACACAACCATACAACCACCCACCCCCTTTTCATGTAGCACACAAATGAAAATTACAATTGTAAGAGTTACAGTTACACATCAAAAAAAAAAAACTTGCGCAGCAAGCTTTGCAGGAAAAAGTAGATTTCTTTGTTTAAAAATAATCTATATCATTAAGTAACATAAGTATTGCATATAAAATATTTATATTTTTTATAAAAAATTACCAATATCCTACAAATACGATGCATGCGATAAAATATACTGATGAAGTATCATGTTTTCAAAATATTTTATGAATATATAAAAAATTATTATTTTTTTGTGAAATGAAAAATTATTTCAAGTTCTAACAAGCACAATCTTGGGAAATAATCCCGTAGTGACGAGAATTATAGATTATTTAAAAAATAACAACACTGAAATGAAAAAAAAATATCCTACATTGTAAAAAAAATAAAATAGTGAATTATTTGTCTACGTTCTGGTTATGAAAATATTAGCGAAGATTTTAGTGTCCGTGTCCAAATCTAGTGTACGGAAGCAGGTGAGAGGTGGGTGAAAATTGAACTTTTTCTGAGATCTTGTTTGTTTTAGGTTAAAACGAGTGATTTTCTCAATGAAGGCTAGAAAACGAATTTTTCAGGACCATTATTATAAGGGTAAAATAGGGAAAATCATACTGAATAGCTAATAAGTTGGGAATAAATTGACCAATCAAAACCAAAATTGGTAGGTCTGGTCCTTGTATGAGAGATGCGGTTGTACCAACTTTCATGACTACTGAAAGAGAATTGCAACTTTCATTGAGATAACATGAAAAATTAGCACCTCCAACAGCCCCAAGGAGTGATCCATAATACTAATAGGAACCAAATTTAAAATCAGATTAGATATTTTTTGGATCAATACCTATATCAAATTTTACGACCATAACTTGAAAATTACTCCATTTAGAGCCATTAATCTGCCAAAATTGCAACAAAATCTCCTCTATCAGACGTACCGTAAAACCCACCCACATCAAAATTGGTGCGTACTGTTTTTGACCTTAAACATATACCAAACTTAAGGCCTATTGATTGAAAATTGCGACGTGTACGCTGTACAATAAGAAGTGCATATAAATTGACTTACACGTACTATGAGCCTGATCCAGACCAAAAGCAATAAGGTTTTTCCTTAAATAGATTCGAATATGTGTTTCAAATTTCGAAACCATCTGATCAAAATTACGCTGGGAAATAGACTCAATGTAAAGGAAGGTACATAAAATAAAAAAAAGTGTCAAAAATATTGCCATAATGCTCAGAAAATCATGAAACGAAAAACGTACCCACTTCTACTCTTGGGTCCGAATACTCAGGAAATTTTAGTAAGTAGATTTTTTAAAAAGAGACCATTTTCTTTTTCATATTATTTTTTCATATTTGTATTCATTTTCGCCTCAGTTGTTCGAAGGGAAGTGGGGTTATACTAAAAGGAATGATTGATAGACGAAAGATTCGCTAGAGATGATATCTGGGCGGAAAGTGCACGCAGGTAGTTTGAAAGAATAATCAAGATAATATGTTGGGATGAGGGCAGGATTTGTTGAAGATGCATAAAGCTGATTGTAAATTCTGTAGTAAATAAATAATTTATCATCGGCAGTGGAGTTTTGTTTAAATGTGTGCAACTCGTTGGTGCCTAAGTGAAGAGGTACCTATCTGTAATGGATGTAGATTGTCGTAGGTGGCGAGTTAAAGACATTTGTTTGGGATACTTTCTCCTCAATTATTTCCCTCTTACAACAAACTGAGACATACGTCGTAAAAACTTGATGTACGTAACTGAAAGACTCGGAAGTCGTGGTATGTGTCTATGATAATTTTTTTTTCGTTTCAGCTTAGTTTTCTAATCATATCAGTAATGAGCAAATTAATTGAAAACGTTGGTTCAACGAAGAAAGCAAATGAAGGTAGATTACACCTGAGTGCAGTTAAAGGATACAAAGTTTATATGATATAAATACATAAATATGAGAAAAGTTTCTTCGGAAGGATGAGGTGTAAGAGTGGTTCCTATTGAAAAATCGTTATATTCATTTTGTCATTATTAAAAACCACAACTGCTTTTCGAATTTGAAGCCTTACGTAATAAGATCAAATTTATTCCACAGAGGTATTCGTTACTTGTTTATTTCCAGATTTTATCATTCTTCGCGCCGAAATTTTTCCTAAACTGACATAAATTTCCACAACATCGTCTCAGAAAGTGGTCGTTATCTTTACAAGAAATTACATAAAATTATTCCCATCAACATAAGCTCCAAATTAAGATAAAATACAATGTCTTAAGTCACAAAAAATTTCAATGTTTTCATAACATTTTCATCCAATTGGCAACCTCAATACGTCAGAAGCAGATGACAAAATACGAAAAAGTCTAATAGTTCCAAAAAGAGAAGACAAATTTGTTATTAAAATAACTTTTTTCCCTTCTACTTCTCCTTTTTCAACAATCCAGAAATAAGATCGTAATTTACTACACGAACCACGTTCGTCAAAATAAATATAATTTGTACCAACCCTATCATGTTCGAGTAAATTTTTTCGTTTTTCAGGAAAATAAATGTGAAATTTTTTTCAAAATCTTCCAAAAGTCTTCCACCTACGAACAACCTTCTTTTACGTTTCAATTTCTCTCATAATTATTAGGCGAAGAAAATGTTAGTTAAACCATTCCACCCAATCAGAAAAAAAAAACCTAAAAAAAACAAAAATACGAAACAAAAACCAAAAACAAAAATGCAATTGTCGTTAATAATTTTGGGGGTGACTGGTTAACCATTTGGAACAATATTTACTATTTTGGAAATAACTAATTGAATTTTCATTGGATTATGTGGAATACCTTGTTGTGAGAGATATTCACACATCAAAGGTTTTCAACAGTATTACGTGTTCTGCCACTTCGTACATCACAGTACGAGAGAGACAAATCCTAGGAAAACACTATAGCAATTTTGTAGTCAGTTTTGGAAGTTTATATACCGGATTTGGTACACGCACACAGACGTACATATACGTATGATATTATGTCATCCGTTGCGTCATTTCTTGCCTCTGTCGAGGTGATAAGAAACCCCACGACGCGTTTGGTATTGGTCTGTGACATCACCAAGATTGTTATCGGGTAATTGATCATAGCACATGCAATGTATCTTACCTGTACGTAAGTACAGGTACGAACATACAAACGTACGAGTATTTATTTGTTTAACGTCATAGAGACGAATAATTGCGAATGTAGTCAAGCTGCTGACAGAGATAGACTGAGCATAACTTTATTATCTGAAAGAAAAATCATTCAACATGTCCATGTTTCTGCATTGCATGAAATACAAAATAAACAAATGAGCCCCTTTCTTGGGGATTGGTGTATGTTACAAAATTTAAGTTTTTCAATATTGTGAAAAAACTGGATAAGTTTTGAAGAACTAGCTATGTACAAGTAAGTACGTATGTTTGATAGCTTGAAACGTGTGTAAATATAGGTGTATGATACTATAAAAAAATCATCCACATTGGTGAAAAATAGTCTTTTCTATGGAAAAAGTTCGCTTGACATTAAGGAATGTAACACTTTTAAAAATTTTTAAATTACAAAATTTACTTACTTTCCAAACAAAATTAAGGCATTCTTTGAACACAAATTATTGATTTTTTTGCGAATCGAACCGAAAAATAAAAAAAAATAGTGCTAATAAAAAAATAGAAGTTTACGTTTTCATGCTAATTTAGTGAAAGTAATCTTACCGATTATAGTGTGTGTCGACCAGAAACTGACTCGGGTTTGCATTCTGTCACAATTTTTATCTTCTTTATTCTCGACATGACGGATATTCAATCAAATTAATTATTTTAACTACTAAATTTGTCAAAGTAAGTATAAATCTCCACAAGAGCAATAGAACACTGACATCAACGAAACGAAAACGTTTCATATAGAGAATTGATATCTGCCAGTTGATTTTGGAAATGCATCGAACTATACTATATTTGTTTTTAATATATTAGCGTGTGAGCGACACCCAATTCAATCAATATAGCCAAAAGAATGGTTTTGAAAAATTTATAACATACACCAATTTCCATGAAAAGGCCTCAAATGCATTGTCCTTCGTGAATGCAAAATCTTCTTTTTTTTATAGATTTTTGTCAAGTTTTTTGAATTCTATGACGTCTTTTTATCCAGTCTGTTTGAAAGCGGGCTATTAAAATTGACCTCGATGAGGGATTAATGGTGAGAATGATAAACGTTGTCGGTTTCATGATAAAATAAGTCAAACAGCATATTCCCATTTTGACGAATTTTTTTTTCACGGATAAAAGCACATAAATATGTATCGCCCAAATTTTGTGTTCATGGTTTCGAAAAGAGTACAAAACGGATGGAGCTGAAATTTTCTCAAAGGATAGTTCTTATATAGAAACAAGCTTGGTAGGAGTTTGGTGCTTGTTAGAACAGTACTTTCTGAGGAAACGAGAAAACAAAAAGTTCGCCGAAGAAAAGCGGGTCGCCCGTGTTGCTTGAAGTATCTTTTTCGTATTTACGGCGCAAATTATTTTAAGCTTCTTTTCTGCATTGCATGTAGCAGAAATTTTGTAGTCAAGGCGCAATAAGTTGCGATGTCCTGGTGCGCTACTTTTTAATTCTATTCCAGGAGACAGGATATTCTGAAATTGCTTTAAACTGGAGCCAAGATTCATTTGAAAATATGCATTGCTTTCAATAAAAATATAATTTTATCATTTTCGTGCAAATGTTACTAGTGAATTGATAATTTCTTAAAAATGTTCTTGAGTATTATTTTTTGAATAATTTTATTTAGTCTAAATTGAGGTTTTTATGATTTCAAGATTTTGAATTACGGAAGATTATGGCTAAGTGAGTTATTTTAGTCAAGTTATGCTGCCCTTGAATTTGATTTCATTTTTGTTTGTTTCTTTTTGGTAGATAAGGACAAATTTGTGTCCTGATGGTGTATGTTTGAAGGCTCACACACCGCAACATGAACTAAGCCACAAAGAGAAACAATGGTATGAAAATTGAAGATTTCTCTCCAAAGTAGTCGGTAGTTGATAAAATATGCTGTAGCCTACATGGAAAACGTATCGTGTGAAAGAGAGTAATTAGTACACGAAATTTATAAAGTACCATAAATGAAAATACAACCAATTTTAACGTAGTATTCAGTACTTAATCACAAATTATCAGTTAGGTAGGAACGGCACCTATAACCATAAAAAAAAAAATTATGAGAGAACAAATTATTTGAACATCAATTCACGAAAGCAGAATGTAATTAATAAGAGCTCTCATTGCTAAAATCGCAGACGGTATTAATTAAGTACATTATTACGTAAATAAATTAATAAAGAATTCCGCCGAAGTAGCAATACCTAACAGTTTCAAATTTTAATTTTATGAAAGGTAAAAATTGATGTTATTTTTTGTAAATTTCCAAGAAATTGATTTTTTGATTCGCAATAATTTTAATTTTTTGAACCAAAAAACGAATTTATGAAATCACTAGCAATAATTAATAAAATCACAAACAATAATAAAATGACAACCCATCGAATGTGGGCAGCATCGAAAGCAAAATCAGACGATATGTTCAAGTCATCAGGAAAAAAATCCTTATTTTTTTCCACGTATTAAATGAAATATACCTTGCAACAAACTTTTAACTGTCGGTACATTTGTGCCAGGTTAACAACAAAAAATTGATTAATGACCGTAATTTTGTGGCAGATAATTATTATTATTTTATTTTTTTTGGGATGGGTAGCGACGAAACCGCACAAAGCGGTTAAAAAAATGTTTAAAAGACAAAAAATTGAAAGTAGATGCAGAAAAATACGTCCTACCACACACATAATTTTCTTCTCTCAAAGTTTCGCTACCTTTTAATTAGGCCCAACTTACTCATAAAACCGTGGCAAGTGGTTTTTCTTTCTTTTTATATTTTTTAATAAATTCATAAATTCATAAATAATCATAATGGCGAGAAAATCTTAGGCTATTTGTCTAAAATGTAATTACAAAGTGTAAGCTATTATTTAAATAGGTATATTTCAGAAATGAAAACAAAAAAAACGAGGACCGGATAAAAATATTTTTATGTAGGTTTTCGAAGAAAATCTGCGTATTAAAATTGATCTTGTATTAAGACCCGAAGATGAGGGTAGGTTTGTTTTTCATTTCATGACCACAGAAAAATTTTTGCACTATTAACTAAAATTCATATATTATATATGTACACATACGTATATATATATATATATTATATATATTCATACATGTACATATATACACATTTCTGTTGAACTCGGTATAGATCGAAATTTTTATCTGATAGTCTTAAAATTAGATACGCTTATTCGGATTTACACAAGGACGAACGTTATGGTGTTTGGTCCAGACTGCCTCTATTGTTCGTCTATTACATACTATGTTTTATTTTTGATGCCTAAGTGATTCTAAAATGGGTAATAAATTTTCAACCAACAGTCACAAAATTTGGTACAGATATTGAATATAAATATATTATATTCTATCATTCGGAAAAATGTTATTTCAAACGGCTCAATGGTTCATGCATAAAGGTGATTGAAAAAATCTCAAGATTATTAGTAAGAAAAGAATGTGAAGTCCGGATGAACAAAAGAAGCTGTTTGAAAGCAGGCTTGCTGTTATTTAATTTGCTAGATAAAAAATCATTTAATAAATTGTATATGCACTTTATACCTTTGTAACACACTTCATTCTATCACTTCATTATGAATTTCCTTGACACGTCATTTTAAACGTAGGTAATATTTTTCCTCCATTTTTCCAAGTAATTTTCATTTTTTCATTTTTTTAATGTATTTAATTTTACCAAATTAAATTATATTCCAAAATATGGTTTTAATCAACTTAAAACTTTTCGTGTCAAAGTACTTGTGGGGACAATACTCGTATGAGGTATAGGGGTTTGTACTTCTTGATGACAGTTGCTGCTAAAAGGCTGGCTTATTTTTGTTTTTTTGACGTTAAACAAATATGTGCACGTATGTTTATAATATATTCTTAACTGTACTTATGTACATACAAGTAAAATACATTATACAGACCATGATGAATTACCTGATAAAGATCTCGATGATGTCACAGCCTTGTGCCAAACATGCTGCATAATTTTTTATCACCTTATGGAATAGGAAACTATGTATGATTATGACATAATACGTACATATGTGTATCTGTGTGTGCATGCCAAATCCATTATATAAACTCAAGGAACTGGCTACAAAATTACCAGCATTCACTTAGAATTTGGCTCTCCTATACATTCGTGTATGATGTGGCAGAACACACAGAGCTGTTGATTATCTTCTATGGGTGAATACTTCTCACAACAAGGTATTGCGCAGCACTCTTGCTGTTATTTGGTACGATAAGCAATCATTTATGAAGTTTCACATAATTAAATTTCATCAAATATTCAATTGTTTAATTTTTTTTTTGTTTCAGAATACCTACATTTCCTAGCTTTACTTGCTGCGCTATAGTTTTTTTTTACTGAAACAAGTAAATTGAGAGTGCGTATGCATAAATAATTGGGAAGAAAAATGTTCCCTTCAAAGATACTCACCTAGTATAGAGCACGTTATTTTCTTCTTTTTTCTTGTTCTTGTTTTTTTTTTTTTTTTTACAGTTTTCAAGTAAAAAGGAAGATAAGATTTTACGGTTATTAAGCGGTAAAATAATTTTCCATTTTACAAACCTCCCTTTTTTGTAAAACGTAGGAGTTAAGGTTTTCCTTTTTTTTTTTTTGGTTTTTGTTTTTGTTTTTTTGAAGATATAGGAGTTATTGTTAATTCACATTTTTTGTTAAGACGAAATTACATTATTCGTACTTCATAAATCAAAGTCGAAACCTCACTGCGGGGTAGTAAAAGACAAAACGACGTCATTTTTATGCTTCACCCTTATTTCCGAAACAGTTTTGTCGCACCAATTTCATTATTATTTGATTCGTCTTTCTGGAAGGATTTTCCACACCATTCCGTTCGCTGGTCTACCGTCAGCCTCGGTCGAGGATCGTCTCCACTTTAGTGCAGCATAAAAATTGTTTCGACGTCTTCGACACGTTTGCTGGTTGAACACTGCAATTAAATTATTTGCTGACGAAAAACAATCAGCGCACGAAGGCGAAATGTGGCACCTCGTCATGTTTTTCCCATACGCCTGCGCATATATTATATCCTGTGTCCGCATTTACCCATATAAGTACTCGCTGATCGTCTCTTCGAAATTTTAATTTAACTCTAGCTAACCACTTCGCACCAAAATGAAACGTTTGAACAAATTTATATTGTGGGGTGTAAAGTCGAGTACTCGGTAAACTGAGAAAATTTACAAGACGGTCGGAATAAAAATGGGGTTCGTGTTCGTTGGTGCCAATCTCGGGCGAATCTTTCACCGTTTCTCAGTCTATCTGGTCGCCTGAACCTCCCTCCCCCTCCACCGCTTTCACTAGTTCTATCGGAAGTGTATCAAAAATGGAAATGGTCTACGAAATGGAAACGCTCGCCAACGTAAAAGGGTTATTTCCGCCTGGACGAGCTCGCCTAATGCCGAGCAATGCTGCGCAAAACGTGCAAAATGGCGAAATACGGCACCGTGTCGGGCGAGGCTGACCCTAAAGATGGCTTAATTTTTCATCTTGTTGCCGGCCTATTGGCCGCCGTCTCTGATGACAGTGCCGCGTAGACAGACTCGTGTTTTGTCATCTGGTTACACGACTTTTCATTGCAACTGTTTTATTTGTTCTGTCGTATAAAACGGGACGTTTTATAGGATGTAATTGGACGCGGAAATGCGGAACGTCGTCTGCTGATGGGCCTGTGTGCGTAACAACGGCTTTTATAGCTCCATTTTATGGTTAAAAGGTCCACATATTCTCTGCTGTCACTTCTGATCCCTCTCCCGGCACAATGCCACCATAACCAACACACTCCCACGATCTCCATCCCTTAATACTCTTTACCATCAGGTATACGCATGAAGGAGATAAGATATGAGCGGTCATTTTGTGTTATTTTTGTTTACTATTAAGTTTACATTGTTTATTGTTGTGGAGGGGGAGGTATCATTCTGAGTGAGCATTAAGGAGCCTAGACCTCCGATGATAGTCGCTGCCAAAAGGATGGTTGGTAAATATTGAGCTCTGTACTTTAAACAGACAATGTACGTTCGCTTGAAATTACTTGTAAATTCTTGTAATTAAGCTGCAATTACCATACCATGACTAATTGGGAGACTTCTCTTAGGGTGACATCACAAATTTGTTATCAGTGCACATGCCATACGTTATCAGTTGTAATAGCAGCTTTAAAGTAGGGTGAAATTAATTAGCACGTAAACATACATATTTTATACATATGAGTGCTTGTGTGCGTTCTAGAGCCAGGATGTAAGGCACTAGTAAACAACACACAGTAGCTGGTGTTTACTGAGGATAGCTCCCCATACTCTTGTAAGAAGCTAGTAAACACACAAATAACAGGAGTCTACCTTCTGTAGTTGAATCTCTTCCATGATGTAAGGTATTCCACAATTATCAAAGTCTTTAAAATCTCTATACGCTAGCTAAATTCGATACAAGTAAACAAAAATACAACTCACAAGACAGATTATGTCGACAGTTCCTTGGCCTCTGTCTTATTCTGTATTGGTTGTTGGATCCACCAATTTAAATTAGACTACATTTAGTTAATGTGTCCAACATTGCACTGTGATTGGACAATTCCTATTCTCAGAATTGGAACCGATGATGTTACACAATACAATACTGATTTGCACCTGGAAACATGTTCAACCGATATGATTTTGAAGACTGGTTTGTTATTACAATACATCATAAGAATAACACAAAATGGCAGTTCAGCTCTCATCACCCTCATGCATACATCTGTCTGTAAAGAGCCCTTTAACCATCACTTGAGCTTTTGGTGTACATATCTTCATATAGTCATTGTCTGATAACAGTTGAGAGTTTAAGACTAATGTCAGCAACTCCTGAGACGCAATCAGAATGAAAACTCTCAGTTTCATCTATCCTAAAGAATTCTCATTATACTTGGCTAAGTTTGGGATGTTTGGTTAGTTGATTTTTACTCTCAATTATTTGGAATAATCGAAGCAAGAATAATACTATGATTTGATTGATTCATGTTGTGATAACAAATTTCAAACCACCAACCAACTTACCTGAATACGTAAATAATCTATGTGTGTAATATTTAACTATCTCAAGAGGTGGTTGAAAAAAGGTAAAGTTGGTAGGTATATTATGTTTATCATCCGTAGACAGTAAAATAGTTGTTACACTCCATCTAAGATGAAATTTAAAACTAAAATACATTAAAAATTAAAGACTGCTGTGAATACATTTAGTTAGGCAACTTGCCATACCAAGGTAATTTCTTTTGGTTTTTCTTTCTTTTAAACCCCTATCGCCACTTCCTTGGTTTCATCCTAGGTGTGTGACTGACCACCAAATTTGATTCATAAATTAATAAACTGGTTTCTTTTTTTCCCTTCTTCTTTTATTTATAAATGAGCAGCTTTTAGTCTTACAATTTTCAATGTACATGTTTTTCTGCTCATCACACATGTTTTTTGTTCTCTATGCAGGCATGAATGCACTCTAATTATATTCTGTTGTTTTTATGTACAAGCTGTAGTAGGTAGAAGCTTATAATTAGTGTAGTTTAAGGTCCAAGGGACCATATAAAGTTGGTTGGTGTCACACGCATGTTTCACATGCCTTGTAACTTTCAGCTGACATTGCCTCAACACCAATGTCTCCTCTACCAAGAGGGAATACTCCAGCACATCGCCCGTGCACAGGAGACCTGTGGGAGGAGCCACAACACAAGCCTGTTATTTGTTTTTATAATACACAGTGATATTTTTATATGATGGTTTATCAAATTTTCTTGTAGCAATGGCCACTGGTGGTGTTTTTGAGGTGTAAACATCTTAGAGCTTGGTCTACTGTAAGAAGAACTATGATTGTAACTTGTGCGAATTACATAGTGGTTGTGTGTGTGTAACACGCATGCTCAAAACCAAACTATTATGTTTACACATCAATTTCTCATGAGTATCTAGCCGCAGTGGAACTCATCTAAATTCTGATAATCTCAATATATAAGTAGGTATCTACTGCTAGGAACATGCGAAGGAACATATCCACGGTTTGTTATTTTGTTAGTAAACATCAGCATGGTCCAAACTTTGGGCTCTCAAATACCTGCCAGACTATTCAGGCTGAGTAGTGCTAGTTCTGTAGGCAGTATCCAGCATAAGAGGTTTATACCAAGATTCCCTAGCGCGTGTTTCATCGAATCTAAGATGTTGTAGGGAATGCGGGTAATGGTGGTTTCATATGCCCCTGGCATACCATATCTTTAGATTTAGATTTGACCTAGACAGCGAATTTTCAATTATTTAACATGGAAAAAACGTATAGAAGCACTAAAATTTAAAAACTTATTAGATGGTCGGGCGCCTTTGGAAAATTCTTGAGGTCCCAACCACTCCCCCCTAAAAAGAAACCAAGTTTGCTTCTATTGCAGCTATATCTCTCACAAGTTTCAACTTTTACCAAACAATTAAAAGTTATTAATCATTTTTATAAGCTTTGCTTGTACCTACTCTAGGTACCTATATTACGATATTGCAATGATTAAAAGTGATTTTTTTTTTCTAAGTGTTCCGTCGTATTTAGACAGACGAATATATTCGCTAACCTAAATACTCCGCAACAATTAACGGCGAATATTTCTTCTAAATATTCACCATTACCTCCGACTAAAAACCCAATTAATAAGGCTAACAGTTATGCAGACATACAACTAATCAGCATAACTGTCAGCACTATTTTGGAATGTACCAGAGGTACCTTTTGTAAACGTAAACATTTATAGGCCCAAAAAGAAGTCACTTGCTAAATCGATTTAGGCCAATACTTCACTTGCCTTTCAGGATAGTCTCCGAGTAGTCATCTACTTACAAACTCTCTGACTGCCGGTGTTCCAAAACACCCCAAGTTAGTAGTCCACCCTATGTAGTGGTACGACACTGTTAGGGACAATACGATTATATAGTAGATAATTAAGTGTGTCCGCAAAAACGCGAAGTATTTAAGTATAAGACGTATAATATTAAGGAAGTTGAGATCGATTGATTTGTTGTGACACGATAATATTCAAATACATTGTTTTAAATAATCTCGTATCTATTTTGTGTGTCAATTAGAAATCCGGGTTAATTGACATAACACTAAGTAGACTATAATTTTTTTTGTTTCAAATTGCATTTCAGTACTCAAAATTTCTGTTACTGTAGGCATGTACTGAAAATAATATATTACGTAGTTTTACTTTAAAACTTGACTCTGCGTTATTTGCCCACATGTAACTTAAACACGTTTCTTCTTAGGTACCTACTTACTTTCAATCTACCGTCTAACTGAGACTATCTGTAGATGATGTCGAAAAAAACTGAGGATTAATGGTTAATTTTATTTTAAAAAGATAAAATCTATTAAAATAGTAAAATTAGAACAAATATAAAAAAAAAAAGTGCGAGCAGATGTCAGAATTTAGACGTGGTACCTACACATTTTTTTACACAATATTCCTCTTAGGTTTTTGACAGATATTGTGAATTTAAAACTGCGGCGTTTAGAACGTTATCAGATTTTTCGTATTTCTTTCGATAAATAATTTACTGTTAAAATGCAGAACGTACATCATTTATAGAGAAAATTTCATAAATTATTCATAACCAGATTTACAATGAAACATGGAACTGATAGAATTTTTGTTCACAATCTCTCATGAAAACTGTACATACGGTATGGCTTCAGCTTTAAAAGGAAACGTAAGTTATTTGTCGATATCCAATTTTGAAATTATAGATAAACGTATAATATTCTGGATGTTGTACGTTACATCCACTCGTAACAGTAATAAAAATTCATGGTATAAACTAACAGTTCCTACACTTTACGCTGTGTGGTATTGTTTAGTATTTTATTCGGAAAAATAGTTTCGTCAGTTTCGTACGATGGAGCAAAGTGAACGTAATTGATCATAATTATTTTTTTATTTATTTATTATATATCTCTTCGTTTCACCATAAAAAAGGTTTAATTCATTTCTATTAGTTTGCTCTTATAATGCAACGAAGCTGTTCTTGTTAATCTACTTATTAAAATTACCTGAGAATTTGGACCCAGGGGTGGGAGTGGATACGTTTTTCGCTTCAAGATCTTCTGAACATTTTGACAATATTTTTGAAAATACTTTTTTTTTTTAATAATATGTACCCCCTTTTGTGTTGATTCCATTTCTAGACGTCACTTTGATCACATGATCTCGAAATTTGAAACACGTTCGGATTAACCTAAGGAAGAACCTTATTGGTTTAGGTCTGGATTGGGAGCATATTTCGTCTATAGGTCAGTTTATATGCATTTTTTATTGAACAGCGCACAGGTCACAATTTTCAATCAATAAGCCTTAAATTTGGTATACATATGTGTCTTAAATCAAGGACGATACCTACTAGTTTTGGTGTGGATAGACTTCATGGTATGTCTGATAGAAGCGATTTTGTTGCATTTTTGGCAGATTAATGGCTCTGAGGTGAGTAATTTCTAAGTTATAGACACAAAATTTAGTAGAGGTATTGAATTAAAATATATCTAACAGACTTCGAGTTTTCATTGCTATTGGTAGTATGGTTCATTCCTTGGGGCTGTTGGAGATGCTAATTTTGCATGTTATCTCAATAAAAGTTGTAATTCTATTTCAATAATCCCAAAACTTAGTACAAACAGTACCTTTTATACAAGAACAAGACCTACAAATTTTGGTTTTGATCGGTGAATTTGTTCCCAAATTATTAGCTATTTAGTGTGATTTTTCCTCTTTTACCCTTTTGGTAATTACCTATCCTGAAAAACTAATATTCTAGGCTTCATTGATAAAAACACTAAATTTAACCTACAAACAACTCGATTTCATCGAAAGGTCAATTTTCATTCTCCCCTCACCCGCTTCTGTAGGTACCCTAAGAATTGAACAAGGACACTAAAATTTTCGCATATATTTTCGTAACCAGCACGTAAACAACTACACTATACTTCGTTTTGCAATGTGGAAGATGTTTTTCACATATAATTTTATTTTTTATTTTTTATTAGATAATCAAAAATTGTCACTACATGAAGGAGAATCATGGAATTATTTCTTAAAATTGTTCTAGTGACGCATACGGCATCTCAAAAAATTCCAAAATTAAATAATAATAAATGAAAAATCCCCATTGAAATCGGCTGTCTTGTTTGAGATTACAACCATTCTAAAATTCTCTCGTAACCTAGAATCTTAGGCTACGTGTATTTTTCTGTCCATTTTTTCCCCAAACTTGTATTAAAATATTATTCCTTCTCAAATATACCTCCGGACTGGTTTCTTCATTCTTCTCACACATTTTATGTTCGTTCATTTCATTTTTTCGTCATATTTTTTCCTGTCACTCATCTCTCTTTGCACTTTTTCATTCTTCTTATCTTTCACTCGTTCATTACTCGCTCATTACATCGTCTTCGCTCTCTTCACCCCCTGAAGAAATTGCCGCAGTTCCGTCCATAACAAATAGTTACGTACATATTTTGACTCTCCCCTTCCCATCTTCCGTGGTTGCTGCTTCAGTTGCTGCCACAAAATCGGAAATCCAACCAATAGTAAATTTCTTTATACTCCCACATTAGTTTTTTCCCTCTCCTTTTCCACGGACTATCTTCTCTAAATTAATTTTACTAAATATATTTTATTCACTTGCTTTTTTGCTTCTCATACACATACACTGCTCTCATTTTTGTGCAGTTGTACATTGTATTCTGTTGTACTGTCTTATACAGACTAAATTATTGTGACAAATTTTATATGTATTTCTGAAAATGTATACTGGTTTTTATTTTTTTATTACAGATTTTATTTTTTTAACAATGTGTTGATTTGTTCAATCTGGCAATGGGGTAGTTTCTAGGTTTGTATGGTCCGCAGTTTTTTATCCAATAAGCATGTTGGTGAAAATTTTCGCAGACTTGGAAATAGCCAAAATATGAGGAAAATTAAAATTTATTCCGTACATGGTCAAAATTTGGGTCAACGGACACCTGGCAGGCTATTCTGGGTTGGGTGGTGGTAATTCTGTGGCCACCATCCAGTGTAGGTGGTTTTACCAAAGTTCCTGGGTTGTGACAATGGTCGTGTAAAAATATTGGTTGGTCTTGCAGGTAGTGGTGTCCGTTTATGACCCCCCTCGCATACCACACTAGTTAGAACTTGGAATAATTTTTCATTTAAAAAAAAAATGATTTTTGACACAAAAAATAAAAATTTATTCATAAATTATTCTGAAAACAATACACTGAATCAGTATATTTTATCACATGCATCATATTTGTGTGATATTGGTAACTTTTTGCAAAAAATATAAATATTTTACATATTACTTTATTAGAAGAATGTTGGCCATAGAGTTGATTTTTAAACAAAAACAAATCTACTTTTTCTTACAAAACTTGCTGCGCAAGACTTTTTTTTTCTTTTTTTTTTCGAAAAATTATTTTACGTTACCTACCTATCGAATTTAAATGTTTGGCCAATCCAGCCTTAAATTATCATAGTAAGTATATCCTTTTACGTTGCGATAAAGTACCTAATTTCTTTGTTTTCATTCATGTTTTGAGCTTTTTTCTTCTTATTTTTTTTCTTTGAAAAAATCAATTTTTAACACATACCTATTACAATAATTTGTTGAAACTTCGAATAGAAAACCAAAAAACAAAAAACAAAAAACAAAAAAAACAATATAGAAAGTAAGACAAACTGTGACTTGGAATACGTGAAAATTATTCAATTGGCTGAACGATACTCAACTTTAAGTCGTTTCAATTCAATTTTTTGTAAATATCGGTTCCTTGTGTCGTGTCGTTTAACGTTAAGGGTGCTTAAGAGATTTGTTGATTTACAGCGAGAGAATAAAAAACGAGACTTTTTTAAACCTTCCCCTGAATCTGTTTTGTCTTTTTTTATCATCATAGGCTACGTTCGTCGATTTTCCCAGTCGAAATTACTTAGGTAAATATTTGAATGCAACTTGAATGTTTGGGTACTTTAAAAATTCGAACTTCTGTTAAATAGAAAGTGGCGGTGGTCGTAGGGTAGACTAACTAAACATATTTCAGTGCAGTGAAAGCACAGCACTTGAAAAATAAACGCGAAAAGTTTAGCATTGAGTACATATTCTGCAAATTAGTATACTTTAGACCATCGGAAAAATAAATTAAATTCGACAAGAGTGGTAATTTAAGCTCAGTTTTACCAACTTTTAAATGTGAGATAAATCAGGTTTAACTGATAATATGGATGATAAAATAAAGTTAAACCCTATTCATCGGTAGTTTAACTGTTTGGTACAACCAGCCCTTAAAGACGTAAAATATTTGCTAGTTATTTCTTTGATTGTAGAGTTATATGTGTGGATTAGAGTCTTAACCTAAAGAATGTCATTGGTGGTAAAAAATAATATTGTTTCCACACAACGAGACCTGCGCGCAAGCATACGAACAAACCCACAACCATGGGGACAGGGGGCGATGGCCCTTGCCCCCTCCAGCAAAAAATAAAAAATTAAATATATTTCATCCTCTAGGCTCAAGCATACCCGTTATTTGAAAATTTTCCACTTGTGACCATTCAATATGGAAATTTTTTGGTTGCAATTGGCAACACTGATTGTTTCATTCAGTGTATTTTCATCAGTCTTATAATTATGGTATTAAAGATCGTATCAACGTGAAATGAAAATAATATTGTTGTCAATTATTATTTTACTGTTTTTTTGTTGATTTATTGTTCTTCTCTTTTCTCCACCCACAACGTTTATACAGGACATTAAAATACAGGTAATAGGACATACGTATATCTAGGTAATACGCGGACCTAACAAGAGGGGAAGGGGGAATTTCGCCAGCTTGGATTTTCATGGACACTGCATTTAGAAAACAAATAAAAAGTTCAGTAAATTTTCTTGGAAAAACCCCTTAAAATTTTTTCAGTTGCTCCGCTCACGAAATTACCTTTTTTAATGTTATGAAACTTCTCTTAGAGATACATTCTGGCGACAGCATTAAATATACATATGATTTTCAGTTTCGAGGAAGGATCTCAAATTTTTTCCTATAGGCCAAAATAAAATATCAGAGAAAAAAACTCTTACCCCCTAATGTGGTGTTTGCCCATCCTGTGATGGCCCTAAGTGCGAACCTAAGTAGGTAGTGTTCAGTGTTAAAGTGTAAGAATACCTACGAGAAAATTTTGATGCACTATAATTTTGGACACTGACTACGACCTAACACTTAAGAGCAAATGTTGGATGGCTAATTAGAGATTTAATCTTTTTTGCAGTTTGTTGCAGATTGTAAAAAACATCCAGTGGTTATGTAATTCGGCGTCCTTTTTGCATTCTCTCGATGCTATTAATAATTTTAATTACGTCATTAAATTCGTTATTTTCTTACGTGTACACCTTGGTGTGGGAATTGGTTGCAACGTTGTCGCAGTTTATTTGAGTAAATTGATAGTTAGGGCAAGAACAGTTGTAGCGCATAGTAAAATGGGTGATTAAAGCAACTTTTTGACAGTTAAAACCCGAGTACAGAGCAAACATTGAGGGTTTTTATCAATGGTCCTCATAATTATCGATAAATGAACGAAATTAACGCCATATTTTTCCCTTTTACTGTTCTTTTGAAAATGTAATCTCAAAATCCCTTCGGTACTTGATATTGGAAACGTATTCCATTCGCAAAATGTTCTCCGAATGGAAACAAACAAAATTTATTTTTTCATTCTTTTTCCATACGAACTGTTAGGTCTGAAGTTATCGACTCCGCTCATTCCACTCGTAGGCGATTAGTCCCACGTTTGTTCTGCATTTGAATACCCAAACTTGAGAAAAAACTAAGTGTAAGAACCAATATATAAAGCTGTACTCATAGCAATACCACAGAAGTGATGAAACAAGATTCAAATGGAATTTATGTCATTGTTTTCTCACACTGTTTGCGACTTGAGCATAAGTAGTGTGGCAACGATACGAACATCTCAAATTTCACGTAGCAAAGCATTAAAAAAATAAAAAAATAAAAAATTGAAAAATTCCCTTATTCCCAAATCAACGTCACTACGTGACATTAACTCTTATATTGTTTGGTTAGTGTCTTTTCAACAGGTCTAAACAAATAATTTTTTTCCCTCAAAATTTTTCCACTGTTGGATCAAAAATGTATCGTAGGTACGTGACTGAAGAAAATTGTTAAAAAAATTTTTATCAAAACTATTCGTTCGTCCACGAAGTCGGTACGCCATTAAACTCGTCATTTTCTTCATCGTCGAATGGCTTGT
The DNA here is from genome assembly GCA_011428145.1 of Ericerus pela. NCBI lineage: Eukaryota > Metazoa > Arthropoda > Insecta > Hemiptera > Coccidae > Ericerus > Ericerus pela. The sequence continues at coordinate 880,074 of WOFM01000041.1, read as the reverse complement.
GGCTAAACAACAATTTTTCTATCGATATCATCGACGTATCCGACAACAAACAGAGCATTTTGAGAAGTTCATCAAATTTAAGAATACTTCGATTACATTCTCTCGTGTCTGTTACCCAATGTTTCGAGCAGTAAGAAGCAGATTTCAAATCTTCAGCAAGCAGTCAGGGGTGAGAATACGAGTGAATGCGAGAAAAACGAACATCCCAATCTTCTACCTACACGACTGAGAAGAAAGTAAATCGTCGGACGTGTCTATTTGGACGTCGAAGCAATGTCCACTTCACAAAAGGTTCGGCCTTATCAAATATTTGATTTACAAAATTCGCTACGAATTTACAAAACCTTCTAAAAGCACAACCGGCTTGCTGTGTAATTATCGCATGAACCAACGAATAGATTATATTTTCGCTTTTTCCTTCCTTCATCCATCCCCAGTCGACGTCCTGCAAACCTTCAAATCCTGCGCTCCAACTTTACCCATCGACTTCATTTTGTGATTGCAGTGTCATAAGTCAAGGCTGAGTCAGAAGCACAGCTCGTTTTTGAAACAATACCAAACTTTTGTTTCCAATGTTAAAAATGTTGGAGTAATGAAGTTTCTCATCGACCATCTTAGTGGTTGGTTGCGAAGAGCAGTGGGAAAACCCTTTCGAGAAAGGAATGAGAGAATGAAAAAATTTTATAAGTAACATCGTATTACAAAAGACAAAATATTCGAATTTGGCATTCGTTTCCTTCGGCTATAAATAATTAAATCGCCCTTTGCTGGAATGAACGAAACACGGTCGAATGAACGACAAAAATTGTAAGTTACAAAATTCTTAATTTAATTTTCTGAAAAAGATTTTCAATGACGAAACTCAGTGATGTTACACAGCCAAACTTTGTAGACGGTTTCTGAGATCTTAAAAAAATAGGAATTCCTCTCATGGCGAGCACTCGGGAATGTTTGAAATTCAAAAATAAAAAATAAAAAAGTAAGCATATATATTTACCTTCTAGCTAAGCTATACTTATTATATGAATGGGTGGATTGAATAAGAGACCGTTCCACTAAAAATAGTTTAAGTTGATCGGAAGAAAACTGTTTTATTTGGCCACAAGTGGAAACTCTGAACTCCAAATTTGGAAGGTACGTAAGGCTATGAAAATGATCATTGAACATATTCATAATAGTTCCCATTTACAGAATTCTGCCAATTTTAGTCTCATCTATTTATACACAATTCCCTCCAAACCATATATGTAGTCTTTCAATAAACAAAATAGGTACCCTTGAAAATATTCACTTATTTCGATTAACGTAGTTAAGCAAATAATTCGGCATATTTGTGATCAATGACGTTCCGAAAGAATTTATTTGGGGGATGGAACGAAAAAAATCCTATAACTTATTGAAAACCTCCTCTTTTCAGGTTTTGTTTGTCAAAAATATTTGGATTTTTCGACTTCTCTCAAAATTTGCATACTTACCGACTGATTTTTATGGCTAGGGTGAACCCTCCCATCAGGATATCCCCAAGTGTGATGACTGCAGTACCTACCACTGACCACTGGAAGAGATAAATAAACAAAAAAACTAGGGCATACCTACTCATGAAAGATTGATGTGTAAACATAAAATAGAGTGGTTATGTGCTCGCACAATGCATTGTGTACACACACAACCATACATCTATATGTCATATAACACACCCAAACGAGAGTTATGACTGTAAGAGTTACAATTATACAAATCTGACAACTGTAATTCTCACTTAGCCCCATTATAGACACCAAGTGCTAAGATGTTTACACATCAATGAAACAATTTACCCACTTTTTTCATAAAGTTACAAAATGTGTGAAAAGTAGTGCATCAAGTAGGCAAAATTGTAATTGCGCATGCACAGCGTGCAAATTAATTGTATGGCGTCTGCGTGAATTCTAACTTTTTTTCACTCTGTAGGTAGAAATTTGTTTTTTTACTCTTACACTGGACAGCTAAAAACGTTTATTTTTCAGGAGGGTTATAGAGAATAGTTATTTCTGATACAAGAGTGAATGGTTGATGACTACGACAACATTGCGATAATTGCAACGTAAACCAACGCCAAGTGATACTAAATGCACAAGTATTAATTATCTGCTTTGCACGTTATGTCACATACAAGAGTTTTTGTAGTGTCCATTCAAAAAAGTTGTACGAAGAAGAGAGAAGAATATTAGACTAATTTTTTGCAGGAGTGAAAGATGCGAGTGAGAGATGCGTAAAAAGAAGAACATGAAGTAAACAAAAGCAAGTATGCGCATGCGCAGACTGAACTGCGACAAAAATTAAATAAATTTTTAAGTGCGCATGCGTAAATTATTACTTTTTGCACCGTGTTGAAATTCGCCGATGCACTCGTCGGACTATAAAAACGTTTACTTTTTGGAAGGATATTGTTGATAAAAAAAAAAAAAGAATAAATAGGCAAATTTTTCATTTCTTCGCTGAATTTTAATTTAACGAGAACTATATTACGATGGACATTGTGAGAACAAAAATTATCACCTCATAAAGACATGCGTTCGTTATAGTTACCAGCTATGGGAACAACCTTACGGAGCTGCCCACCATTTCCAACTAACAAATATTGCAAAGCAACATCGTTGGTACAACTTTCAGCACGTTATTCTTTGTGTAAAATAATATTCGCATCTTGCGAGTAGTTCAGAGTAAACGTGGACCTTGCCCATAAAACCTTATTTCGAGGAAGACGTGTTTTGAGAGTCGAGTTTTTGTTTTTATTGATTATTTGAAAATTTATCACAAATTAAGCCAATTTTATAAAAATAGAAATGATCAATTACGATTTGGTTCGTTAATTCAGACAAAAATATACTCTTTCGGGTACCATATCCAAGATGACTCTTCAATCAGAACTTATAATTTACTCTGAAAGCCTCTTATAATGGTGCCGCAACATCGCAGGATCATATTTTCACTTCAATTGTGAAAAAACTACAGAATCTCAAAATTATTGATTCCCAATAAATAATATTTTTGTAAGTTTTTGCAAGTTTTGAGGTTGAGGATTTTTCATACAATCTCCCAAATAAGTCATTGAACTTCAAATAAATTTGAAGGACCTTATTTTCACTCTCTAAACAATGAGACGTTAATTTTAAATTTTGATATCTTTTTTCTTTCAAAGTATTGGCCAAATAATGTATCTACGTAACTAAATCTTTACAACTTTCATTTTTTGCTAATAAAACATAAAATTCTGAAAAGAAAATTTTGTTCACACTTCAAATCATCGCACAAAATTACTTTAACTGTAGAATTTTATTCCGCCTACTATAGCATACCAATTTTCTAATAGTCTGCTCGTAATTAGTCTAAAACATAATTAGTTTTGAAGAACCATGCAAGATATTTATGTTTATCTGCCGTCCTTCTCTAGTTTACTGAGAATTAGGTATAAATCTGACAGACTTCAAAAACAAATACAACATATTTCTCCAAAAACTCTCAAAAAAGGCTTTATTCATATTCAAAATCACGATACAGAATCAACTAAATTGTAAGCAGTCTTTCAACTTTGTTTTTTTATTTCTCATTCTCTTCTTTGCTTATTTACTTTTTACATCTCAGTTCCAAGATATTTGGCAAACAAAGATTTTCGTGTAGTGATAAAGTTACAAAAATATAATATGAAATCTAGGAATAAAATTCAGAAATCCCTGCCCAATTTAAACCAGACTAAAAAAAAAGACCAACGTTTTGATACCAATCATGCGATTTCTCTGAGTGGTAAATAAATTTTATTTTACCATTTTAATTCCTTTTTTTCTTTTCTTTTTTTCATCATTTTTAATATCAGATTTTTTCATTATACTTCATCTTCGAAAGTAAATTAAATGGAATCGGATTTTGTCGAAACGTATCTATCGAAATGTCGCATGAAAAACAGGCTTTAGGGTACGTATACTCGAAAAGTCTGGAAGTCAAATCAAATTTAGTCCTGAAATTTAGAAAAAGAGGAACCTATCCGAATTTATAGAGTTAATCAAAACGAAATTTTTATTATCAGCTCTCACAAAAAGGCAGACATGGAAGATAATTATTATTTTGGTTGACAATAGTGAAACGATAAATTTAGCTTCAACTTCTTGGTAAAGAAATTATAGATACAGCTATTAACAATTTGTCGTGATAGCTGGCAAATAATCTCGTTGATAATTACAGAGTTTCAGGTTAGCAATTGGTGTTTTTTACACAAATAAATAGACGTCAGTACTCGTTTGAGTCGCAAAAGTGCAGTGTATATTCGATGAAACATTAATACGTAAGAATACATATAGTTCATTGCCTGATTGAGAGATAAGGTGAAGATCAGCGAGTGGGAGTGATAGATGACGAGTACATTTACATATATATATGACAAGAACTAGTTTCTCACGATATGAGTTATAATATGTGTGTGTATAAGGTGTGAGGGGAAGGGGATTGGTGTCATACCCAACAATAATGTAGCTTATAGAGGATAGGCTTATTTGGACAACTCTTACAAAAAATATTGGGTAATTGCCAAAGTGTTGGATTTCTGCTGTCTGTATTCAAAATGGGAATCTTACGAATCAATTATGTAAAAATTAACCAATAAGAGAGAGAATTACGGATAACTGGAATGTTGTGAAAACGTGAATTGGTATCGATAGGCATATTATACATTCTTAACTTCTTGTTTTTTGGATATGAATGTTCACTTCTTTACGTTTACATTTTATGTTATGCATTGCTTAAGAATCACTTGTAAACAGGGCTTATCAGTTGTTAAAGTTCGGGTGGCTTCTCAGGAATCACTTCGTAGTTCATAATTACTGTGTATAAATAAGAATTGTAATAATATATGATAGGTAATCTAGAAAGTTCATATCAGATACACAATTTCCTATTTATTACTACAGGCAACAGAACTTGAAAAACTCGTATGAAGGACTTCAAATAGCATTCAACTACTCGAGAATCAACAGATACAAATAATTCAATTATGGACTTTCAGTGTTATCAAATTACAAAATGAAAAAATTTATTTTTAGTTCTTTAAGAAGGAAGTAGGTAGGTATCAAATTTCACTGGAATGTGATAAATTTATATTTTTACTTCAGCTACCTACCTACTTATTGTAACTGGCATAATATTTTGGTTAATTATTCGAAAAATAGATATTTTGTCCTTTAATTTGACATAAATATCTTTGATGCAGTGATTTTAGAAAATTCTCACCATAAAAGCCACATTTGTTTCAAAGGATTATTTTTTCCTTTTCGCGAGTCTCCTTTTAAACGTTAATTTAACGAATCACTCATTTAACTTTCAACGTTTGACTTATTTAACCTTTCGTTTTGTCGTTTTTAGGTTATCAGATTTTATATGAACGTCTGACTAAATTATTTATCAGTGCCAACAGTTAGGTAAAAGTGAAACTTGTGAACAATGACAAAAAGAAAATGCAGGTCACTTTATCAAAAATTCCAACCTTCCTTCGTAACTTCGTGATTAATTAAAACGCAAAAGAATAGAATGTTGAGGTTAACTTTCAAGCAAATTTAATTACTTTTCATCTTCAGTTGCCTGATGGCAGTGTTTTTCACCACACGATGAAGGATTTAAGCCTAAAACGCACAATAAGGTGAACTAATTTTCATTCGATTTATATTCTATTTTCGTAACCGTGGTCTTCTTTATTTTTCGTACTTTAAAACACCTGAAAAAAACTAGTCAAACGAAATTATTATTGGTAGAGGAAGAATTTTGGATCCGTTAATAATTTTTTATTTTTTTTTTTATTTATAGGTATATTTTTTCCAGCATGATTTCTCAATCTGGTCACCGATTTTGATGAAATTGTTCTTAAATGATAGAAGATGATCCCATGATGGTCCCATTAAATTTCTTTTAAATTGATGAGGTAGTTCTGGAGTTATCTTTAAATAAAAAAATTGCTAGTTTTAAAGTACCTAATTTATCGCCGCTAACAATAGAAAGAAAAATTTATTGAAAAAATTTTTTTCAATTAAAAAAAAAAACAATAAAAAAGGCACTAAAAGGTTTAAAATAATTCTTTTAAAATTTCTATAGCAAGATCTAGGTCTGGGAACTGGAATTATTGAAGTCGGTGTTTTTTACTGTTATGGGGTTTATACCTACGTCAATTCTTTCAAATTTTATGACAAAACTGCTTAATTTGCGTCGACTTCTAGACCTACATTTTGCTGGAGAAATTTTCAAAGAATTATTTTTCACTTTTTATTGAATTTTTTGTTAAGGTAGTTTGCCAATAGTCACCACTCTGCCACCCTAAAACAAACACATGAATAATAATGTGCTAATACTTTATCTGGTAACACTGGCTTCCATTATACTCTCTACCATGCTTCCTTTGTTTAATCATTTTAGTAAATGTTTTCTGTTTCAAATGTGTTTTATTTTTTCCCAAAAATCTAGTGAAAATCAACGAAAAATTAACAAAAAAAATGAGGGTGCATGATTTATGGAACTCCTTTATTTTGGACTTAGGCTTAAAATAAAATAAAATAGGTTTGTGGAATATGTAATGTGAACTTCTAGGAATGTTTCATTATAATAGGAACCATATTGCTTTAAAATTCAGATAATACAAGTATGACGGTTACTGGAAAACAAACGATAAAATTTGCCAATTTCCAACACAAGTGTGAAACCTTAATTTTTGAATTAGGCTGAAAACATAACACAATGGTTTCATGGAATATGTAATACAAACATTCAGGAATGTTTCATTACAATAGCAACTATATAAGTTTTTAATTTATAGAATTCCAAGTGTGGCAGTTATTGGAAATAAATTATGTAATTTGCCAATTTCTAACATTTATCTAAAATTTATAATCAAGTATTAATTTAATTGATAAAATTTAACTTTCTACACTTCAAATCATTAATTGTTCATAATTATATTAAACTATCTTTGTCAATGTTCCTTTTTCAATATTTTTGGTAAATACTTTTCCTAGATTTAGTCAATAATTTAGAGTGACGATAATTGGGGGTTGACGGTTGGCAACAAGTTCATTTTAAGTGGCAGTAATCGGCAAATTGGTATTACCACATATTCGCAATACTTCAAAGTGACTATCATCTAATTTTCATCAAATTTAACCAACAAAATTTTTTGATAAAGGGATTTAAATACAAATTTTATGTTAGATGTGCCAGTAATTTGTAAATTACCTTTTTTTTTTTCAAAGTAAGTTCCATTTTTTGCATTAATGGCTGAGTTAAAAAGAAAATATACGATATTTATGATTATGTGATTACCCTGTAGTACTGACATGTCATGTACGAGGAAATATAAAAATAGTGCTATAGCATTATGTATCATACACCTGGTAATACTTCATTGTCTATAATTATCATAGTCCAGTTTATTGTACAAAAGTCATTGCAATATTTTAAAATTTTAATAACTCACAAAAAGTGTGACCAATGGGAGAGAAAACAAGCATTCAAATTAGCAAATGTGTTTGAAAGAAATTTAATTATCAGTAATTAATTATTGAGAGAAACCAACACTCGATTAAAAATGTAATTTTAATTTCTAATAAGGTGAACCTATTATACCATGGTTTAAATTTTCTGGTGTACCGTGGAACATGCTAAAAATACATTTTAATTTTTTGCAAATAAGTTCCATAATTAAAACTGCCCAAAAACATGAAACGTTGAATCTTGAGTATATTGAGAACTGATGAGAATAAAAAAGATGTTTTAAATTAGAAAATTTATGAGAAAATTGACACAATTGAAAAACAATCAATTTTTGTTTTAATAGTTATGTTATTACAATTCAAATAGCAAATATTATCTGTTTTTGAAATGTAATTATTTTTAGATGCAGTGCACTTCATATTGTATTAGATAAAATGAATTTAATATTCTGAATTATTTATTTTTTTCTTACGGGATTTAACATATGCCATGGTACACCACCCTCAGCTCCATGGTAAACTGAGGTGGTGTACCATGGAATAAAAAAGGTTACACTCTTGAAGAAGGAATTTAAAAAAAACTATGAAATTTTAATTATTTCTTTTGGTTGTGTTTTGTAGATGAAGGGTTGGATCTTTCCAAATTTAATGGTCCCAAATTTCTAACTCAGTTCTAGCTTGCACCAGAGACAAAAAGAAAAAAGTATTCCATGGTATCCCGTTCTCCCATACTCTTAAATTTTCAAAGAGTTAAGTAGTGTAGGTCTTTAATTTAAATGTCGCATTATTATAATACCTATTGCTGAAGTAGGAGAGAAGAAATTACATTATTCCGCGTTTTTAATTTATGGACAACATTAGCAGATGCTTATTCGATTTCTTAACGTTTTTATTTCAAACCAACACTTTCGTGTTCTCTCAAAAGGCAGCGTATCTATGCAGAAATATTTACAGTTTTGTACACGTTACGAAATATAAATTTTTTTGCTTTGAAGTTCGCTTTTACTTACGAAGGTCAGTAAATCATATTTTCATTCGATCTGATAAAAATTCTATTTTTCGAGTAATTTTCCGACGTAGGTACCGTAAAACCCTTCAAGCGTGAACGTTACCAAGAAACTAATCAATTAATGAAATTCGTTGCCAAGGAACTGCATAGAACAATTTATGAGTTCGAAGTTTATCACTATAGAAACTTTAAATATAAAATTCAAAGGATTAGCCAAATTCGTTTAAAATCTTGCGGTTCATTATTTTCGGTATCGATCAAACGTTCGAATTACGTTCCGAATTAAAATTATTAATTACATGAAAGTAGGTAATGAATTTTTGACCGACGGATTTACTTGGCTCTCTCCTGCGGTTTAGGTACGCTGCGACTCGCCTAAAATAACCATGCAATTGGTCTATTTGCCCGCAATTTCAGCATCATAGTTCACAATAATTGTTCACACCACAAAAATCGTTTCGAATAAATTCGTGACAATAAGTTAACATGACACTTCTTTTTTTTCTTTTTTTTTTATAGCACCCACCAAAAGCACATTTACCTATACCTACCTAATTATAACAGTGTGGTAACAAGTTAAATTATTGTTTTAAGAAAAAATAATGTTATTCCAACACCTACGAATACGAACGAATAATTTTCCAATCGAAAATCTGACTGGATTTTGAGAACCAAAAAAAAAATGACGCGCGAAAATAGGTACCTACTAAAGTTTCTGACAATTTTTCGAAAAAATTCGGGCACGTAAACTTTGGTCGGTCGAAAATAACGTAAAAATGAAGAACACGACTACCTCGGACCATTTCACCGGTAACTGTCTACCACAACTAAAAAACCCGTATACCCCCATTCATGTACAGCGTTTTCGGAAAAATTGTGTGAAAATTAAATCGTCGTCCTGCCGAGTTTGCGTACTAAACCGCGACAATTAGACGCTGCTGGAGCCAAAACTATTGTACTTCATTTCGAAGGTAAGAAACCAAATTGTAGAAAAGAGACGAATGAGAAAGACGTAGCGAGGGAGAAGAAAGAATGGCAAAAAAAAAAAAAAAAGAAAAAAAGTAGAAGTCACTTAGTGTAAAAATTATGTTCACTCGACGAGGTATAACGAATAATTCTTCAAGTCTACACCTATTTTTTTCTCCTTTCACGAACCATCTTATTTTGTTTTCTTTCTTTCTTTTTTTTTTTTTTTTTTTCAACCATCGAAATAAAGAAAGAAAAAAAAATGAAAAGGAAACGTACCTCCCTATCCTTTTAATTTAGATCAATTTTGTTTTCCACTTTTTTTCAAAACATATAAGCGTACAGATGTCCCACCTATCACGGGGCTGCTGTGTGTGCTGGTGGAAAATTAGAGCAAGAAAAGCGAATTGTCTACTCATTAATACACAAATAGTTGTAGGTTCGGATGTACGTTCGAATCACTATCCTCACTGCTCCACCATCGGCCACTTAGTGTAGTGTTACTATATCGTTGTTCGGGCCGTAACATTTTAAAAGTCTATTTTCCATACGTCATTTTCTGGTTTCAATAGCATCTCATTCCATTTTCTTTTTTTTTCTGTGGTATGCAAAGGGAGGCCACTTCGGAGATCCCCTTTCAGTCTCGACAGTAAATTTAACCATATGAAACACGCACCAGAGAACCAAGATATCAATCACCTGCACTGGATGATGCCCACAGAATCAGCATCATCTAATCCACATAGCCTGCCAAGAATTCGTTGAACTCGAATTTAGACCATGTTGATCAAGTTTGAAAAAGATCGAAAACCTTGGCTATGTACCTTGGTATATTCACTTACATTCTGACATTGTCAGTATTCAGCCGTTCCTAGGCACAAACACCACCAGTGGCCATTGCTATTAAAGAAATTTAACAAAACATGATTATAAAAATTACACAATGTATTGAATGTAAAATACACATATTGAATGACATATAATGAAATAATATATAAGTGTTCCTGTTTGAACGGACAGAAAACGCTGTGTGACAAACAGTTGAAAAAAGTTGAACATATGAAAAGAAAAATTGATAATATGTTTGTCAGAAAAAGTAGAGAGAGGAAAAATAAAAATTACTTATGAGAAAGTGGGAATATGAATTGAGATATTAACCACAAACCTAGGGCATTCCCAAGGAAGTGGGGTGAGGAGTTGATCAAAAAGGAAAAAACAAAAAATAAATAGTAGAGCTATTGTTAATAGCATACATAAACACATTTAAGGCAGAGAATTTTAACTTTTAAATTTTGGATAATTTTGATAATTTTAATTTCTCCAAGATATGTCAATTCAAAAGAAAGGCCGAGGGCTATTCAAAAGTCAGCAACTGGCTTAATGGAGAGAGAAAAGAAAAAGATTTTCAGTTAATTTTTATCTATTGTAGTATAATGCTCTGAGGGTTTATTATAGTTCTGCAGGACCAAAGAAACACAGTCAGAAAGAAAAATAAATAAATGCAATAAAATACAATACAATACATATAAATGAACACACCTCAATCCAGACGAAGACATACTAGAATTTTTATTTGAATACGAAAGACAGGCAAAAACGTTCGAAGCCTCGGAACATGTAATGAAACGTAATCTAAATATAGTTTTAAGAAGACCAGCCCTAGAATTATTTGCTGCCGATAATACAATAACCCCAGAAACAGAATGGGAGGACGTAAAGAAAACACTAACTAGAATTTTTAAAAAGGATAAAGAAACAATCAAGAAAAGAATAAAAGGGTTAAAATTTGACGACCAATACTTTACAATAAATGTCCCAAAATTCTTCAGACTTTATAAACAACTCGATGCTAATATTTTGGAAAAGAAAATTTGCAACAATTGTTTAACAAGATTATCGGGAGAAATGCGAAAGTACTTTGCCTCAAAAAACCTCACAACACAAAATGAAGTCATTAACACATATACAAGTTGTAAGGAATATAAAGAAAGAGCACTGGACTTGACAGATGAACAAAAAACTGAGGAATTACTCGCCAAGGCAAACGAAGCAATTGAAAAAATGCAGAAACAATTAGAAGAGGTACTAAAAGGAAAAACAACAGAAAAGAAAACGGTAGCGAAGATAGAACCAGCCCCAATTTCCCCCACTGATCCTACAGTAGTAGCAATGATAGCTGCAGGGTGGAAACCTCCCAACCAAAATAGAAGAAATCAAAATCCTAATCAGTCAACAAACCAGGAAAACACGAGCCAAGAACAGAGACAGCAATGTAACCGCAATAATGAAAGATCAGATCAACAACCTTGACAATTGAGAGATTACAAACAAAGTCGCCTATCAAACTTTTGTAATATGCGTTTACAAAACAACTACAGAGAATCAAGTAGAGAAAGATATCCTCAAACGGACATGAAAAACGCACTATGTTATAATTGTGGTAAAACAGGACATTACGCAAGAGTATGCAGATCGTCAAATATAAATTTTGGTGGTTATCGAGATACTAGACAACCTCGATACAACCCACAACAAAATTATGGACCCAGAACACCTATACAACAAAATTATACACCACCACCAGCCTATTCAGGATATGCGACGCCCCAACCACAATGGACGCCACAAGTTGCTCAAATGCAACAAACATACCCACCTCAACAACGACCAATCGAAACTACACCTTACCAACCATCAAAAAACTTGCAATAGAGCCCGTCTGCTTTGCACCTCCATTTGGCAACAACATACGGGCTTGTAATGGTTACACTCACCATCCAGACTGTGCTGCAAACCTTATTTCAGATCCACACGCACCAAATAACCGAAAGATAAACATTCAGCTAGCATCGAGGCAATCAATCAGGGGAAAATGTAAGTTGATAATACCCTGTGCCGTCATACGCCATGATGAGACTGAAACAGAGGGCACGATAGATACCGGATCTGAAGTGACATTAATCCATTATGATCTTATCGAAGGACACGTGATCAGACCAGCAAGAGTTTGTATGGTAGCCGCCAACGACAGTGCAATTGCCGTTATAGGAGTAGCAGATATCACAATCTGAATGGGTGATCTACTCCTCAATGTGGAAACATACGTGACTACTGAGATCACAACCAACCTTCTAATAGGATTTAACTTTCTCAATCAGCATAAGGCTGACATTTTACTTTCTAAGAAATTATTTAGGATAGGACTGTCATGGAGATGAGAAACTTACAAAATAGTTAAATTTAAGGAAGAAAACGCAGAAGGATTTATACGTGCAAAAGAAGAATTATACATCGCAAAGGAATGCGAACATTTTGAATACCTGGATCCAGAAGTTGGAATACCTGATCTGGATGAAGAACTCCTTACGACTTTTGCACTAGAAGGCCAATACACTATAGATGAAATGGGATGGCCAACCCTTCGATTTTATAGTAAATACTTTGATGTCGAAATCGCGAATAGAACGATCTTAGGACGCTATAGGCTCAAACAGTCGACTTTGCGGGACTGTAAGACAAATTCCGTCCACCATGGCAAACTTAATGTTCAACGCATTGCAACGGGGGACATTAAAGGGAACCATGGTGAGGAGGTGGACTTGCTAAGACTGATCCGAATAACGCAATCCGACAGCACAGTCCTACATGATAACGAAGGAAATAGAGTTAAGAAAAATAAGAATTTAGATAAAGAACAAAAAGAAGAGGTAATTCAGACCCTCAAGAAACATTTGCACATATTCACGGAGGGATCTGACAAGATTAAATTGGCAAAATTAAAGCCAGCGCACCTAAATCTAAAAACAGATGCACCAGTTGTTCGTAGAAATCATCATATGGTTTTATATGAAAAACGAGAAATACGTAAGAAGATAAAAGAATTTGAAGAACTAGGTATACTTAAGAGAGCAAGCATGCTATAAGAAAGCCCAGTTTTTCTTAAAAAGAAAACAGATGGTAAATTAAGTTTATTAATAGATTATAGAGGAGTTAACGATATAATAAAACGAGATACAAGCAGAGTCCCAAGATTATCCAAAATATGGGATGCATTATGAGATAAGAGATATTTTTGTACATTAGATCTAAACCAAGGCTAAATTACATCATTCAACGTCATATGCACCATAAACACAAGTTCAAGTTGAACGTATGAATGGAGTAATAAAGAAAATACTATCAAAATACGAAATTAATGAAAGTGAACAATGGCCTGAACACGTAGACAATGCCGCATTGACATATAATTTAACACCAATCGAAGGTCTAAATTATCACGAGTAATTCTATTTGATGCACGGATATAAAGGTGAACCTCTTGTTAATCTAAAAATTCCATCACTACTAGTAAATAAATCTAGAGAAGAACAAATTGAAGAAATAATAAAAATACGCGAGGAAATACCCAAACTCGACAAGAAAAACACAGAGAAATACTCCAAACAATACAAAAAAGGGAGAAAAGAGGTCAACTACGAAGTAAATGACCTAGTACTATTACGATCACCTATCAATTATGGTAAAGGAAAACCAAAATTTTTAGGCCCATTCCTAGTAGTTGAGAAAAATTTCAAAATTAAACTATGTAATACGGATAATATCAGAAAATGGTAACCAAATGGATGACACCGTCCACGTAAGACGACTCTCGCCTTACAATTTAAGGGAAGATCATACCCCACCACCATCAATAGAAGAAAATAACGACTCAGAAACAGAGCATAGTGAAAACAAAACAAATCCGAAACAAAAAAGAGGCAGACCAAAGAAAATAGTCACTGAGGAAAACAAAAACAGTGAAGATATAAAAATAATATCTAAGGGACCGAGAGGAAGACCAAGAAAAACATGTCTCAAAACAAAAAATAATAAAACAGAGAAACACGTTACCTTCGACAAAAGTGCTGATAATAGTGAAAAAGACTCCAAAGAATGGAGAAAGAAATTTGAGTTACGAGATCCAGAAAGGAGAAGGATCACAAGAAGGAAAATTAGAAGGATATACGCAACTCAATATAATGACGAGATTAGAGAGTTAAAATCCGAAAAAGAATTGGACATAAGGGAAGTTAGTACGCAGCCAGAAGCCTTGCCATCCCAACCTACAACCCTTCCGGCTTGCCATAACTACCCCCAAAACATGTACATTATATATAATCAACCTGCTAAACCCATTTCACAGGAATATTTAACCCCACCCTTAGAGTCCAACCCATATTATATTTATAATTACACGAGTGAACTCCCTAATTATTACTATTAAGATTATATGTAAATCTAAGAAAATAATGTAAAGGCATCTTACTGATGTGCTGAATACTTACCTAAAAAAAAAAATTTAATCCAAGTTGTTGTAAACGGAAGCCTGATCATTAATGCCTGACTCTTCTTCCTCCTCAACCTTAGAGCAGGACGGACCAGGAGATCGGCAAATTAGCGAATTGATGCGTTTTGGCACAGATATATTCGCAATCTCTTCTGAAGATTTAAGAACTACGCATATCATGTGGTACATCTCTTCGATGATATTGAGTCCAACCAGAACCGTACTACCATTGGCAATTGCGGATGCCAACTCCCTACAAAGTCTATGCCGTTCAGCAGATATTAATTGTTTCTCAGGATTCAGCATACAAACGATCTTCACAAAAGTGCAATTTATGTCAACTGAAACATCACCGCGATAGATACTCTCAATATACCGACATAATACGTCAATTTGATCATTCATTACACTCTCGATACTATTGGGATTGGTAGTGCAAAACCGAGCTTCGGCGCAAACGTTCAAGCGCAGGTTAACACAAATCAAGGCCGACAAAATGTTCAAGCAAATTGCATATTGTGGCAAATCTACTGGAGCAACACAGAGTGAAGAATACAACAAGTTCTGACTGTCGCATCTCCACATAGATGCCCGAAGCAGTAAGCAACCAAACTTGAAACAAAATTCCGCAATTTTTACCCGACAATCATTACATAGTGAAATGGGAACCACCTGTTGCCACAAACCATAGGAGGTGTTAAGAATTTCTCTGGGATACACTTTTTGGTAGAACACCAGACTACTAGGACCGCTACGACTTGACAAATAGTAATATAATGCCTTGAATATGCGCCACATTGCAATCACACCCTAAAAGAAACACAGGCACAGAGTTGACCAAACCTTTATCGAGGGGAATGAATCCTGGGGAAAAAACAACGTTTCATCCACTGTCACGGATCCATCCACAGGACGGAAGAGTTCTGGTAATAACAGACACTCATTCGTCACACTTGAAGAGAACAGACAAGAGCTGCAATCGGACACAGACATGGCACTAATAATAAGGTTCGAGATCGCAATTATCACTACTCCAGAAGCAAAACATAACATATGACCAAACAGCTCGACGCAAAGTATTTAAAATAAAGAAGTAATGGAAAACAATCTTAATACTGGAACGAAAGGAAACACCATAATTCACCACACCTTCCTCCTCCCGATGAAGCCTATCATTTTCAAAAATGAAACGTAAGCAAAGTGAACACAAAAAACAATAAGTACTGAGACCAAAAGTAAAGAGATACTCAACAAGAAAACAGAAAACAACAAACGACACATCTATATTCAGATGTTTTTTTTTTTAAATTCCTTACACCAATATTAAAAACTTAAAAACCAGCACAATCTCACCGCTAAAACACATGAAACCATAAATGTAACTAAAAATGTTTATCTTTCATATTTGCAGACCATGGGAAAGAAAGAATATCTCACAACATTGATAGCCACAATTGCTATATTCAGCTCAATCACAAGTGCATCCCAGTCAGCAATCAAAATTAGCGCATTGTCAGGCGCATTCTTCAAACAAAACTCACAAAAGAAATACAGTAAAACAATCCCGATAATTTACACGATAAAAATAGCAAGGAGAAATATAATATACAATTGGAGTACGGAATTTACAAAAATCAATGTGTGTCCTATAAATGATAACCTTTTATGTAAGCAAAGATCAGATAACTTGCATAAAACATAAATGCAATCACCGAAATACAAATCATCAACGAAGCAATAATCAACGAATTTGACAGAAAAACGACGAAACGACTCAAAAGAGGAATACAGATGATAGGAGACAGAGAAATGGTGTTGTAACGTAATGACCTTGAGAGAAGGAAAAGATTTTATAAAAAACGAGCTAAAACTAAAAGAAGAATACGAGAAATTAAAAAATACAGTTATAGAAAACCATGCGGACCTTCTGAACATAACTTCGGAGATAAATTCATTCGCTAAAAACCAAAATGAAAACATTGAAACGCAACGAGAAAATCTAATAAATAAAAAAGCAGAATTAGACGTCAACACCAACGAATTGATCATAGAGACAAGAAGAGAAGCCATACTAGATGCAGCAAGAGGACTGTAGGCCAATATAGCAACAGAAAATATAAAACTTACACATCTACTCCAGAATTGTAAGAATCATCATCTACCAGCCGCAATAATACCAGAAGAAATACTACAAATAGATTTGAATAAAATAAAGATTGTAGCTCCAAAATCAAACCTGAAACTCGTATTAGATGAAGACAACCTACAAACATATTACCAAAATAAACTTGTAAATTGCCATATCAACACAGACGAAATAGAAATAGAAATAAAAATCCAACTACAAGACGTAAACACAGAATATGAATTATATAATTTTATACCACTAGTATTCAAAACCCATGACAACAGACTATGCTACTGGGATCATGAACTGTCAATACTCACACACAATACCAAAGATGACTCCACCAGATTAATTACAGGCTCAGATCTTGATATTGTGCTTCATACCTCAAGACTGGACACACAGTCACAAAGGAAACTGCGCGAGATCATTATTCCTACGAAAACAATTCAAGGAAGTGATCAAAGCATGTTCTTTCAAATGTGATTTAAACCATCAAGAACCTATAGTTCACCAGATTGACACAGAACAGTTTGCAATAACAAATGCAATCAACCCCCTAATAATAACCAACACTCTAACAAAAGAACAGAAAGAAATTAAGATTAACGAAACATGGCCAGGTGCAATATTATTGAAAGTCCCTTGCACTCATCAAATTTCGCAATATACAGACAAAAACATCCCAGAAATCATACCAGCAGGATTTCCGTGTATAAATGACTACACACAAAGGACAGAAATAGAACACCATCTTCCAATTGTTTGGACAAATTACAAATTTATAGAGATCAATGCCGGATTAAAGCAATCCTTTCAAATTCCCAAACATCTCCATAGCGTATAACCCAAAATGGAATAAAATAGTACCATATCTCACACCTGTGACACCAACAAAATATACACAAGAGAAACTGAAAGCAGAAGACATAGAAATCCCAAACCTATATCATCAAGATACCGTCAATATGGTACACCTAATTCTAATTATATAGTGTTCAATGTTATCAATCACGCTAATGTTCCTCATATACTCATCCATACGACTCAACTGTCAAACAATTAATGCTCATAACATAATTAACGATTTAGCCAAAACAGCGCAGAAGTAAGAAATCTATAGAGAATAAGTAAAGTATATAATAAGATGTAAGAAATACAAAGTAAGCATGACACAAAACTTAAGAGTCTCGGCCATTTTCTTCCAAATTAGGAGGAAGCGGGGGCTTCCCGGCTCTTTTGCCTGGGAGACCTTTGTTCCGTCGTATTTAGACAGACGAATATATTCGCTGACCTAAATACTCCGCAACAATTAATGGCGAATATTTCTTCTAAATATTCACCGTTACCTCCGACTAATAACCCAATTAATAAGGCTTACAGTTATGCAGACGTTCAACTTATCAGCATAACTGTCAGCACTATTCTGGAATGTACCAGAGGTACATTTTGTGAACGTAAACAATTATAGGCCCAAAAAGAAGTCACTTGGTAAATCGATTTACACCAATACTTCACTTGCCATTCAAAGAGAGTCTACGAGTAGTCATATACTTAAGATCGTCGGTGTGCCGATACACCATCAAGTTAGTAGTCCTTCCTATGTAGAGGCGCGACATAGTAAGGACCTAATAATTATAATTTAGAGTATAAGTAAGTATATCTGCGACACTGCGATGTGTATAAGTATAAGTGTTTAGAAAGGTACAAAATCTATTTAGACCGATTTTATTTGTGATGAGATATTAATTAAATATATTGTTTCGAACAATTTGAATCTATTTTGTGTGTTAGTTAATAATATCCGGGATTACTGACACAACATAATGTTATTTTTGTTCTTTTATTTCATTCAATTTTTGTTTTTTCATATTTTTAAAGTGGATTTTCTCTTTCAAAATTTTATAAAAAAATTCTAAAAGATTCAATCGAGTCTAAAGCTTGATTGCTGAAAATATTTTTTGAAATTTCCACGAAATTTGCTATTTCTATTCCTCTTTTATTTTGAATTATCTCATAAATATCCACAGAAAAGGTTTCAAGATTTATCTCTCCGGAAAACCTTTTCCAAAATGGAAAATCAATTAAATTTAATCTAACGTTTGTGATTTTTTCTTTTTCAAAAACGTTTAATAATTTTTTGTAATCTTTTCCTCCTATTTTTATTGTACCTTGCCAATTTATTGGACAGTTAGCAATTTCTTTCCAAATCCTTACCATTTGTAACCTGCTTTATTCGAACTTATTAAAACTGAATCTTTCCTGTGATAACCTCACCAGATTTTTACCAAAATAAAGGGGGTTTATGAAATTAAGTATTTTGGACAGAAGAAAATTTAAATTTAAAAAATTGTTATATTATTAACATCGCTCTATGTCCCACAGAATTATCGAATATATTCTCTCAAATTCTGCTATAGTACAAGAAATATATAATTGGAAATTATCGAAAATTAAATTACCCGTTACTTGCAGAATTCCATTGAAAATTTCCCATTTCAAATTATGATTATTTGGCGTTTTCCCGTGTGAAAATAAGCGAATTAGGTTGAGATGGTCTTTGGAAATTTGGACTCTCAGATTCATGCAGATGACTCAGCAAACAGCAGTTGACCGAAGAATTTGTGGAGATGTTCTACGATAAAATGTTCAGAAAATGGCGATGTTTGACGTTTACAGGAACTGAATTTGACGAAACAGCAAACTGATTTTTTTACAAAAATTTGATTGCGTGTTCTCCTTACAATAACAGACGATCCAGGTCCGATTTATTCTAAATTCACTCAGCGAAAATCCTTCTTTCATTCACCTTACAGCAAAATGATGATCCAGTGATTTTTGAAGATGAAAAAATGGTGTTGAAATATTTTTGGTGCCAAAGTGATTTAATTTTCAATTGTGAATAACTTTCAATAAACTTTGAAAAAATTCAAAAAAAAATAAAAAAGTTCACTGAGCTAACTGCTCATGAACAATTACAAAAAATCAAAAAAAAAAAACCTTTTTAACGAAAAATTACTTATAGTTCCTTTTAACTTTAGATACTGTAGTAAAAAATTACAAAACTTTAAATGAATGCTCAAGTATCACTTCCTATTGACTTTGTTTGAGAATCGCAGCTCTGCCTACCATGAAGTGAGGTTTACTTCCAAGGAAAGAAACAATTTAGTTTGAAATACTATAATGCATTAAACGAAAGTACAATTTACAAGTTTGAGGAAGATGAGCAATCTCCCTCCATCATGAGATTAAAGTTTGAGTGGGAAATGAGTTTCAGCATTCTCGGGTGAACAAGAGAAAAAAGTCATGTTTGTTTGTACAACCTGAATGTGTTAGTATATGTTATCGAAAGTAGTAGCGCTAACGGTCAGTGAGCCAGTGTAGGTGGAGTGTAGAACAACACCTTGGAAGTAAACTTTACTTCAAGATTAATGTCAGAATTCCAGCTATATATGATGGTCCTATCTCGTCTCCACCTTGGTACACTCTACAGTCAATAATACGTACTATAATATTTCTGTGTGACCTCATGTACTCATGTAAACTATGTATGTCAGGAACTCACGTTAAGATGAGTTCACCTCTGTTCTGATACAAAATATATTCTTCTCGTGTTTAATTACTGTTTTATTGAATTTTCCAATATGGTAGCATCGAAAGGTTAATTAATAATAATAATTTAGATTCTCGTGCAATAAAATAGTGATAAAGTGTATTTTAAGTATTGTGGATAAGAATCCAGTGATAGTCTGGCGTCGGTAAAGTTTACATCCCGATGTAAAACAAGGACCATAAGGGTAAGTAATAATCATTGAATTTCTAAGTGATATATAATTAATTGTGGTCTTAGTGACAATTTAAAAAATAAAGTGCATCTACGAATTACCTAAAAACGTCCTTTAGTGTGTCTGGGACGTATGTCAGTTGTCAGTCAAAAATAACTATGTAATAAGTTTAGGCAAATATGGCGCACACGTAGTGTTTGAATAAATTAAATTACGCTAAGTGCGCAGACTTAAAAGATGGCAGGAGCAGAAGAGAGGTGTATAAAGAAGCCGTCTTTATTTTCTCTTTGTGATTTAAATACGCATTTGTTGCACGTATACAAAAGATACCATTATCGGAAGCTTAGCATTAAGGGTGACAGACACTAAATTACGTAATTATAATTAAAGGAATGTGTTTCCAATAATTATTATTCTGAATTATTATTATACCTGTGTGGTCAGAATAATTACGCGTAATAATGAAATCTTGAAATACGGTTAGTCCGAAAGATTTCAGACTTAGTGTCAAGGGTAGTAATTACGTAATTTATTGTGTTTGTATTGGTGCGTCCTGTGGTGTTAATTCTGATGAATTCACCAATGAACCCTGCTGAACCCTAATTGACTGGAAAAATCAACTGACTTGCTACCACTAAAACAAGCAGTCAGTTCTGCATAGTAATTTTGATCAACGTTCATTCGAAATTAAAAATATGAGTGTTCGTTATAAAAAAAAAAAAATTCTAAAAGTACGTCTTTTATTTTGATTTTGAATTTTAATAAAATAAAATGAATGTTGATGATGAAACATTACAAATACTTAGATATCTATCGTTATACAAGGTATGTGTGAGAATAATGGCAAATTATAATATTCGACAGCCATGTATTCTTGCACATCACATGTTGTGGCAACACTGTTTTTAGTTGTTATTATTAATCTGTGATATTTGTGTTTGTAAACTCAACTGTGATTATATGTTTTTGTATGCCTTCTTGTCGCTCATCTCTCGTCGATGAATTAACATGTATGTCATCATGGTGTTTAATAAAAATTCGTGAAACATTCAAAGTATCTAGTCTTCTCTTTTATATGTCGTAATGTGTGCTTCTAGTCATCGTTTTTGTCGAATCGTCGTTTTAAGTTCTTCATCATCGTAGTTCGTGTATGGTGATCCGTTGAAATTCCACCGTTTTTTCTCACAGGTTATGGGCCCAGATACCTGAATGTCAACGTGGTCGCCATTGTCCTGAGTATGCAGAGTTGTGCTGTCGAATCCTGTTCATCACTCCCAAGTAGTACCATGCCTTGTTTGTAACCTTTTTCTTTAAAAGTGTTCGTATTTACTTTTCGATGTTCCTGGGATCTCGTTCGTGTTTATTCGTTGGTCGATGTATCTGAAAGGTTGCTGAAGTCGCTGATTCGCGGTGCAACTGATCGTCGTAGCCTGATCACGAGATGGACATTCGAAAGCAGAATACTATCGAGCCGTTCAATGGGCAGAATGGTCGAACATGGAAATTCAGGATGGAGCTGCTGTTAGCAAAGGAATCTTTGGGTAACATAATCTTTGATTCTTTGCCAACTGTTCGAAATAGGGGAGATGTATGGTCGAAGGAGAATGCTAAGGCGATGTTCCTGATAGCCAACAACGTGACAGACGAATACCTTGAAATCATCCAGACCTACACAACCGCGAAGGAGATGTTCAACGCGCTGACGAACCTGATTGATAGCGGAAATGACAGGACGCTAATGGATTTACGAGCTGAGCTGTATACAAAACGGTATGTTTCTGGTTCTGACTTACAAAAGTATTTGCTTGATTTTCGTGCCCGCTGTAGACGATTGACCGAGTTGGGGGACCTGACTACCACCAAACAATTTGTACTGGTATTGCTACGTTCGCTGCCAGCGGAGTTTCGTCCTATCAAAGTGGTGTTAGAGGATGCCGAAGTCGTAACCTGGGATGGCGTGTTCATGAGGTTGAACAACTTTCAACGTGAGCTGTCCCTGGATAGTAAATCGACGATGAGAAGTAATTCTCAATATTCAGCTCCTCAAAAACCTTCATCGGTGGTGGCCACTGGTGAAGAGAACATATTTTTTGGCAACACCACGAATGGTGGACGAAATTCCGGTAATAATAATAATAATAATAATAATAATAGTAATAATCGTTTCAATCGTGGTAGGTCCCAACATCGGGGAAACAATCGTGGTTATAATCGAGGCGGAGGTAATAATAATTTTAATAATAACCGGAATTCAAACGCACAGAGCAATACTAATAATAATAATAATGGGAATAATAATTCAAATGGACATGGTCGGAATTTTGGTAATGATAATGGGCATTCAAATATAAAATGCCATTTCTGTAACAAAATCGGTCACATAGCACGTAATTGCTATGCAAAAAATAGAAATAATAACAGTACGGATAATTGTAATAACGTTAATAATAATAATGGAAATCGTACTAACGACCATGGTACCAATAATAATAATAATAATAATAATCGTAACTCAGCACAAATGTGCAATGATAATTTTAATTCAAATGACAATCGCTCTGAAGATGGTTACAGCTTTACATTGCAGAATAATAATAATAATAAAATAAATGATTTCGTTGATGCTAAAAGTAACGTAAATTCGATGCTTCGTACCACTTTCGTAGTGGACAGTGGATGCACAATTCACTTAATAAATGATATAGGTCTGTTCAGTGACTACTTAGATTTGATAAAACCCTACAGTATCTGTGTCGCGAAGAAAGGAGTCTCGCTTGCTGTCACGTCGGTCGGTACTGTAAAATTGAAATTGTTGAATGGCATCGCAATAGAATTGAAAAATGTAAGGTATGCTCGGGAGCTGCCACAGAATCTGCTGTCCGTTAAGCGCATGAGCAAGTCGGGTTTCGACACTCTGTTTCGAGAGGAGTCTGTTGAGGTCATCCAACGCTGCAGTGGTAAAATCGTGACCACTGGTGTGAGCGTTGACTCGGATTTGTACACGATTGATTTTTTGAAAATACCAAATCACTCGTGCAATCTGATGTCTGAAGATGAACCTAGTCCACTGACTGTGTGGCACCGTCGACTTGCCCATTTGAATGTAAACGATGTCAGGTTATTGTCAACTAGGGGTTTGATACCAGATGTTGACACTAACCGCAGATTGCTGTGTGAGCCCTGTGTTATGGGCAAACAGAAACGGAAACCGTTCCTGAGGCACGAACGAAAAACAAGTAGGCCTTTGGAACTGATACATACCGATCTGTGTGGCCCGATAAATCCTCCGTCATATAATGGAGTGAAGTATTTTATGACCTTTATCGATGACTATTCAAATTTTTGCTGTGTGTACCTGTTGACGAGTAAGACAGAAGCCTTTTCGAAATTTAAAATTTATCATGAGATGGTAGCAAATAAATTCGGCTACAATGTTAAAAGACTCAGGTGCGATCGAGGCACAGAATACTTAAACACAAATTTTCAATCATACTGTAACGAAAAAGGGATTGTTGTCGAACCCACTGTTGGTGGCTGCCCTCAGCAGAATGGAAAGGCTGAGAGGATGAACAGGACACTGTGTGAAAGGGCGAGGACATTGTTGTTCGAGAGCGGTCTTGAAAAGATATATTGGACGGAAGCCATATTGTGCTCTGTATATATCGTGAACCGTTGCCCCACAAATAAAGATTTTGTCCCTTATGAAAGATGGTTCAATGAACAGTTTGATTATAATAAATTACGGACGTTTGGATGTGACGCTTATATGCTGTCCTTCAAACATGACTCAAATAAATTTAAAAATAAAAGCGAGAAACTTGTAATGGTCGGTTATTCGCCCTGTGGCTACAGACTACTCAATGTGACTACTAAGGAGGTACGTTTGTCACGTGACGTTGAGTTTTTCGAAAGTAAAATAGGTGCCAAGGACTCTAGTAAATATAATAATAACGATGGTATTTTTGTAGAGGTCACCGAATCGAATCTTGAGAACATTGAAGTTGATGGTGACGTGAATTTGGATTGTCTGTCAGGTGCAACGGCTGAATGTGATGGGACTGCAGGAAATATTTACCTAGCGGAGGACGGCATTCCCTTGACGTTTGAGGAGGCGAATGCTGCACCGGATGGTCTGATGTGGAGGGAGGCTATTTCTTCGGAGATCAGTGCCCTGAATTCAAATCAGACCTGGTGGGTGACCAAACGTCCAAGGGACGCTCCTACCATCACATGTCGTTGGGTATTTAATAAAAAATACGATATGAATAATGAGGTACTCTATAAGGCAAGACTGGTCGCCAGAGGATGTCAACAGAAAAAAGGCTTCAACTTTAATGAAGTATACGCGCCGGTGGCAAAGCTTTCGACTGTGAGGACTCTCTTGGCTATCAGTAATAAAATGAAATTTTATATAGAGCAAATAGATATCTGCAGTGCCTTTTTAAACGGAATTCTGTCTGAAGACGTGTACCTCGAAATACCTGAGGGAATTGAAACAAAAATAGATAAGAAAAATAATGTCTTGAAGTTGAATAAGTCTATATATGGTCTGAAGCAGTCGCCTAAAGTTTGGAACACGTTATTTAACGAGTTTCTGGTTGCTCTTGGTTTTGAGCAGAGTAAGGCTGATGACTGCTTGTATGTTTATAAAAGTAGGACTGACAATACGGTCGTCTACTTGCTCACTTACGTTGACGACGTTCTCATTAGCTCCAATAATAAGGTAAAAATTGCTTTTTTCAAAAACGAAATAAATAAACGTTTTAAATGTAAGGATCTTGGAGAGGTCAGAAAATATTTGGGTCTGAATATTAGCTACAATCGGGAGAAGGCCATGCTGGAGATTGAGCAGAGGGCTCTCATCGAGTCTGTTGCTAGACGTTTTGGTGTAGAAAATTGCTCATCAACCTACACACCCATTGACCCCGGACTCCAATTGGACAGGGATCTCAATGCGTGTGATAGTGTCTTAAATAACCGGTATCAACAGCTCGTGGGATGTTTAATGTACTTAATGTTAGGATCACGGCCCGATATTTGCTTTGCAATATCGTACTTCAGCCAATTCTCCAGCTGTGCCACGAATGAACACTACAAGTATCTTCTGCGAGTTCTGAAATATTTGATAACCACCAAGGACAAAAAATTAATCTTTCTACGTGATGATAAGAGTAACGGCAGTATATTGGAAACATATTCCGATGCCGATTGGGGCAACTGCGTTAATACAAGACGGTCAGTTACCGGATACTGTGCCTTTGTCTACGGGTCACTGGTGTCCTGGTCAAGCAAGAAGCAGCCAACAGTGGCTTTATCTAGCACTGAAAGTGAGTTGATCGCAATATGCGATGCTACCACTGAGTCCATATGGCTGAAGTATCTGCTAGGTGATTTTTGCATCCAAGTTGCTGACAGGGCTGTAATCTATGAGGATAATCAGAGCTGTCTGTCTCTGTTGCACTCCGGCAAGTGGAATACCCGTAGGTCAAAACATATAGACGTAAGGTACCGTTTTGTGTGCAGTCATGTAGATGTAGAATTTAGATACTTATACGTGCCAACTTCGCGACAGTTGGCTGATATGTTCACGAAGGGCTGCCCGAGGCCCAAATTTACCGAATTTTGTAGACTGTTGAATTTAACGTAACTTTTTGTTTATGTATACCATTTTTGTTTGTATGTTAATGTTCTTGTTTGTGATCACTTGTTTATTTTTAATCGTTTGTTGACCTTTTGTCATTCTGTGTCGAAATGACAGTAGTAGATTAATAACGTTATTTTTATTGTTACCATTTTTTAATCATAATCGAATATATATAATTTGAGGAGGCGTGTGAGAATAATGGCAAATTATAATATTCGACAGCCATGTATTCTTGCACATCACATGTTGTGGCAACACTGTTTTTAGTTGTTATTATTAATCTGTGATATTTGTGTTTGTAAACTCAACTGTGATTATATGTTTTTGTATGCCTTCTTGTCGCTCATCTCTCGTCGATGAATTAACATGTATGTCATCATGGTGTTTAATAAAAATTCGTGAAACATTCAAAGTATCTAGTCTTCTCTTTTATATGTCGTAATGTGTGCTTCTAGTCATCGTTTTTCGTCGAATCGTCGTTTTAAGTTCTTCATCATCGTAGTTCGTGTATGGTGATCCGTTGAAATTCCACCGTTTTTTCTCACAGTATGTAAAATTAATTGTTTCGTAATTTGAGTGTGTACTTTAAATATGAAAATCCCCGTTTGGAGGGAGCTAATGAATAAATTTTTCAAAAGTGTAAAAAATGGAGGCTAGGTACTGAAGTACTTAATTAACGGGGAGAAGTATATTCTGTGTGAAAAATTGTGTGTTGTAACTTTAAAATATTCATTCTTTTCGATCATTTTTGAATGAATTCTCGTCTTTACAAGTAAATCCCAAATCCTAAGGACGTATTTGGGTATGAGTAAGTGCTCATCTGTGTGTAATCAAGTCCTTCAGTGCAATGATATACCATGGTGTAAAGTCCTGGCCAGGCATCAAGCGTCCTAGACCTACATATCTGTGGGAGTAGGCACCTTATGAAATTTATTCGATGGTATGCACGATAAAAGAAGGCAATATATTTGCATACGTGTGTCGTATGATGAGTTTGTCTAATTATATTATGTGACTTTAGTCATTTCATTGAAGTATAATGTGGCTGTAAAAACCTAATTTTTGTGTGTGTTCACGTATATTATTTCAGATACCGCCAAATCAGATGGCGAATGAAAATGCTCCCCCGCCTCCAGGGCTTACCGTGCCATTATGTTTGTTACCAAATCCTAGTGAACAGAGTTACCAATATACAATTAGTTCGACCGCTCAACCATTATTCAGTTTGTCTAACACTCAACATTCCGTAAGTTCAAACTTAAATCCGTTGGCGCCTACTTACGCCAGAATGGATTACAAAATGGAGCGTGCGTCACGTAAGGCTAAATTAATGGCTGATTTCAAAAAGGCCATTGAAAATTTCATGGCATATGACATTAATTTAGCTGCTATCGTAACCAAGGACTACTTGAAAATATGCCAAAATATCTTGATAGAAAATCAAAGATCTGAGACACAACGTCAAGTAGAACCTGTTAGTTAGGTAACAACTCAAAATTTTGGTCAGTTCACAATACCACAAAATCTCAGTTTGTCCACTATGGTGAGTAAATCAACTTCAGCTCCCATGGAAGTTGATCTTACTCAAGAAACTGCCCGACAACGAAACAAAAGAATTATGCAGGAGCATAATGCCGGTGTGTCCGCGACAAAATCAAAAACAACTCAAACCTCTGGTGTGTCCACAACAAGATCGTTTGCACAAGTAGTGCAATCGAATCAAGAAACGTTAGTTGTACATGCCCAAGTTCTTGCTGGTGAAAATCAAAATCAGCAGGAGCAACGAATAGTTACCGTAAGTTGACCGCAAGCTGAAACCGAAGTACAACCTACGTGTGTCATAGCTCCGCCAACTCCAAGTTATCATCCGGTGACAAACCAAACAAGCTTGGATACAATCCAAGAAGAAACTTGGGAGGATGAACAGGCGAGAGAAGAGCGAGAAGTTGCAAACGAGGAACGGCAACGTTGGGAAAGCTCAGTAGCTAAAGCGCAAAGACAACGCCAAATTTGCGAGGATCAGGTAATGGCCGAAAGAGTACAAAAGCGTTTGGATGCGGACAGAGCCTGTGAGTCAGAGCAATTTTGGAGAGATGAACAACAACAACAAATGCTACAACAACAACAGCAACTAAAAGAGCAAGAAGAAGAGAGAAAAAGAGTTTAAGAAGCTAATGAACGACGAATGTGGGAAATGATCGAGAGGAGAGATCAGGAATTCAGAGATGCAGAAGAACGTGACTGTCTGGGGGCAGAAAAAGAAAGGCACCTCCCGATCCAACATCGTGGAAGGAATATCGGTACACACTATTTGTCTTCGGAGCCATGGGGTAAGGATAACCATAATTATTGTTTTTCAACCAAGGTTCATATTACTCCAGTTAAATTAACCAAGTAGACCAATTTCCGACTATGGTATGATCAATTCAGTATGTATATTTCTCGTTTCAAATTTAAAAATGTTTTTGATATTAATAATCCTATTCACTTAGAAGAAAATCAAACTCAGCTTAAAATTGATGCCCGAGCCACTCTGTGTGAATGGCTGGACAAAACTCATAGAAAATTAATTTTTGGTGAATCTGATCCTACGGTGTGTTTCCTAAAAATTAAACATATGAAAGAACCAAAAGGTCGTGTGTGTGACACATACATAACTCAAATCTATCAGAAAACTTTTAATCCTAAAAATATAGAATTAAAAGAATGGCTGAAAGAATTTGAGGAATGATCTCGTAGGTTAACAATTTATTATAATGGTTGGTCCGAAGAACGAAAGCTCGAAGCTTTCCTAAATCATATGATAATTCCATTTCCAAATATTAGAATACAATGTAAAGATCGTAAACAGGTTGGTCCTAATGGTGAAATTCTGTGTGATATTACTTATGAACAAGCTAAAGGCATCGCATTAGAAGAAGAAATGTTATTAAAAGAACAAAATAATACCTATAAGTTAGATAAAGCTGTGGTTAAGGCAGCTAAATTTAATAATCCGAATTTTAAAAGGAAAAGACTTAGTGGCAATTTTAATAAAAAGTTTGATTTTGCAGGAGAAAGTAATGAAGCGAATAAGTTTTACCTAGCTACTCGCAAATGCTATAAGTGTAATAGGCGTGGTCATCTAGCGGCGGAATGTAAAGCCACCACTAGATTAGAGCCTATTAACGATTCTTCCGGTCAGTCCGAAACAAACAAAATATCCGGTCAGTTCGGCAACAAAGGTGAATGAAGGGAGAAACGACATAAGTCGTATCACAAATCTAAGAGTTCACACAAGCACCATAAGAAAAGCAAACGACATGGTGCTTGTTCTACAAGAAGATGTTTGTTGTCATCCTCATCAACGTCAAGTTCCGGTTTGTCCAAAAGTTCAAGTTCATCTAGGAGTTAGTCTCCAAACCTGAAAGGTAAAGCAATGATTTTAAGAACCAAATCAAAGTTTACTAAGTGTATGTATATTAATGAACAGCCGAGAAATGAAATTCGTTTTCTTAGTCATACAGGAGCTACAAATCACTTTGTGTCTGATCTTAAATTTATGAAAAATGTTCAAAAATTAAAGAAACCGAAAATCATTTCTTGCACAAATAAAAATGAAGTTGCAAATTTATACATAATCCATAAAGGTTCTATCTTTGTAAAAGATCTTAGTGGTAATACACTTGAGTTGAAAAACGTAAATTATTCTAAAGAAATAAGCGATAATCAATTTTCGTTACATAAAATAACGAAACTAGGTTACAATGCAATATTTACAAATACTGAGTGTAAAATAATAAATAAGAAAACAGGCAAAATTATTCTGTGTGGACATAAATTTCAAAATTATTGGATTATAGATTTAAAAATTTGTGAAAATAATGAAAAAGTCTGTGTGACAAAACAAAAAGAAGCTGTTAGTCAGCAACAAATAAATAAAGAGCATGGATATGCTCAAATTCATGATGTATGGTGAGAGTCAGAAAATGAAAATGTTAGTCAAGACAATGACCATGATCATGATTATATTTCAACTCAAGGGTATACGAATATTCAAAAGCTTGATGTTGAAGGTCTAGAAGAATTTCTAGATATTGGTGCTAATATTACAATCGAAGAATTAAAGAAAATAGATGAGTTTAACAAAGAAAGTATTCGTAAGAAGTTAGGTCTTCTTTATCATTTAAGACTTGGACATGCGTCAGTTGCCTACTTAGAAAAAGCAAAGAAAACTATGGGAGAGCCAAATCCTCGGCGAACACTGGCGATTTTTGAGCCGGTTCTGAGAGTTTATATACCGAATTTGGCACACGCACACGGACACACATACGTATGTATGAATACGTAATTATGTCATACGTTGCGTCGTTTCCTGTCTTTGCTGAGATGATAAGAAACGACGCAGTGCGTTTGGTACCGAGTCGTGACATTACCGAGATCGTTATCAGGTAATTGATCTCGACTCGAATGATGTATCTTACCTGTACGTACGTACAGGTACGAACATACAAACGCGTTCGTGTATTTAGTTTAACGTCATAGAGACGAATATTGCCAGCCTTTGGGCGGCGACTGTCGTCGAAGGGTGCGAGCCCCTAAAACCTCATACGAGTGATGTCCCCACAGCTACTCCCCCCCAGTTTTCGCGCCGCAAAAATGATAAGTCGCGTGCCTGGGGGGACTTATCGAGTCTACTGTCTTTGGTCTCGCTCCCACTTAGCGAGGGCCGAGCCTACCGCAGCCCCGACGCACTCATAGGACTGCTTCCTTGCGTCTAGCCGGGCTTGGTAGGCCTCCCTACTTGTCTGTCCCCTTCTTCTCGGTGGTCATTGTCGTTGTGGAGCCGGATGATAGGGATGGGAGCGGTAGGACAGGCGTGGGTCGACTAATGTCAGGGGCCTTGGTCTTCGGTACATCGGGGAGTTCGAGCTCCCAGATGGACTGTAGGCCAGGCTTGCGGTGGGGGGAGGGCGTGGAATGCGCACCTCTTCCACCTGTTGTTGTTGGTTCACCTCCATCCTCGCCAGGGTTAAGGGCCCCGGAGGTGGGTTTGCCACTTCCGGTGTTCTTTCCGGTGATTTTGGAGGTGAGATCAACGGAGGGAGGGGTGCGGACATCATTTTCACGATGCCCACAGCCGACGTCGTATCCATTAACAACTCGTTTTCAATTTGTTCTAATTCTTTTTCGTGTTCCGTCTGTTCCTTCGTCTTGATAGGCTGAGGTGCAGGCGGGACTACGAATTGGAATGGCTGGTTTGAAAACGGGGTATTAGTTGAGGACGACATAAGGAAGGAAACAAGGTACAATAAAGAGAAAGAAAAAAGAGAAAAAATTATGAAGACTTTTCGGCGTGCTCTAGTCGACAGTCGAAAGGCGTATGAAAAACTTTGCGAGAATATTTTCGATCGCAGCTTTATTCCAAGTCGTTATCTTTTTTCAGATTTGTTCGGAGGGGATAGTGCATTCAATATTCTTTAGCTTAAAAGTTTTCCGGTTAAATTTGGTTAAGTACGAGCAGAGTTAAGCGTGTTTGAATTTTCGTACTTCGAATTTTGTATTTCACAAAGGAATGCACTCTTCGTTTGTGACGTCACGATCTATTGACTGTTTTATTATCGGTATTGTTTGTCAATAGAAACACGTTGCAATGTTTTTCTTCCGTATTGCACGTGGATTTGTTTATTCGTGTCGTATTTTTATTGTACGCACTTTTTCTCTGCTTATCTGAAGAATTTCTATTGTTATGAATATTCTCAGATTCTCGTACGTCTTTTTGTGCGGGTTTGTATTTTCCGCTGCGGGTATTAACTTTCGTGAATATTTTTAGTTTCTCCGTGCCAATCTCTCGGATTTTCGAGTTGGAATTTGGTTTTTCTGCTTTCTGCTGCCAAGGGGCCTGCCTCTTTTTCGTGGGCACAAGGGGGCCGACGGATCGTATTGTATTTTGATGATCTCGTCATTGAACTTCACCGTTTTCTTTATTTTTATTTTTTCTTCTGGTGATTTTTGTGATTTATCACCTTTTTCGACTGGGTTGTCCTCAACTTTTCGTGGTTGTGTTGTTTCGGACTGTTCAGTCTGTTCTTCCTTTATTATTTCCTTGTGTGTTATCTTCCTTTTTGCTCTTTGGAGCATTTTCTTGTCGTCGTTTATAAGGTACGCAGGTTTCAATCTGTCGATTGAAATTGTTTTTTGTTCACCTGCGATTAGTATCACGAAATTCTTGTCGTCTCGTGATACTACCTTATAAGGACCGGCGTATGGTTTCTCCAACAAAGATCTTATTTTTTCGTCTCTGACAAACACATGAGATGTTGTGGCCAAGTGTTTGGAGACATAAACCTTTGGTTGGCCATGACGAGCTGCCTGATTCAGAAAGTTGTTGGCGTCAGTCCGTATGTCTTGGACGAGCGTTTCGGGGCTAATTTCTTTCGAATGGGTGAAAAAGTCCCCTGGTAGGCGTAGCTCTTCGCCGAGCGCTAACTGCGCTGCAGAGTGACCCGTGTCCATTTGAAGAGCAGATCGAAGGCCCAAGAGGATGGTTGGTAGTATGTCAACCCATCTCTTGGTGTCGCAAGCCATGATGGAGGCTTTCAAAGCTCTGTGCCATCGCTCAACTTTTCCGTTTGCTTGAGGATGGTAAGCTGTGGTGTGATTGTGTTGTACACCAAGCTTCTTAGACAGCTCTTGAAAGAGCGAGCTTTCAAATTGACGACCCTGGTCCGTGATGATGACTTCAGGTACGCCATAGCGGGCAATCCAGGTGTCGTATAACCTGGCAGCTACCGTGGGAGCTGTCATCTCATGGAGAGGAACTGCCTCTGGCCATCGAGTTGCTCTATCGATCATCGTTAACAGGTATCTGTGTCCTTGGGATGGGGGTAATGGACCCACCAAATCTATGTGTATTGTTTTGAACCGCTCCGTTTGTTTAAAAGATTTGAGAGGCGACCGAGTATGTCTTCCTACTTTGGACTCTTGGCAATTCAGGCAACTGCGAGCCCATTTGTTGCAGTCGGACTTCATCCGAGGCCAAACAAATCTTGATGATACTAATCCAGCAGTGCATCTTGGTCCAGGGTGCGATAGGTTATGCACACTACTGAATGCCAATTTGCGATACTTTGTCGGCAGGAATGGCCTATTCTTGCCTGTACTAATGTCGCATGTTAGTAAAACATTAGTACCAGGGATTTTCCTCTGTCTCAATTTGAGAGCTGTGTCATCGTTCGACAACAGTTCTTGCAGTTCTGCATCCCTTAACTGTTCTTTAGCTATTTCAGCGTAAGGTAATTGAGACGGTGCCGAGATAGCTTCGATCCTACTAAGAGCATCAGCTGGAGTGTTGAGTTCTCCACTTATATACTGGATGTCCGTAGTCAACTGTCCTATGTAGTCCAATTGTCGAGCTCTTCTCGGGGAAGCTGGTTCTGTCTTTTGCGTAAAGGCATGTGTTAGGGGTTTATGATCTGTATACACAGTGAAACATCTACCCTCTAATTGGTGCCTGAAATGCTTCAGCGCAGCGAATATTCCCAGTAACTCCCTGTCGTATGTGCTGTAGTTCTTCTCGGTTTTTGATAGCTTTCTGGAGAAGAAAGCGAGTGGTAACTTTTTGTCATTGTCCTTTTGGTACAGTGTTGCACCAATAGCAAAGTCGGACGCATCAGTTGCGACACATAACGGCAGACTTTCGTCTGGGTGAGCTAGTAGAGTTGCATTTGCCAGTGTTTCTTTTATGTTTTCGAAGGCTTTTTCAGCTTCTTCAGTCCAGTCGAGTGGAGTTTTATCTTTCTTTTTGTTTGTTTTTATTAATGCAAACAGCTTACTTTGTTCGGCTGCAGCATTCTTAATGCAACGTCTGTAGAAATTCACCATCCCCAAGAAGCGTCTGAGTTCTGCTACGTTGGAGGGTTTCGGGAATTTCAATATGGGCTCTACCTTGGTCTTCAGAGGGGAAATGCCTTCGGTCGAGACTTGATAGCCGAGAATGTCAATCCTGGATTGTTTGTATAAACTTTTTCCAACATTGATAGTAAGTCCAGCAGCGTGTATACGTTGTACGATGGTTCTTACATTCTTCTCGTGCTGTTGCTCACCGCCTTCTGAGCAAATGCATATGTCATCCAAATATGCATAAGCAAACGGCAAATCCATAAACAGTCCATTGATGAATCTTTGGAAAGTTTGTGCAGAATTACGGAGTCCAAACAGCATTCGAAGGTATTCGAATAACCCAAAGGGGGTTATGACCGCTGTCTTTGGGATGTCCTGTTCGGCCATTGGAATTTGGTGGAATGCCCAGTTGATGTCTATTTTTGTGAACATCGTTTTACCCTTCATATTCGCGTTGAAGTCCATTATATTTGGGACTGGATAGCGATCAGGAACTGTTTTGGCATTTAAGGCTCTGTAGTCTCCAACAATTCGCCACTCTCCACTGGCTTTTTTGGTCATGTGGATCGGGGAACTCCATGAACTTTTTGAGGGGCGGCATATGCCTTCTCCTATTATGCGATCATAGTATTCCCGTGCTGCTTTGAGTTTATCAGGCAGTAACCTGCGGGCTCTAGCATGGCAAGGCGGTCCTTTTGTTTCTATATAATGAACTGTGTCATGTTTATAGGTCGGATGCCTGCGAATCGATGGTTGAGTGACTCCAGGATAGTCTGACAGAATTCGTAGGAATTGTTCGTCGACTTTAGTGCAACTGGATATGTTTGTGTCCAGTTGGTACGCTAGCGTTTTGCCTTCCACCCATAGACCAGTATTGTTGTCTATGATTTTTCCATTTTTGAGGTCGATGACCAAGCCGTAGTGCGCGAGGAAATCCGCACCCAGGATTGGAGTCGGAACGTCCGCAATTGTGAAGGACCACGTCATGTCTCTTCGCAAACCGATGCTTACTTTGCTGGATTCTATTCCGTAAGCTGGAAGGTTTTGACCATTCACAGTTCGGAGGTAGTATTTCGGAGGAAATGCCTTTTGGTTTTTATCTACTGGCAAAATGCTCAAGTCAGCACCTGAGTCAATTAGGTAACGTCTCCTATTTGTCCTGTCCTTGATGAACAGGTGGCGTGAATACTTTTTCGAGGGATCTTCAGCCGCATAGACAACCCCTCTTTCTAGTTTGACGACTTATTGTAAGTTTTACCCCACCATTGGCATCTATTGTTGCACTTGGTGGCCTCTGCGCCAAACCGATTGTGAAAGAAGCAGGATTTATCGTCCCAGTTTTGAGACCGGGGTTTAGGGGACGATGTTCTTCTTGGGGGAGTTGGACTCTGACCCCTGGTAGAATTGCCTTTGCGGTCTCTGGACCTGGATTTTCTGTCGTTACTTCTATTGTTGCTCCTGCTTTTCGAGCGGTTGTTGTTTCTACCATTTCGTGGATTATTATTGCTTTTCTTCTTAATCTCACTAGTCAGCTGAGCTATCTGGGCTCTAAGCTGAGCTAGTTCTCCGGTCTCGGCGGATACTGCACTGATCGAGGATGTTGATCTCGAATGTTCCAGTGCACTATCTGCATTCTTCGCTAGGAAGTCTAGGTCCTCGGAATTGTTGATTACCGTGGTACCTATGGCTGCCAGACACTGCACAACATGTTGGGGAAGTTGCTTGCAGAACTGGTTTCCAATAACTGACGGTGACACTATATTATCGGCCTTTTGTCTGAGTTTGGCCATGAAGGTGGAGGGTTTGTCGTCTCCGATCTTCATTCCGCCCATTACATCATCAATAATTTGGTTCTGAGTCTTACCAAACACATTTCTTATTTTTCTGCAGAACCAACTGTACTTGTCTGCTTCCGCCGGAGGGCATTCCATGATATCCGGAATGCGGCGTATGATTTCTGCGGGCATGCCGCTGCAAATGTGTGAGTATTTTTGGTCGTTTTGCAGATTCTCTGTCTTAAAACGACCCTCGAGGAGAGTTAACCATAGTTCAACTTCATTGGGTAGGAACTCCGGAATCTCTATCCTCCGTCTTTGGATAGCAGGGTTCTGCAATGTTTGCAGTTGCAACAGCTGTAAGAGCTGTGCTAATACTTCGGGGGTCAGCTGTGGCTGACCACTTCCGCCCGCTGCTGGTTGGTTTGATGATGGGTTCGGGTTCGTGTTTCCGTTGGGCATTGTGTGCTGGACTTCTTTACTTGTTTTTTCTACGAAGAGTCTTCCAGACTCCGTGGTTTGTCGGTCTGGGGTTGAAGGGTCGGAGTCTTGGCTCAATAGACGACCGCTTCTTAGTGTTCGAGCTGTAGTTTTGTTGGGGTTTGCTACAGCTCCTAAACGCAAGGCTTCTGGCCTCCGGATCCTTTTTTGTTTCTCCGGAGTCTCAAAGACTTCAGAGTCTCTGGTCGAAGCTGGAGGAGTTGGCGGATGAGGGCAACTTTGTTCCTCCAGGTCTACTCGTCTTGGTTCCCTTCCGGCAAATATATTTGGAAGGGGGGGTGTAATTTCCCACTTTCTAAGTCAAGACCTCTGCTTCGACAGCCAAAGGTGTCTAGATCTTGTAAAAATTATTTGTATTACAAGCGAGTAACTCGCCAGCGCACCGCGCCTCTTTTTAGTTATAGCGCAACGCGCCTCTAGACACCCACGACGTAGCCAAAAAATCACGTCGGGGTCACCACTGTGGAATACCTTGTCGTGAGAGATATTCACACTAGAAGGTCTTCAACAGTATTTTGCGTGTTCTGCCACTTCATACGAATAAGTATGGGAGAGCCAAATCCTCGGCGAACACTGGCGATTTTTGAGCCGGTTCTGAGAGTTTATATACCGAATTTGGCACACGCACACGGACACACATACGTATGTATGAATACGTAATTATGTCATACGTTGCGTCGTTTCCTGTCTTTGCTGAGATGATAAGAAACGACGCAGTGCGTTTGGTACCGAGTCGTGACATTACCGAGATCGTTATCAGGTAATTGATCTCGACTCGAATGATGTATCTTACCTGTACGTACGTACAGGTATGAACATACAAACGCGTTCGTGTATTTAGTTTAACGTCATAGAGACGAATATTGCCAGCCTTTGGGCGGCGACTGTCGTCGAAGGGTGCGAGCCCCTAAAACCTCATACGAGTGATGTCCCCACAAAAACTTTAAAATTTCTCAAAAATATTAATTTTGCAGACAAAATTAAAGATTGTGAAGCATGTAATTTGGCAAAAATAACAAAACGTCCTCATAAAGCTGTGCGTGATGTCGCATCAAAACCTTTAGTAAGAGTTCATTCCAATCTAATTGGCCCAATAAAACCAGTAGGAGTCTGGCAGAAAAGCTCTTACATAATAACCTTCACCGATGATTTTTCTAGATATACTGTGACGTTCACTATTAAAGATAAAACCTGTGTGGCTGAAACTTTTGTAGAGTATCTAAAAGTAATGCGAGCAAATCTTGGTGATAGCTCAGCTAAAATTAATTATTTACGTATCGACGGTGGTCGAGAATATATGAGTGTGTCTATGAAGAAAATTATTGCAAATGAGGGTATCATTGTTGAGACCTGTCCTCCTGATACTCCTCAACCTAATGCTGTGGCAGAAAGAGTAAATCGAACTTTACTAATGAAAATTCGAGCTCTTTTCATTGATAGTGGTCTACCTATTGAGTTTTGGGAAATTGAGTTAAACCAAGTTGTTCATATTCACAATAGGTTACCTCACAAAAAGTTAAGATTTAAAACCCCATATGAGTTACTTCGGAATAAAGTTCTAACAATTAAGTATATTCATCAATTTGGCTGTGTAGCATACCGAAAAATACCATATGAAAAACAAAATGTTAAAAAGTTAGAAGACCGTGGAGAATTGTGTATTCTCGTCGGATGTAATGCTGAATCGTGGCAACTTTTAAATCCAACAACAGGTAAATTACATAAATGTAGTGATCTTGAATTTTCAGAATCTGTAATGTTCAAAGATAAATTTCCGTTAGATTATTTTTCAAAAAATGGTTTCCCTACTTTTGATACTAATACTTAAGACAAAAATGAACAAGTCCCTGAAGTTGACTTTACAGGAGATATTTCAGACAATTTAATCCAAAATAAAAATAGCTCAAATAAACGTAATTTAGATGAAGAAATTGTCTATGTGTCTAAAAGTAAGAAAGTCAAATTCAGTGATACAACTTTCAGTAAGTCTAAAATTGAAAATGAGTTAGAAATAATTAATCCTAAAGATAAACCTGAAATAATTGAAAAGAAGTATTTTTCTATGATGTGTAAATTAAATGAAGTACCTGAAAATTTAGATGATGTGTTCAAATGTAAAAATAAATCTGAGTGGTTAAAAGCAATAGATAAAGAATTAAAATCCTTAAAAGATAGTGATACTTGGGATTATGTTAAAAGACCTAAGTATACTAAAACAATTGATTCTAGGTGGATATTTGTTAGAAAAGTTGAAGGAAATGATAATATTCTTTTTAAAGCGCGCTTAGTAAGTCATGGCTATAAAGATAAAAATGTATACGATTATTTCGAAATATATGCTCCAACTTTAGGTATTTCTGAAGTCAGAGCTATATTAGCAATTGCAAATAAATTAAAGTGGGATGTTATACAAACTGATGTAGACGTAGCATTCCTTAATGGTGAACTTGAGAAAGATATTTACATGGAAATTCCTGATGGTGTTAATAAATCTGATGAGTTCAAACGCACACATGTATGTAAATTAAAGAAATCTTTGTATGGTCTTCGGGTTAGTCCCAAACGTTGGCATGTTCGTTTCAAGAAAGCTATGTCCGACATGAGATTTATGGTCCATGAAGGTCAAGCTAACATTTATTATTGGAAAAGAAATTCTACCTTTGTGATAATTGTTGCGTATGTCGATGATATTCTTATTACCAGAAATAATAAAGATAAAATTTTGGAAACTCAACGTCGTTTAAATAAAGAATTTAAGCTTAAAATTATGGGTGAACCTAAAAAGTATTTAAGAATTGAAATTAATCATAATAAAAATAAAAGAAAAATGTGTTTGTCACAAAAGCGTTTCATTGAGTCTATATTGTCTAAGTACGGCATGAAAGACTGTAAGGAGTGCGATACTCCTATGGTCACTAACCAAGCAGATCTAAAAGCTGAGTATGAACCTAAAATTGAAACAACGTTGAACTTAAAACATCATATTCCGTATCAAGAAGTAGTTGGTGCTCTTCTCTATTTAACTATGTGTACTCGACCTGATATTTCTTTCTGTGTGAATACATTAACTCGTAAATGTAGTAATTATGACATTTACGATTGGATTAAAGTTGAACGTGTGTTGAAATACTTAAAAAGAACTAAAGACCTTGGAATATACTTCGAAGGTAATGGTCATAATTTCATTAGTTACAGTGATGCTTCTTTAGGCATGACTGATCCAGATGGTTTGTCCACATCAAGCTATTTAATTCAAATATTAGGTGACTCAATAGCTTGGGGTACAAAACGGCAAAAATGTGTTGCTACCTCATCTATGGAAGCCGAATATATTGCGTTAAATCAAGCTAGTAAAGACGTAATATATTTGTCAAATTTGTACTCAAGAAATACGGTTAGTTCCACTTCGCTGAAAAAGTTCCTGTTAGTCAACATTATAATTTAACTGCTGTAAAATTGATGTGTTCAATAATACCTAATAATATTGTGATATGTACATATATATGTTGGTTGTGAATAAACTTAATGTCGTTTATTATTATTACAACGACTAATTACTTCTTAGTGACAATTCTTCGATCAAATTATTCAAGAAATATTCAACTGTGTGTTAGGTACATAATTACCTACAATAATTTTTTATTAGTGACAACTTTCTCTACGTGAATACAAAGTTAATTCGTTAGACTACAAAATTCAATGATGGCAGAATACTCAAGAAGATGTCAACTAGATGAGTACCAGGAGGGAGTGTTAGAATTCCAGCTATATATGATGGTCCTATCTCGTCTCCACCTTGGTACACTCTACAGTCAATAATACGTACTATAATATTTCTGTGTGACCTCACGTACTCATGTAAACTATGTATGTCAGGAACTCACGTTAAGATGAGTTCACCTCTGTTCTGTATCTCGTATGGTGAACATACAAAATATATTCTTCTCATGTTTAATTACTGTTTTATTGAATCCTCCAATAATTAATAATCGATCAATCGATTATTAAGCAATCGATTACTTGAAACAATCGATTAATCGAATAGTTTTTGATTAATCACGCATCACAATATTAGCTCTGTTTGATAAGACTACACCAACTTACACCAACCTACACCGGGAGGGCGATTCCACAAATGTAGGAATGTTATATGACTTTATATCTAGTTTTACATGAATATTTGTGGAATATCCCTACCGGTGTAGGTTGGTGTAAGTTAGTGTAGTCCAATCAAACACAGCTATTGTATTTTATTTTGCAGTTTAAAATACAGTGTCGTTGTATTCAGTTTTCGTTATTGTTACTAATCTAATATCATTTTCCAAAAATGTCGAGAAGTCTCTATCGTAATCTTACTATTTTGGGATTGCTGTCACTTTGCCATACCGCGTATTCAGCAGCCAAATACAGATCGTATCTTCGATTAAAAGAGCAAGAAACTGGTACTCTCCCTTTGGATATTATTATACAAGCGGTTGTCAGTTTGATTGTCACCATGATTAGTATTATAAATACGACTGGCGAATTCAAAGAAATCAGTGCTACGAAAAGCTTGGAAAGAAAGTCGTGGGAAACATTGAGAAATGTACCATCTTTCTACGTTTTTAATCATCGTGGTCAAGCTTTATCTCCATTGTACGAAGAGCCGTCTGGAGCTTGAATCGTTGAACATTCTGATCTCTTTCACTATCGTCGTTCAATGTTTTTGTTGGATACTCTGGAAGTCGAGCCTTAGAGTTTCAATAAATTTATTTTAATCCTAATCGTAAACGGATCGTTTGAAGTAAGAATTCTATTGAAAAGCCAATTGCTCGGTAAAAGCACATAATAAATTGTTTGTTACATTTAATATGTAGAATGTTCTTATTTTCATCCTTTAAATGCTTAAGCTCCATGCTGAATTAGTTATTCAAGTCATTCTGTCGTGTAGAATTATTCCCTTTCTTTCGAAGTTATTGTAAGAAATAAATTAAAGAAGTAAAATGAAACAATAGTAAAAGTATATTCTCATGGTTCAACTGAATTGGCCTTATTTATTTATTCTATGTAAGTATGTTAGCTCTTGAAGTTTTAAACATGTCTTAATCTAATATTTCCTGTGATTTTTCTGGAACGTCTCTCTCAATTTGTACTGGCCGGCTCGTAGTGCCTTGGCTCTGCAAACATGAATCCACTTTCATATCCACTGAAATTTGAGTATTTCCTCTGTGTATGTGTATTGTGGTCGTGCTGCGGGAACTGTTTCTTACAAAATTTTTCTTTTCACTTATGAGGCTTTTGCTGGGATATATTTTTTTATTCAATAATACCAAAACTTTTCTATTGCAGACGAATATGGATAAAATGAGAAACCCTTGAAGTGTGCTCATAAGATCAGTAATGAACCAAATGTGCTGCATGTATTCAAAACCATTCATGTAATACGATAGCACGTCCATTATCCAGTTTATTCCCATAATAAGGAATAATTTGAGGTACAGGAAGAATCTAAGGAGAAAAAAAAAAATTATCGTCAATACGTTGATCGAAATTTCGTGTATTTTATCGCCTACCTTTGTTTTTCCTGTTCATTATGTCGTTTATTGCCATCTTTCTTGAATATTTTTCGTATTTTTTCTTTCTTAAAAAGATTTGACAAAGTGGTCACAAACATGTATAAATTGAGCAGTAATAAAACTGATGTATAACTGTAGAAATACCAGAACGTTGCTTCGTAAGCTGTTAGTAGAAAAATTGAATATTAATTATTTGCCTAAGAAGCTATTGAAAAAATAGCGTGTTTTATCAATTTTATAAATTATTTCATAATTATACCGAAAAATGTTGAGCATTTAAAATTGTTGAGAGCAAATCCCCCAGCCCATAGAGAAATTTCTGTATAGTTTTCAACGGACTGTACATTTTTTTTTTAAATGAAACTTCTAATAGATGGGTAGTAAAATTGTTTTGTTCGTGACGCGAATCCGTAACGCGAACGAAAAATAGTTCAATATGAGGCGACTGATTCTTTTGAATCATTCATGCAGCTGCCAGCCGCCTAATTTCTTTTTATAACCGACATGAGCAAAACCCCATTGCTACATCTCTTCTGTTTGACTATAATCCCAGGCTAAAGCCTGATTCACACAAGGCTAAATTTCTAGCTACTAGCCAGCTACTTAGGGCACTATTATATTAACAGTTGAAATCACTACGCCATTTTAGCGATTTAAATCAACTTTAACTTGGTGAATAGTCTTTTAAGAACCTCATTAGAATCTCATATGACAAACTGCCAGGTTTAAGTTGATTTAAGTGGTTGAAACAGCGTATTGAATTTAATTATCAACAAAATAGTACTCTAAGTAGCTGGCTAGTAGCATGAAAACAAGCCAAGTGTGAATCAGGCTTGTCATATTGGAATATCAAAAGTACTTGCATTTCCTTAACTGCAGTTGTAGGCTATGACTTTTTGTTTGCTTTATTTGTAGAAGGTGGAAGGTTTGAATCCAAAAAGAGTCGTTGATTTTTGTAGAATTTTTTCCCATTTTTTTTACTAATTTCATTTTATTTTTTATATTTTTTCATTTTATCTTGTAGATTAATGGGGTTCTATTAAACAAAAAAAATATATATATAAAAACAGAAAATTAACATTTAACCTATACAATTTTCATAATATCCACGCACAAACGCACCTGGC
Organism: Ericerus pela; assembly: GCA_011428145.1. Lineage (NCBI taxonomy): Eukaryota > Metazoa > Arthropoda > Insecta > Hemiptera > Coccidae > Ericerus > Ericerus pela. The sequence continues at coordinate 836,875 of WOFM01000041.1, read as the reverse complement.
AAGTTGGAAAAAATCGCTCATCTGGTTGCAAAAAAAATAATATGCCCACTGGCCCACCCATACTAAAGATAGCTTTGAGTAGGGAAATACAAGTAAACAAGGTTCATTCTACATAACCATCAGTGTGTTGATGAGGTAGTCGAGAGAATTTTCTTTTTTAATTATTTCTCAGATTAATTTTGAAATATTTTCAAGTTGAAATGATATTGTGGTTTTATGATAGACCAGTTATTGAAGTTATTCCTGATTTATTTCACCTGTTTATAATGTATAGTTAAGAGTATAGGTAGCATAAAAGAGATAAGTATGTTCGTATTTGATAATGTTACTGTTTTATTTAATGTAAAATTGCAGGAAGATATTCAACAAAGCTCCATTAATTAAAATAAACTAAAACTTGATCCAAAAAACCACAGTAAATCCTAATTGTTTTCAATGTAGTATAACAGTAACAGTGAGCTATCACTTTCCATTTTTGAAACAAGATGGCGTATTTCCATACTTAAGCTAATATAGGTACACTACCCATACTACAGTCTATTGATATCTTTGACCAAATACTAGATGGACTGCGCATACTGATAAAATGTTGAAGGCAACCAAATGAAATGTACATTCCATTCAAAAGTTCCTTCCCTTATTGAACTGTACTTTTCACAGAATTCATCTGAAAATTCTTTTCGATTCGTCGCCGTTAAATTAATTAGAATTCAGCTACGAATTGAAGAGAATTCATCTACAAATTCTCTTCGATTTGTCGCCCTTAAATTAATTAGGATTCAACGACGAATCAAGGAAAATTCACCTACGAATTCTTTTTGATTTATCACCCTTAAATTAATCAAGATTTAGCTACGAATCAAAGAGAATTCACCTAGGAATATTAAAAAGGAATAAATGACGCTATTTAATTTTAAAACACTTTCATTTTGTAAAATAACAATGCAAATCCTTCCAAAATATTTAATCAATTGACGTATGATATTTGATAAATTCTGAAAAAAGGGAACTTTTGAATAAAATATACGACTTCATAGTGTCTCCATATGAACCAATGTTAATTTTATCAGTATGCACAGTCTATTATGTGTATGGTTGAAGATTGATATAGGACGCATATGTTATACGTGAGGGGGGTGAGACAGAAGGATCTGTGAGTGTGTGTAGGTGTGTGAGTGAATGTTGGCGCTTTCTTCTGGCATAATAATTTTTTTGCAACATTAATCGATTAATGGAATATAATTTAGGTTTGGGCGAGAATTACAAAATTTAAAAAAAATTAAATTTTTCAAGTCTTATCAGCACGTATCTATTTCTTTAATTAATTAATTCATCGATCAAATTTTGTATTTTAGTTTCTCGAATAAATTATTACTTTTCCAATAATTATTAATTAAATTTACTTTTGTGTACTACGGTTTTTTCATCTTTAATTTAGAATGAACCAAATTGTTTTTATAACAATTTATGTAAATGCCGACTTCAGATAGAAGTTTCACTTCAACTATCATTCCTGCACCATCACGCACCAAATTTTTTTTAATTGCTCAAAATGAAAATCCTTTAACAAAACATTTAACTTCTAAATTTGGGAACTTGCTAGGAACTTTATAGTTCTCTCTGCCTGGAGAATAGATTCTATGAAAGCCCATACATTTTTATAGCGTTAGTTTGGTATTTTCAGTGGGTAATATTGTATTTCCTTGTTTTAGAATGTACTTGATGGAATAGTTTCTTTCTTCTCGACAACTGTCGATAGGCAATTATCTGACAGTTCCTATTATACGAGGAACTTCCTTTTTGGATGAAGATCGCTTTTGCAAAATTACATTTGTTTTTTGTTTTTTTTTTTCTAATTGTAGGAGCTGCGTGGCTCCATAGTTCTTGCCTATTGAGTTTTTGTTATTTCATCGAGTTTCATTTACACATTTGTTAGTACAAAACATTCTTGTACGCATGACTCTTAAGATTTCAAGATGCGCAACATGATAATATTAATTTCATGTTTTTCGTAATGGGTTGTATAGAATGAGAAATCTCAAATATTCTCCATCTCTAGGGGCGTAGACGGCGTAGTCAATAGAGCAAAGTAAATTTAATCTCATTTGTTGTTGGAGGGGGGAAGAAGGGACATTTCAGTGCACGCACATTTTGAACAGCATTTAATTCACAAAATTGCAAGCGAGAATAAAACGTGTTTTTTTTTGTTTTTTTTTTTTGTTTTTTTTTCACTTTGGAAACTTTATGAAAATCTTTATCTCTACATTTTGTTGTCATCTGTCTGTTTTGCATCATTAGATTTCGAAAATTTTCTATGAAAATCCCAAAAGGGTTGGAAATTAGTTTTAAAAATACGTATAATATTTCTATTCATAATTAATGAATCAATGAAGAAACAAATATTTACTTTTGAACCAACAAATATCTTTCCCGATGTCTGGTTTCACGAAGTCTCCAGGAATTATTGATAATTCACAGAGTAGTGTTATGATAGATATCGTGAGCGGCACTCCCCACGCATACAAACAATAAATTGTAAACTTTTTGCTATTTGGATCAGCTCGAGTTGATTGTTTAGGAAATCGATGCCCTCTGTAATTTTATGGATGTTCATTGCTTTGATCAAAAATGAACATTTCGACTCTAAATCAGTCGAAATAATTTCCACTGACCATTCTCACAAAGGAAAATATAGGTACCTAGGTAATAGGGTACCGAACATGACTCTCAGAATTACTTAAAATTAATGGGCGAGATAGTCTAAAGCCTGTGAATGAAGGTTCTGAAATTTTTTTTGAAAAATATTAAATAGAAAGGAAGATATAAGAGGGCCAAGGAGGGGTTCAATCTAAAAATGGATTATAAATGTAAACTCAGAGCCTCAAAAAACAATATTATCGATGTATCATTCAATAATATCCAATAATATTATCTTAATTCCATTTCTTGGGCTACAAGGGGCTAAATGAAGGGTTAAATCTAAAAATGGGTTGCAAATATGAACTCAGCCCTCAAAGTAAATAACTCCTCAGGCACCACCACAAAATTTTTTGTAAGGCTGTGCTCTAATATAAAAACAAATAAGGAATAATTGGTTTTTGATTTTCTTAGTTTTTATTGTTTTTCAATGTTTTGAATTTGTCTATAAATAAGGGAGTGGGGGTGCAAGTGCACATCCTTTTATCCCCTCCCTCACAGTCACCATGAACTTTCTAAATTGATGAGCTTAACTAAACCAATGTACAAACATAGGAGAGAGGAATGAATGAATGAGAAATCTGTGAAAGAGGTGAAAAGTTTGCTGATGTGTCAATTCTATGACATCACACCCACTGCTCAAAAAATATCACAACGTTTTTTGACAACTCAAATTTACCATTCATTTTCTCCCATTCTATTCAACCAATTTTAATGCGGTTTTCACTGATATTTTTTATTTTTTTAAAAGAATTTGAAAATATGTTTACTGAAAATCATGTCCGGTACCCCATTCATATTGTTTCATCAAATGAAAAATACGAGCAGGGCTCATTTTATTCATTGTTATCGCTAGAAAGATTAATCATTCTGTATTTCTTTAAATATATTTACTTTATATTTTGATGAATCTGTTAGAATATTTTCCTTTGTTTTCTTTTCTTTTCTTTTTTTCTCACGTTACCTGAATGTTAGCCATAAATCGAAACACATTACATTTAACCAGAAGAAAGTAGCCGAAAATGAAAACTGGAAGACGCAAGCTGAAATGAAAGAAAATTACTATCAACTCTTGCATTGTTCATTTCTAGGTGAAAATGTTTATCGCATCTATGGATCTACAATTCTTGCCATAGGCTAAATTGTGAGGACGAAATACGGAAAACTTCAATTTTTATTTAGGTATGCTTTAAAAAAATTAATATTTCATTCAAAAGTATATCTTTTGAGTTGGCTAGGTCTCTTAGATTGCCTTATTTCGCAAATGTTAAATGGATACTCAAAAACAATTTAATAGAACCCCCTTAAATCGTTCATATTTTACCTAAAATACTTTACTGAAATTATTTTTAGAGGGCGTAGACGACACGCTGCCAAAATTTTCTATAAGGGTGGACATGTATAATATGTACAGGTATTTTATTGCATGAACAAAAACGAAAAAAAAAGTTAAAAATCACACGAATTTTTTAAATTATAATTTCCATTTGACTAGAGTTCCTGGCCAGGGACCTTGCCTTTGAGAGGTTGTCGTAAGATAATATTATCACTGACCTTGTGACATTTTTGGTCAGTATTTTTAAAAAACTTCTGTAGAAATAAAAATTAGTTTCATAAGGGAGAATAACGATGCTGAAAAAAAATGAATTTTTTAATGAAATTTAATGTATTCAAATTAAGAACATTTTAGCTTCTACATTCCCATAATGGGCATCCACTAGAGGTTGAGATGGAATACTTTTTCCTCGGCTCGGCCGAAAAATGAGAAAATATGAATGAAAATAAGAAATTTTTTCGCCCTTCCCCTTCCCGATTTCTATCCTGGGTACGCCCTTGTTTCCCAGGTTTACAGTGACTTTTTTTTTCGTGAGACAGGTACTATAAATTCTAGCCCTTCCTTCGAAGAAAACCCAATCATTACTTGAAAAAACAATTGTAATTTTTAAAATGATGTTTAAGTCGCGTTTGTTTCTAATAGAGCAAGGAAGCTATTTTATAAGGATTTATGGATAACTGAAGTTTGAAAAATTTTTGCAAAAAAATCGGGTAATATTGATTGTAATGAAAAACCCTTAACAAAAAAAAAATAAAAAACTTGTGGGAATAAAAAGTGATTCAAATTTAATAAAAGCAGTGCTGTAGATTTGTACCAAAATGTCCACGATGAAACTACTACCCAAGGTAAAGACATTTTACTTCGTCTGATGGTTATTTAGTTGATTATGTTTTAGTGAAATGTCAGTGAATTTTTATAACAAATAAGAGCCGGATTTCGGTTTTCTGGGCCTCTCCCACTCCTATCCCATTAAAAAAATTAAAAACACTTACGTTTCTTTCATTTCTTGTTTATTTTTATAGGATAATTTTTTTTTTTTTGTGGTAGAAGCTTCTGTTTTTTTGGGAGTTCCTGTTCCTGAATTCTTGTGAACGATTTAAGGCTGTTATTAATTCCTAGGTTGGTATTTACAATCAGAAGAAATGAATCAAATTACTTATCTATTGAGAGATGCTTATAAACAGGAATATATAGAGTATTTTAGTCTCATGAAACGTCTACCAAATTTGAGCTTTGTTCACCCATGGCTAGTTTTTATGCTACTAATCAGCTCCTTGGGGTACTATTCTGTTAACAGTTGAAATCACTAGGCTGTTTCAACCATTTCAAATCAACTTAAACTTGGCACATCGCCATGTGTGATTCTAATGAAATTCATGTAAAACTATTTGCTGAGTTAAAGTTGACTTTATACGGCTAAAATGGCGCAGGGACTTCAACTGTTAACAGAATAGTACTGCAAATAGCTGACTAGTATCTAGAAAACTAGCTAATTCTGAACCAGGTTTTACCATTTCATGTGGTTGTTACTTGTCAGTACAATTGATAGAAACATTAATAAAACTCCTATGTAAAACAGATGTTCTATGTTTCGTGTGTGGATGTACATAAAGTTGCATAGCATTTCTTTGATAAGAGTAATTTTTAAATATCGGAAATTGTTGCTACATTTCAGGCCTTTAGTGGCAAGTCTGCAATGAAACAAATAAGAATTGATAAGTTAAAATTTCTTTAAAATTTCATTGTTTTTTTCAATATGGAGTACGGGCCACATGCTAACATTCCATTTTTTATCTATCTTATAGTCATCATGGCACACGCCTACCTACCACAAGATCGTAGAGAAGAAATTCAGATTCTGTGAAAGAATTTATGAGCCCTCCAAAAAATTGAAATTAAATTTTTTTAATTTGTAATAGTACATATTATGGTATTGGTACACGAGCTACTGTGCACCTACAGGGTGCATAGCGCGCCAGAGTCTATATTGGTGTAGAGTTGGTTGCTAGACAGTTACACTCCAGTGATGTGGAGTGTGAAAACATACTTTTATCTAATATGGTGTTAAACTAACAAGTGAATAAGGCCACTATATGGTAGGACAAGATACTTCCTGCTGTTTATGAGGTCTCATAACTAAGATCTAATTTACTAAATTAAATAGGCTTTGTTTCTACAAAATTTATTCTCATAATACCTGAATGATAAAACTTTGTTTTTTTTAAACAAGATTTTACCATTCAGAGTAAAAAATTGTTTTAACTCGATAATGAAAACTATAATGGCATATGAAAATTCTCTTTAGCTCTAAACTGCGGGTGTAATCTATTAACATAGGTTGCACTTATTCACATTTTCGAATAAAAAGGTGAAAACAAAACTCCTTCCCTGACTTAACAGTTAGATAAGACAAATGTATTCACATTAAATAAATTCATTTGAGACAAGACTTAAAACTGAAAAATAGCATATGATTCAGTTGTTACTTGGTAATAATTATATGTGGTCGTTTGTTGTAAACATTAATCACCTTTCCCTTACCCTGAGACTTATCAAAACAGAGTTTTGACACATGTTAGGAGTTTAATCAATAGTAATCCTACTATTGATAATATATTTAAACCTGTTTACTTTAATGACCCACAGAAAGTAGAAAATTTATGGAAGCTTAATGCAGTAGATATTGAGTCCCATAATTTAGATGTGGCTCAAGCTGACGCTCAAGTACTTCATGTGTTTTACAAAAAAGTTAAATTGGTTAAAAACAGTTACCAAATCAAATGGTTTTATCATAATTATCTTCTACCTTTAGGGGATCATTATAACTTATGTTTTAAATGTTTAAAACATCAACTACCTAAATTTAGGAAGTCCCGAAATTATTTAAAAGATATACTGAATACTTTGACCTGCTAATTGAATTAGAAATGATTGAATTAATATATCCTAAAGTTAAACTCGATTTAATTCATTATATGTCCCACAAAGATATTTTGGATTTGACAAAAAGTACTCCATTAAGAGTTTTTTTTTGATGGGTCAACTAAAAAAAAAATTTCTAAACATTTAATTATTGATTGTATGCAAATCTTTTACCAGATTTACTTCAAATACTTCTGACATTCTATAAAGACAGGTTTTCTGTCATTTCAGATATCTAGAAAGCATTCCATCAAATTGGTCTTCACTCAGATGGTAGAGATATAACATGATTTCTGTGGATCAAAGACCAATTAAAACCACTGTCTAGGGATAATATTATTGCCTTTAGATTCTAAAGAGTACCTTTAGGAATTATATCAGCACCATTTTTACTTGAGGCCATCTTGTTGCATCATTTTCCGTAAGATGATCGTTAATTTTGTACAAAATTTTCTGATCATTTATATGTAGATAATTTAATAACTTCTTTACCAATTTATGAAGAAATGAAAGATTTACACAAATGTTCCAATTAGCTGATAACTGATATCTCTGTGGAACTTTCTCAGTGGAGAACTAACTGAATTCCATTCAGACAAGACTGTGATCCTGAACATGCTTTAATTAAACCTCAAATGAAGTTTTTGGGATTAACTTGGGACATGGATAAAGATTTAATTTTCATTAGCCAACCCAAAAAACAATCAGAAATACAAATTTGGTCCAAACAATATTTTTTGAAAGTAACTTCTCAATTTTTCAACCCAGATGGGTGGTTTTCATCATTTTTTGTACTTTCCAAAGTTTTTATAAAATAACTTTGGAATGAGGGGTATAAATGGGATGAACCTCTACCAATGCTGTTGCAACTTACTGCAACAGAACTGATAAAAGTTTTATCCCAATATACTAACTATTGTTTACCTTGACAAATTTATCTGGGAACCTTTCTCCAAAATAAATGTGAATTACATGTATTTGTAAATTCTTCTAAAACAGCATTTTCAATGGTAGCCTTTATACTTTTCCACAATAATTTAGATCAGAATACCACTGCAGTCTATTTCATAATGGGCAAATCAAGAATTGCTCCAATGAAACCAGTGACAATTCCAAAGTTGGAGTTGTGAGTGGCACTCACTAGAGCAAAAGGAATTGAAAATATTAGAAAACCTCTGGATTTAAATAACTGCCCAACTTATATTTGGTCTGATAGTAAATGCATCTTAACTTGGATGTTGGAACATAGAGTCTTAACACAGTTCATATTAAATTGTGTCACAGAAATTAAAAGCATCCTTAATATACAATTTAGATATGTCTCTTCTGATGACAACCCTACAGAAGTTGGCTCTGGGAGATCAGTAGTAAATTAATTATTCCAAACTACATGGTGGTCAGGACCAAATTGGTTGAATAACAGTCCAAATTCTTGGACTAAAACTGACTTACATATAATTCAGTCACTTCAGGAATTACCTGATGAAGAAAAATTCACACCTGTATTCCAAACTATGAGAGATAGGTTAACAATCATAAGGTTATTATGGATGTACAAATTTTTGTTTGTAAAGTAAAAACTTTTGCTACATAAATTCATCTCAATAAAATTTGAATTTGTCATATTCAGAGTCAGCTCCTAATCTTTCAAACAAACCAAGTCCAAAAATAAGGAATGTACCATACAAAAATTTTATACACCAACTTATAATTACACCTTTTGGTCTAGACTTAGAGAAATTCAATTCTTTAATCAAACTAAAGGGAACATTTTATAGTTGTCTAACCATAATTAGAATACTGCTACCCAGTTAAAAGGTTGTGACTAAACCCATAAAGTTTTTAGCATCTTTAGAATTGAATAGTAATGACAAAGTATCTACTACCTTAGGTTGAAATTTTGTCAAACATTTGTTCTGAAAAAGCATACTTTACTAAGCAACCAAATTATTATCAAATGGATTTTGGCTCCATTTAATAACCCTTTAAACTGATGTTAGAGTAGTTGATTAGATACTTAATTTATAACATAACTCATTGTCATTGTCTAGCTCCCTTTTAGTAAAAGCGAATGATAAGTGTCAGTTGATTGATCCAACTATATTAAAACTTATTTAGTTTATTATTTAAGCTATATTTTAAGCCTTAATGCAAATATGCTAACTTCCATTCTCCTTTTCAGAGTTGCTCCTACATGGCCAAAATAAATCCTAACTATAAAATACACTGTCCCGCAGTTTGCAGACCAAAGTCAAACAAAAAGTTAATTAATTATAATTTTTTTTTAATGTTTTTGACTTTTGTCAATTATAAGTCCTAGTAATAATATTATTTTTTTTACGTTTATAATAAATTTTATATTCTTTGTATGTCTTTACCTGAAAAAGTAAATTTATTTTTCAGAATCAGTCAAAAACTGATAAAATGATCTCAGAAAATCAGCTTGGTATACACCACCACCAGTATTGTGGTATTGGTGTAGACGGGTTGCCAGAAAGCTACACTTCCATGAGGTGGAGTGTGACAACATACTTTTATTAGTCCCACATGACGTTAAGGATGGTTTATACTTGTTGATTTATTCTCTATGATCTAATACCTAAAAAGTTTACTAAAGGGAAACACTGAGCTATGGTTTATACTGTTTCTCTTAATTTATTCTCTAAAAGTTAAAATTTCCCAGCTTTACAGAATACAGATTGGAGATTGGAGAATAAAGATGTGAGTTTAAACCCCGCTTTAAACTAACTAGCGGCTAGGACCACTATAGTACGCAGGACTGACAAGAGGGAGGAGGGGGTATTTTTCTCCTCTGGGCTCGAATTTCCTATCTAAGGCCCTGGTAATATGAAAAATGTGTCTCGTATTGTGTAATATAGTTACTGGAAAATTGAAAATTGCATATGTGTACATTTTCTTTGAGGGAGGGAATTTTCGGAATTCCTCTTCCATCTTCTCATCAGGCCTGTCTACCCCTGAAGCTCAGCAATCGTTCCCTGCCACTCTAAAAATAACTCCAACCAAAGAAAAAGCTATACAACCTCGTGTACATACACGTACACAAAACGTAGAATATCTCTTTTATGTAGGTTTTTTATTACTTTTTCGACCAAGTAGGTATGATATCTTCAAACCACTTTAGTTTAGCATGGGTTAGAGTCGTAAATATACGGTTTTATATGCATTAGATGTACCTGCAGCGACGCAAATAAGTCCTGAAGTTTCTGGAAAAATTTGCAGCAAGATTAAACAGGTTTCGGTCGATATCAAACTCGACACATAGCAAAGCAAAACTTTTCCTGGCAAGTTTCGCAATTTCTCGACGCACAAATACACTACAAACGTGATGATTAGACAAAAAATTGATAGTCCCAAACAAATGGTAAATATTTTTGGGACCTTCGTGTTTTCAGGTGGAGTTTGTTCGACGCATTCGAGCAATCCCAGATCTTTTTTATCATCAAAATATTCGATGCAGTATTTGTCCCAGGAAAGGAAGTGATCATTTAGTTGAATCGAGCCATCTTTCAATATTTTCAGTTTTTCCGTTGATTTCCCAACACTCGCGCAATGGCTGCCGTGAATCAGAGTGTGGTCACCGATAATGGGGTTATTCGGAATATTTTCCAATTCCAATTTTAGATCTTCGGCACTGTTCGAATCGTCTTGTCGGCGACATTGTTTGTTGGACAAAACGAACACATCGTCTTCCAAACAGCATTTTCGTAAACATGGACGCGTGGGACTGCAGGGGCAAACAATACTCTCGTTCAGTTTACGTGTGTACCTGTTTCGAGGTAAAATGTACTCGGCGATTGTGAAAAATGTATGGTTTCCATTGGCATCGGCCAGAAAATACTTGTCGCACATAAATTCACCGTCAGCACTTTTATTACCAACGAGGAGAATAATCACCAAAAAAAAGGAATCAACTTTCATTCGACGTCGTACGAACTCAACAGCAGGGTTCATGATGATATCATTAGGTATTTTGAAAAAATTAGCTCAACACTTCGACCAAACTCTCTCAAATTTGATTTTTTTTTTTTTGCCTATAAAATTCGCTAAAAATTAATAACGCAACATAATTACGTATATGATAAACGTTCGAGTTTGAAATGCATTAGATTTCTTGTCAGTGAAATATAATTTGAGGGGCGTATCTAAAACTTGATAACAAATATTATTTACTATACCTACCTAATGAGTGATGGAGTACACAGATTAGCTATATTTTCATATTTTTGGCGATCAGAAAGAGAACATAAATAATATTATCATTATTATATCATTGAAAATTTGAAATGTTTATTTTCCGAAAAAAATTGTCTAATTTTTTTACGTACGTCAGTTTCACGACCCTTAAGTTTAACCAGTGATTTGGGTTACTTTAAAAACGGAAGCTGATACTGGTAATTGAGATTTTTTAACTAGGTTTTAATGCGACCATGAAAGTTCTTTGGAAGGCCAGGACTGAGATCAAGTTTTTTGATTTTGTTTTCGTTTCAAAAAGTCCTCTCGTCGTATTAAAAAATGAAAGTTCTAAATTTGAAAATTTTCAACTTTGTTCATCTGTTGTAAATGCGAAAAAGTGACTCAAAATTTTTTGGCTTTTTTTAACTTCCATTTTTTTTTAACCTTCATTTTATGAATGCATGTTGGCAACTTATTATTCAATATAATTTAAATTTTATTGGCATTTTTTTTCATGAGTGTCCAGTGGGGGGTCATGGTCCCCTCAGGCTACCCGTAGTCTCACTGTGGAACTCGCCAGAAGAAACAAAATTTTAACTCAAAAAAAATACACAAAAGTATTAACCTGTATGTGGAGACTTAACACTCGTATGAGGTATTAGGGGCTTGCACCCCTGGATGAAAGTCGCTGTCAAAAAGCTGGCTAATATTTGTCTCTATGATGTTAAAAAATTTGCACAAAAATGTTCAAACGTAATTACTTGCAAGTAATATACAAAAACCAAACCGTGACTAATCAGACAATTAAGGTGATGTCACAATTTGGTACACAAACCTGTCCATTGTTTCTTATCTCAACAAGAAATGACAAACCACCCATATACACAGTCATACATATTTATTATGTAAGTGTGTATGTTGCATGTAAATAAGTCCCTATATAAACCATCCGAACTGGCTCTAAAATTGTCAGTGTTAACCCAGGTTTTGGCTTATCCATATTTGTGTACATATGAAGTGGCAGAATCCTGTTGATTAATTGAAACTAAAGGAAGCGACACAATTTTTCTAGAATCCAATTTTTAATTTTTTTTCCCTCTAATAGTTATTTGTGATACAAGTGCAAAAAGTAGCAATCACCTATTTTTAACGTTTGTCACACTCTATCTTTTGCAAACTTTCCCCTCCTGAAAAAAAATGAATGAAAAAATTTATTTTAGAACTGAAGAATGATTACTCAATAATTTTTCTATTTTAACCAAAATTTACGACACCTCCCCAAAAATTAAGATAAATAAAACAATAATTCATTTATATTAAAAAAAAAAAAAAATCCGAAATAAATAAATTATTTGTTTTCAAAACAATATTTTTGAAAATAGATTAATTTTTCATAGTAGGTATGACGTAGATTTTTCAGATAGGTCAAAACATCATTATTCCAGACATATTCAAGGAATTTTTGCCCTCTAGCTATCATATTATAGAGTTACCTTGATTAAATATTGAGATATAAGTAACAAAATTAATAAATGTACCTGTCAGTAAATATAGTCAAAGATTAGATGATGTGGACTTTTTTAATTTTTTTTTGGAAAAAGGTTTCATCTTTTCTATTTTAAGATACTGTTTTATATTAGCAAACTTAATAATATGAGGGATTGGAAAAATTTTGAATTTCTAAGAAAAAAATTATTACTTAATTTAGAAAAAATGTTAGAAATCTAATTTTGTGACAAATGATAGAAATAATCTACGACGCTTTAAAATTTGGAAAAATGTGTCACACTGATCTCTGAAGTAGATGTTCGGTTTTCGTGGGTAAAATAAAATTTAAAAAATATTTTTCTCAAGAAATGTTGAATTTCTGACCGAACTTGGCAAATACGTTCTAAAAGAAGTTATATTTTTTAGAGATGTGATCTTATTCGTTTTACAGCAGGTTCTTCAATCGTAAGGTAAGAAATTTAACTGTCATTGTTAGAATCAGCTATATTCAACTCTTAGTGCGATCTACCGGTTAAATTAACTGAGATCTTGACTAAGGATAGAAAAATCAGTACTGAAGTCTGTATACATATATCATCATTTCCTTCCTTCTTGTATAAAATACTCTTTTGACTGTTCCATTTGAATTATCAAATTTTTGAGTATTTTCACTTTACAGAACCGACTAAAAAAAATCTAAAACGGTATTAACGTCAAACTGCGAAAACTGAACTTCAGCATAACTTCTGGATTAGAATTAAAAATGTTTCACACATCGACTTTTCAAACAGCCAGTTTCAAAAATTTTTCTCTTGTGGGTGGTAACTAATTGAGATGGGTACTTTTTTTTTAAAATTGTTCGTGTAATTTTTTGTGATTAACAGATTTCATGAAAATAGATACGGGAAATTTTTTAGTTGTGAAAATGGGGGTTATGATTTTTTATTTGTGAAAATGACTGGGAAATCTTTATTTCTGTTTGGTTACAATAGACAGCATAAAAGTTCCTTAATCTTTGCATACCTACTCATTGTCATTAGTGTGGATAAGTCAGAGCACAGTTTTGTGGAGGCGAATTGGTAAAATATTTCTGGGAAACAACCCAACTTGAGACTATTTTTCGGAAGCATGAGAGGAAGTAGAAAAATCTTGTGAAGAAAATGACCCCCTTTCCTGTATCAATGATTGTCATTGTAATCCCTTACTAAAATAGCTTCAGTTTTAGCACTCGCTTGCAATCCTTTATTTTTGAAATTTTACTATCCAAACCTTAAGATGTTCCTGGTAAAATTATTTTATAGAAATTCAGTATCGTCACATCTATTCTAATTGTAATTAAATTAACATTTTATGATGTAATGCACATTGTTCGAACTTATTTCAAGTTTTATTCGAGCGATTAATTTCAGAAAATTATTTCTAATTCGAAAACGTTTATACTGTCTACTATAATGAAATTTTATATCACAAATAGCAAGAAAAGTATGGGTAATAAACTACTGTAAAAATCAAATTCTAAAAAATAATGAGAAAGACATTTTTTAACTGAGAGGAAAAAAGTACATATCCTACAATACCTAGGCTTACATATTTCACATAAACAACAACGTAATGAAAGTCTTAATAAAATAGTTAATAGAACAGAATATAATAACACTGACCTACCATTAATGGAAAATTTTCTATAACAGTAGCATAACCAGAATTTTGTATTTTTAAAGAGAAGGGGAATGCGAGAACCAACTGAAATCTAAACAGGTAAGAGAATATATTTTCACCTGAAAACAGCCAAAAAAGTAAAAATTAGAGCAATAAGAGCAACGAAGAAATTAAAAAAAAAAAACCTAAATAAAAAAACAAAAAAAAACACAGATATAGACTTTATGGTTTTTTCTCTTGAAAAAGAATTATTTTTAAGTCACTGGTTTTTTCTGAAATGAAATTTTTAGGGCTAATAATTTTTTAAGCAGGTGATGATCGGTTTGAGAGGCTGGTTGGTTATGCATCTGCTCCTACAGTCAAAATGTTTATGAATAAATAAATATTGTTTTAATTTTATCACAATAGGTACCTATATAGGTACAATAACAAGGTATCTACTCGAAACTAAATGAAAACTTTCACAAAAGAGGTAAAAAAATTTTTGAAAAATCTTTTTGTATCTCTTCTGTGTTTCGTTAAAAATTTTTTTTTCATGAACTAACTTATACAGAAAATTTCTTCTTTCAAATTTCACAATACAATTAACAAGTTATGACGTATAGCTACGTCATTTACAAGAAACGAGGAACTTTCCAAATATATCTTAAGGAAAACAGGAATATAAAAGAAAACCAACATCTTAAAAAACGCCCTTTAATGCCGATATAGCAAACCACTTTTGCGAATCCAGTGGAGGAGAATGTGTGGAGCGCGCGATTTCCTTAGATTAAAATTGTCTGATTTTTAAAAGTACAACTATTAGCTATGTCCAACAATTACACTTGAAAAAATTATATTACTCTGATAATAATTTAATTTGCTAGACGATCAAATAGTAGATCGTGCAGTATTCTATATATTTAAAAAAAACAGTCGAACTTTTAGCACTTTTTAATAACATATGCTACCTATTCTATTTGTAGTTTGCAAAAACGTGATCTATTTATCCGGAAAAAACTCGTAAAAAACTTCAATTCCCTAAAAGTTACAAACTTCCACTTTCAGATGTGACTCGCTACGTAAGTTTTGAACTTCTGTTCAAAATATATTATGTTTTTCATTATTTCCTCTTAAAAAAATTTCTTTAAATTTTTTTTTTTCCTTTTTAGCATCGAAAATGCTTCTCCAGTCAGCTGGTAAAAAAGTTTCAGCTATGCCACCCAATTTTTACTAATGTTTTATGCGTGAAGAGTAAGAGTAGGGGTGTAGATAACGATGCTAAAAAAAAGAGGTAGGAGAAAATGATAATGAAAAATAAACACTTTATTTTTTTTATTCATTTTTATTGCCCTCCTCCCTTTCTTATAAAATGTGAAACCTGTACATTTTTTTCTCACTTTAAAAAATTAACTCAATCATAAGGATGTACTGAGAACTAGCTTTTTACAGAACTTGTCCAGAACTGAAACTTCAAGTGTAGCGCCATTTTACCAAATACACAGAATAGGTATACCTATAGAATGTGTACAGAATTTACGAAATTTAAAAAAAAAGTAACCAGTCTTTTAAATACTCATGTAAGCTTTCGTAATTTTGGCCCGCCAGTTTTATTTATTTATTTATTTATTTTTTGTTTAATTGGGAAGTGGGATCTTGACACTTTTTGAAGAACTGGATCCTCCTCTCATACCACCTGCGGTTGTTGTGACACTGGGTTAGTGCAACCTCCTAACAAAAATCCTGAACCCTCCACTGGCATATCACCGTAAAACCATTTCGTCATAGAAAACAGCAAATTCGTTTGAAGTGAGAAACAGAATTATGCATAAAACGCAATTTTAGAGAGCAAATCGTCGACAAAAAAAGAATGAGGAAGAAAAACAGTAGCATCTGCATAACGCAAAAGTTACCAGTAACAATTACTCTGAATGGAGTAAGTAGTTCCATTCGCTTATGCAAATAATAACTGTATAATCTAAACCAAGAAGTCACGGTTCACAAATAAACTGCGAAAAAAGAACATATCACTCGATCCATATCTTTCGAATCGCGACGTTGAATTTTACTTTTCTACAGTTCTGCATTGCCGTCTTCGCAGGACTACATGCCGCTGACTAAGCGGATAATTTCACCTCGGACGAACACAGCAAAACTACTTTGCTTTCTGACACTGGATTAGCAGCAGGAATAACGTCCGCTGATACCAATTCATTTTTTTTCGTTCTTTTTATGGCCAATATTTCTGTTTCTGGAGTAATACCTCGTTTTAATCGCTGAAGAAAAAAATTAATTTGTCAATAATTATTACAATATAGGTACCTTAGGTACCTCCCAACGGTGTAGGTAATAGATATTAATTATTTAAATGAAAGTAAAAATTTCCCAACTATAATGCATACCTCTAGAAGGGTTCCAGGTGATCGAATTAAATAGTAAATCATATACAGAGGGATCCAAATCATCGACATTGTTGACATTACCATACCTAGCCATTCCCCCCACTTTGGATAAATATAATTTTCACCATATTTTACCGGTTCGTAACTCAATACGAAGAATATAAAAACAGCCTACAAAATAAAAGAACACATAAATAATTGAATATAATATTTACGGCAGAAAAATTCAAGTACTCTCTTGCATTCGCACAGGGTGGCAGAGTGCAAGGGCGCCATACTAACCAAAAAAAAAAAAAAAACAAGAAGAAAACTTAATATAATACATCTTTGTCATCCGATACATCGTCTGGATAACGACAAAGAATATCATTCTGATTTAGGTAATAGGAGGGCGTCAAAAAGTTTGTTCGTACAGGGCGGCAAAAAAAGCTAGGTACGGCCCTGACTCTTTCATTTCTTTTTCTCACTTCTTTGCTTCTTTTTCTCTCTCCATAGTAATCTCCAACTTCGATTTATTTTCTCACAATCGATTGGTTCCTTAGTCTCCTCACACCTTTCAATAATTTATTTCAGCTGTTTAAATTGAATTATTAATTTCAATTTTTTTTTAAAGAATTCTCTTTGCCGCGATGGGGGTTTGAAACTATTGACTCACAAGTTAGAAGACATGCCCTCTACCAACTAGGCTACAAAAGCTAGTTACAACAATGGTAAGAGTTTTCTTTTATTTATTTGCACCAGTTAATTTTATTTTCAATTTCATTGATATTTTGCTTAAATATGTCAGTTGCAAATGAGAATTTTCTTTGTATGCTGGGTGAAGGGGAGGGAGAGTTATTGGGTTTTATTTTTCAATTTTTGCCCATTTCCTTTTTTATCTCTCCTTTTCCATCATTTTTTCACCTTTTTTTCTTCAGTTCTCTGATTTTTTTCACTCATTTTCCCTGCTTTATACCTCCAGGCTCAAATACTGCATTCCATACAGTTGTACCAAAAAGTATTGCACGCAACTTGGTACTTATGTCTATTTTTCAATCGTGCTCGAAGCAGAGGGTGTGTTGTGGTGGTCTTACATATTTTGAGTGGTCAAAATGCTTGAAATTTAACCAGAAAACTAGAATAGATTCCTAAGGCCCATATTCAGAAACTTCACTTAAACTTCACTTTAAAAAAGTTTTTGCACTATTTCGTACTTAAAAATATGTGAACATTGGTATGTTTTATGGGAGTTCCAATGTGAAAATAAAATGTTACCACTTTCTTAAATACAAAATTGTGCTAAAAGTCATTTTTCAGTGAAGTTTAAGTGAAGGGAAATTAAAGTGACGGTTGTGAATATGGGCCTAAGTCTAGATTTGAGACAAATTGTACAGGGTTATTCGTGTTATCACGCACCATAGGAAACTAACATTGTGGTATGTGATAAAATAAATAAGTAAGGTAATTGTCATATGATTCGTTATTTACATTAATTGCACTAAAATTCAAAAGTGAAATACACAGATAAAATAACAAAATACACCATTAAAGAATCAAGATTAATATAATCTAATTAATGAGTAAAATGAACATTTTCAAATAAATTGTTCAAAATGACCGCCAGTAGCTGAGACTCAATACCCCAGATGATCAGTATACATGGTAATTTTGGCCCCTAATCTCAATCCACTAGATATTATTTTGTGGGGTCACATGTCATCTGTGATTTACAAAATATGGACCATATTCCATTGTAAAAGGACTTGGCAATGTGATAAATGATTTCTGGGCCAAAATTACCTATGCTCAATTCGAGAATGTTTAAGCTGAGTTTACTGATCGCTTAGAATATTAAATCATGGCCACTGGCGGTCATTTTGATCTGTTTAGTAGAAAATCTTCATTTCACTCATTATTTGTATCATCTTGATTCTTTACATGTGCATTTTGTTATTTTATTTGTGTATTTTACTTTTGAATTTTGGTGCCGTGTGTAAATGACAAATCATATGAAATTTACTTTGTTAGTTCATTTTATCACGCACAACTATATAAATTTCTTATAGTGCGTGATAACATGAATAACCCTTCATAGATGTATACCTACATTTTTTATGCTGTTAAAGATAACCCGCACCTCTTGAACATAACTGCTTCAAATATAATTATGAATTATACTTACTGTCATAATGAACGGTGCGAGAAACTGCAAACTAATGGTGAAGAACCAATTTAATTTTCTTCCCATCATTTGGTAAACGCAGTTGTTAAATTTTTCGATACCAAAGAACCATGAAATTGCCACCGTTTGGAAGAAGCAAACCCAAAGAAGCGATAATCCTGATGCTGCGTAAAAGTCGAACAACTGAAATATGTAAACTCCTCCCTAAAAAATTTAAAAAATGTAAAATAATTAAATTATCACACGTTACAATATTTCATTCTGTTGCAGAGGGAAGGGGGAAATCGTTCTTTTTTTTTCTCTTCACTCAATAAATATAAATAACAACAAGAGAAAGTATTAATTCGTTCATATTATTCCTTTGAAAGAAATTCTGTTCTCCCTTCTCTCCTGAAAAACAATTGCTTAATTATTTTTTTTTTTTTTTTCAATAATCAATCCAAGTTTGGCAGATTGATTTCATTTAACTGATGCGTTAATTAATTCATTTTTTTAAATTTGGCAAGAAATTTTTAATTTTAATTTTTTTTTTTTGAGCAAGATCAGTTTGGACTAATTTTTGCAGGCATGGGAAGTAATCAGAAAATTAAAGGAGGTTTTAACCTCAACCCCCTATTTCTACACCACTGGATTGTAAAGCAATAATAAGTTGAGACCCAAGCCCCTCTTCACCACACTCTTATTCGCATCTCTTTCATACAGCCATACGCCTATAATGTTATATTTCTATTGAACATTTAGAGTTTTGAAGGAATCCATGCTGTATGTACATTTTCTCTATCTAATAAATTTCCTTTCTCCTTTTTAGTATACCTTATTTACTAATGAAATTGTTTTTAACTAAATCTACGAAGCGTAGATGGATACTTTCAAACTAGTCGTAAATGAATAAAAAAAAAAATGAAAATACCTACAATTTATCATCTATAAAAATGTGTCCTTATCAAAGGACACGATGGTCTATACTTCTTCGAATTCCATTTCTATTTTATCCATTCCTTTGAAGAAACATAAAACAATATTGGTTTATTTTTCTGAATGAAATCTCGCGGGAAATCAATAAAATGGCGAATTACTTTCATTCTCATTACTCAGGTTTCGGTTAAATTGAATTCTCGATATCCCCTAGCGTTACCACTGCTTTCAAGCGAATTAGTATCATCTTTCTTATGTAGACTATATGTGTGAAGGTATCCAAGCTATTCCTACCTGAGTGACCATCGGAATTCCAAGCAAAAACATGGTTGCGCAAATAACAAATGCGAAATATTTTCTTCGAGGACGTAAAACCGAAGAAAACTTATCCACAAATCCAGTAATGAATGATTCCACATTGCAAAAACCGCTGTCGATTCCAATAATCTGTAACCATTATATTAAAGTGGTTTTAGTATAATGTTTGCTTTAGTTAGTATGGAATAAAAATAAGTTCTTACCGCCAACATAAAGAAAAATAATGCTGCCCATATTGGTGCTGCTGGCAATTTAAGAACTACCTCTGGATACGTGATGAACACCAAACCAGGCCCACTTTGCACCACTTTATCCACGCCAGTATTCTGAGAAAATGCCATGAAGCCCAAAATGCTAAATGTAATGACACTGGCTAAAATACAGGTCACCGTATTCACAATACAAGTCACTACCGCATCCCTGTAATTTGTTTTTATTTGTTTGACTTTATTATTCGTACTCACTCAATTTGTATATGCTTATACAGGGTGTTCGACGAAACATTTTCAGCGGTCGGCACGTCTCGATGAAACGAGTAAAAAAAGTTATGTCAACATAAATTATAAGCGATTTTCCATCCAAAAAAGTTTCAAATTTTCAGAACCTTTTAAAAAAAATTCATTATTGAAATTCAAAACTTTTATAGTTCCTTCAATATGAAATACAGGCCATATATTTACATAACATTTATTACTCGTATCATCGAAAATTACCTTTACCTACTACCAGTTCAGTTTTACTGTTAATTACTAGCATTTAAAAATTACTCCTATTACAGACAGGCTATGTAACTTGATTCACACGCATACACAAAACGTAGTATCACTTTTACATATGTATTTTACTACTTACTCTGTACGCACCTAGGCTGACATATCGTGAAACACCCTGTATAGGTAATCGAAAATGTATTTTTCTACTAACTGAAAACTATTATGCTCAAAACGATTGTATGATCCTAGAGCTGGTAATGTACCTATACCTAAACTGTAACCGAAAAAGATTTGGGTTATGCCATCAATCCACGTTTGAGCTGATTTTAATTTGGTCAAGTCCGTTGATATTAAATACAATATTCCATCCCAAGCTCCTTCTAGTGTCACTGACCTCACCAACAGGATTGCAATGATTAAGTATGGGAATAGAGCAGTGAACCATACGACCTGAACATAAAACATATTATTATAACTTTAAAACATGATACCTATGTACTCGTAGTACCTGTATGTATACAGGGTACTATGAAAAAATAAAAATATTGGTTACATTGTATTTTAGCTGTTTGTTTTTTCTGCACTCAAAAAGTCGCTAGACATTAGACCTACGCACTTTAATTTCAGACACCATAAAGTCGTTTATAATAGGTAGTGATAAATGAATAATGTGTGAAGGGAACTTACTTTTCCATTTTGACTTAATCCTTTGCCTAAAATCAAATAGATTAGAAGCCAGGCAACGAATAACGTTGCCAAAAGTTCCCACTGCATACCACCCAAATTTTCAATTCCATCGGTCATCATCAGAACGCGGTTTCTGAAAATT
This sequence comes from Ericerus pela, assembly GCA_011428145.1. Classification (NCBI taxonomy): domain Eukaryota; kingdom Metazoa; phylum Arthropoda; class Insecta; order Hemiptera; family Coccidae; genus Ericerus; species Ericerus pela. The sequence continues at coordinate 815,262 of WOFM01000041.1, read as the reverse complement.
GAGAATAATAGTATTTTACTCAACTAGTTAACAAAATGAGTGATCGTTGGTGTGTTGCGTAGTTGCAGCATGAGCCACAGACGAGTGCTGTAATTGCAACGAGTCAATTATTACGAATGGCTAACTATTTGAGTACGATATTTTTTCCAACAAATCCACCAAACAAAGGTTATTGTTTATTTGATTAAATATGTTAACGCCTTTATTTAAAAGGAATTTTATAAAATAATTTAATAATTAGGGAGAGGTGAAATATTTTTATTGTGGGGATCAACAGTGCATAAAGAAATGAAAAAAAAAAAAATTCTGCTAAGAAAAAACTCAAATTTTACACTAGTGAACAAATGGAATATTTTTCAATGAAAACATGAAGAAAAAACAGTTAAGAAAAAACTCATTTCTACACTGGTGAAGAAATTAATTTTTTTTTCAACTGTTCCAAATCAATTTTGAAATCTTGAACTTTGCTAACCAAAATCAATTCAATATTAACCTTTTTTTAGTGTATGAGTTGAGAAATAGTATTTTACTCAACTAGTTAGCAAAATGCGTGATTATCACAAGTGGAAAATAAGAGAGTACGATATTTTTTTTAACAAATCCATCAACAAAAAAAGAGGTTATTGTTTATTTGATTAAATATGTTAACGCCTTTATTTAAAAGGAATTTTATAAAATAATTTAATAATTAGGGAGAGGTGAAATATTTTTATTGTGGGGATCAACAGTGCATAAAGAAATGAAAAAAAAAAAATTCTGCTAAGAAAAAACTCAAATTTTACACTAGTGAACAAATGGAATATTTTTCAATGAAAACATGAAGAAAAAACAGTTAAGAAAAAACTCATTTCTACACTGGTGAAGAAATTAATTTTTTTTTCAACTGTTCCAAATCAATTTTGAAATCTTGAACTTTGCTAACCAAAATCAATTCAATATTAACCTTTTTTTAGTGTATGAGTTGAGAAATAGTATTTTACTCAACTAGTTAGCAAAATGCGTGATTATCACAAGTGGAAAATAAGAGAGTACGATATTTTTTTTAACAAATCCATCAACAAAAAAAGAGGTTATTGTTTATTTGATTAAACAGGTAAACTTTATTCATTAATAGAATTTTAGATATAATTAAATATTATCGAGAATTAAACTTAATTGTGTAAGCATCACTATGTGAAATGGCCCTTTTTCATTGTGACATTTTGCAACTTGCGTATGTGTAAACGGTGCTGTGAAGAAATAAACAACCAACAGTTGAGAAAAAACTCATTTCTACACTGTATCTACGCTTGGTAAAAAAATAAAAACCATTTTTGATGTTTAAAAATGGTTTGGAAATCTTGTATTTTGCTAATCAAAATCGATTTAATAATAACTTCTTTTTGGTGTACCTGTGAGTTAAGAAAAATTATTTACTGGTTGTCGCAATTAAATCGCGAATATTACGTAACTGCAGTCAGTACCATAGCCAGAATTTTCCTCAAGTGTGAAGAAAGGAGCTAAAATCCAAAAATTTGGAAAACCTATACAAAAAAAATACTCTTTCCGAAAAATATAGGTCAGGATGACTGGCAGTTATATTTTAGTAATATTTTGAGGAAAACGGCTGCATGAAAGATGAGGGAAGGTTTTTACTCGAAAATCTTACCCCGTTGCGGCCCAAATTACAGGATAAAGTTCTTTACTTAAATGCAGAAATCTTTCTCGAGAGTTTAATTTCTCGTACATGTTGTATATTGTGATAAATTACCTCCAAAATTCTTCTGCTGGAGTTACAGAAATCACACGATTCACATCCAATGAAGGTAAATTGGTCGCATTATTGGTAACGAAGCTTGTCGTTTGGTTACGAGAATTCGAAAAAATTGCGTCAGTCTTACAATTTTCTGTATTCCACCAATGCTCTGTAAAATTTTATTAAATTTATCTTAAAGTTTGAATTCGATATACGAGTGCATAGGTTACAACGCCATTGGAGCGTCATTTGTCGGCTAGAAGACTGTATAAAAACTCACCACAGCCTTGCCACGGCAGTGAAGGTATTGACACAAAACAACTAAACAAATAAAACAGAGTCCACGACACGATAACGCAGTAGTATACATCTAGTAGAAAAACAATAGTCATACTTGCATATCCAGTTCCTATATCAGTAAATCAAAAGAAAAGGGGAGAATGAAGAATATATATAATTTTTGGCGAATACTGAAATTCAGAACGAGACATACCCGGTGTAAACACAAAGTAAAGGGCTTTACGAAATCAAATAATTAAAACTTTTGAAAAATAACTCAATAGATAAAGATAACATACTTCTTTCGGAAATGATTTAAATAACCTAAAGTCTATTTTTTATACAAGTCTAGAAATTTCAGTTAAAGACAGAATTTTAAATAAAAAAAAAAAAACCATTTCAACAAAACATTCTTCGTGTTACAAGAAAGGTACTATATATGTTAAGATGCTATATTATACAGGGTGTTTCACGTAAAATTTGCCGGTTGGTAGATCTTGATAGAATAAGTAATAAAATATCTACGTAAAAAGGATACTTTTATGTACGCACGTACGTGAAGTTGCATAAAACTTTGTTCGGTAGAAGTAATTTTCAAATGCTTAAAATCAACTGCTTACCTTCAGCAACAGGTAGGACCCGATGAGATGATTAAAAAACAAGAGCGTATATTAGGGGGTCCTGGGGGTCTGGACCCTCCTTAGGTAAGAAAAAAGGCTTGACCTCTAAAAATTTTGTATTTTTATCAATTTTGGTGATTTTTTGTTATGGAAGGGGGGTCAGAAGATACCACTGAGAATGTGTGGAACCCCCTTTCGGACGTGTCCAACGAATGTAAGCCGTATGTACACATATCAGTTTTTACTCATCTCATCTCATTAGTCATCACAACCTAAGGCCAGTTTTAATGGGGGATTTGGGGTATAATCCCCCAGCGTCAAATAAAAAGGTCAATTTAAAAATAAAATTACTTGAATTTTCAAATTTTACGTCTATGAGATGTGTGAAAAATTGTTAACCTTGCCATAAAAATTAATGTGTATGATAAAATGTGATTTTATCTGCCCCCTCAAGAAAAAATCCTGAAACCAGGTTTGTCACAACTTACGGCTGAAGTTTAGCAGACGATTCCTAGCATTTTAAAATTACTCCTACCAAAAAGTCTCATGCAACTTCGAGTATAAATGACAAACGTACACAAAACGTAGAATATCGCATTTATGTAGATATTTTATTATTCACTTTATCAACAGAAACACTGTCTGCATTTTCCATGAGCTGTGAGCAATCGAGATACCTGCAAATATAGGACACAATTTTCCAACGAATGTCATTCCACCGCATCCTAAGTACTGACCGATGGCAACTTCCTGAAAGAACATGGGAATGCCGCAGAAAAGGGCTGATATACAATAGCAGATGAGGAATGCGCCTGTAAAATAATTGTTTCAAGATTATTAAATTTGCAATCGCCACGATTTCTTCTAAAATATGATGATTTAATATTTTCATTGATTGTCTCATATTTGTAATTTCGTTGACGAGGTTCCAAATGTTAGACGAAAATACTAACATAAGTAGGTACTTAGAATTTTCAAGAAAATTATTAGCGATTACCTACGTAACATAAATTCTCCAGAATAAGTGATTTTTTTCTTCAAATACCTACATAAGTTTATGGTGAAAGAAAATTGTTTTTTACTCAGTCTAGTAGCTAGGGCAATATAGGAACATTGCTTCCGGCTTGTTCAGTTTCAGAAAAACTTAAATGTAGGATAAGGATAAGTAGGTAGGTATATACTGTATAGTCCTTCCCTAACGTAACATGCATTTTCTTTGAATTTGAGAAAATACTATCTGCCATAATTTTTGAGTAAAAATTTATTGAATTTATTGATTCCATTTATTACTATGTTTGATGTTTATGAAAAATTGAATGTATATATACATATAGGATTGCTAATAAAGAAACTTTTAAATGGTTATCACCATAAATATTTCTTAAAAATGTTTTATATTTATTAGAAGAAAACAAAAATGAGTAATTAAAGATACTTAAGTTAGCTATAGCAAAATAACGATACATTCTTCGAGAATTTCTGAAAACAATGTAACATTGCAAAGTTTTTGGGAACGACGCACCATGCTTTAAAAAAATAAAATAGTATATAATAATAGTCCAGTTAAATCTCAAAAAAAGAACAAAAATTAGCACACAAACTTTAACTAGGATTCACAGAGTTGTTGGGTGGGTCCCCTAGATTAACATACTAAAAGTTGCACCTTCTCAATCGCTTGCATTTTTTGGGAGGGGAGTATTTGTCTCCCAATATTTAATTTTTTGAATTTTTTCCACAAATTTTAATTTTGTGATAAAAATAGGTCAATAAAAAATTGTTTATCATAAAATTTCCTAAAAAAAGATGACCTGCAGTTTTTTGATCAATGCCCTCCTTTCCTTCCAAAGAGTCTTGAAAAAACTATTCTTTAGCGAATATGTTCAGTAGCATTATATGGGAGACATTACTTGTAATTATCATACCGTCTAGATAACTTGTAACCCAATAGATATTTTCTAACCATTCATTCCTTTCCATAACCCCTTTTGTGGGATGCCAAGGAGGTTTCACACAGATCCTACTACCCAACAATCCCAACAATATCTTCATCCTATGACACGCCCAGGTTGCCCAGGTGTTAATCATCTGCATTGGACAATGCCCACAAAACCAGCACCATCCAACCCACATATCCTGCCAGGAATTTGTAGAACTCAAATTTAGACTGTGTTGGTCATATTTTATAAAGATCAAAAACCTAGGCTATGTACCTTGGAATATGCATTACTTAAGAGATCATCAATAACCAGTTGCACCTGGGAATTGACACCACCAGTGGACATTACCACTGAAAAAGTTCACCAAAACATATTTAAAAAATAACACAATATATTTGACACGAAAAAAGAACGCATACTTCAAAAGTTACAACACAAAACAGTATGAAAAAAAGTGTTCCTGCCTGCAAAACAGATAATGCAAAGTGTCAAACAACCAAGGACAGAGAATTACAGAGAGAATGAATTTTTGATGATTGATTGACTTGTCAAAAAAGAGAGGGAAAAAAAACCAGATTAGAAATATGGGGAATATGATTTTATTAATATATTCGTACCTAGGGGAAAACCAAAAGATATGGTACGAGTGATCGGAAGAAAATATGGAAAAGTGAATAGCCTAGGTATTTCTGGTTCATATACATAGAGACATTCGGACAGAGATTTTCAATTTCAAATTTTTATTTTGTATAATTTTGTAATAGCCAGATGCGTCACTTCCAACAAAAACAGTTAGATGTAGTTTGTCTTTCTACGCCCCCTTCCCCTCCAGAGAGTCTTAAAAACAACCAAATTCAGAGAATATAGTTGTTTTCAAAACTTTCTGGAGGGAAAGAGAGGCGTCAAACAAAAAATTTTGAAAGTGGAAGGGATGGGAAAAGGTTATGGAAGGAGAGTGGATGGGCAGAAGATACGTTTTGGGTTTACAAATTATTTATATAATATGATAGTTGTGAGTTATATTTCCCATATAATCTATTGAACATGTTCTGTGAAGTGTGGTTTCTTCAAAACTCTCTGTGGGAAAGGGGGATGTCAGGCAAAACGTTGCATGTAACTTTTTTTCTATCAAATTTATGTTGAATAATTTTGTACTGACATACTTTTATCACAAAATCAAAATTCACGGAGAAAACCATGAAAAACCAAATTTTGGAGGATAAACACCCGCTCCCTAAAAATTCAAGTGATGGGGAGGGTGCTACTTTTAGTATATTAATCCCGGAGACTCGCCCAACAACCCCGTATAGTTGAAGTTCGTGCGCTAATTTGTTTTATTTCTTGGACAAGAAAAAAAAATTATTAATTTTTTTTTTTTGCTGAATTTTAAATTAAGGTACATACATTTTCTGTAATTCGATGCATTGTTTCTGAATCATACTCGACATAATTTTTTTTTTAAATCATACTTGCAGAATAAAAATACGTTTTTGAAAAATATTTCACAGGTACAGATATATTATTTCCTTTCAGCTGTCGAATTGCTTTTTAAAATAGGTACCTACACTGCAAAGTCTTTAAAATCTCTGCAGGTCGGCCTAGTCCCCTGGCGCATATGGCAAACAGGAACCATTGACGTCATCGGTTGCATGAGTATTATAGTATATTGTACACAAATATGTATATATTATGTATATTATAAGATCTTTATATGCTACGCGAGTTTTTATTCTCGCGTTAATCGAATATGGCTGAACTGTAGAGATTTTAAAGACTTTGCTTGCATTGGTACTGCTTGGTCAAATTTTATAAGTTATTTAATTATAATTATGCTTACCTAACTGAAATTCATACACTTATACTTACTGCAACATTGATCTGAATTTTAATATTGAATCGCACTTACCGCCTCCATTTTTGTAACATAAATATGGAAATCTCCAAACGTTTCCCAATCCAACAGAAACGCTTATGCAGGAAAACAAAAAATCCAACTTATTTCCCCACAATTCTCTGTCGGAAGATGCCCCTGATTCTGAAATCGATTTTTTTCGAATTTTAGTTGCCTTATTTGGAATCGATAGCATCACCAAATCTGGATCATCTCGTCCTTCGGCCACTCTTTTATAATCTTTTTCCAGCATTTTCACGTTTTGATTTTATTGCTGAAAATATGATTATGAGAACTTTTATTAGAATATTATCATGTAAGCGGTTATTTTGGACAAAAACCAAAAAAAAAAAAAAGTTAATCATTAGTATAAGTTAATGATACAATCATACCTTACTGCGAAGAATAACTTTAGGATGGTTATACAAATAGGGCACAAGGGAGTGGGGGTAGAAAATTACGTAGGTAGGTACCCATAAATAAAGATAATTAATGTTAGTTGGCCTAAATGAACAATAAATATTTCAAATAAAGGAAACATACTTATACTTTTTCATAAAGTGTACAGTATACACAGTGGTTCCCAATTTATTTTTTTACCATGCCCCATAAACCGGTGACAATAACTCCGCGCCCCCCTTGATCGATAGATATAGTGTTGTATTTGTATTTTTTTAAATTAATTTTCATACAGTTTTTTTTTTTTTTTTTTTTTTGGAGAGAAGTGAGGTATTTTATATTTATTATTATAATAATGAAGTTTATTATTATACATATATTTGGTATTATTTGAATGATTTAAAAAATTTTTTTATTTTAATTTGACAAATTAATGTTATATTTTATAATTTTTGTAAAACTTATGGTTTGTGACGTCATTATTTTCTTGGTTTCTTTGTTTTCGTTGTTCCACACTAAAGGACGATGTTGACTGTTGAGTCGTTGAACTATTTTACAAAATTTTAATTTACTGTCCTAATGTCTCTGAAAAATTCCAGCTCTGAAACTAATGGTTTTGACTTCTGGATAACTTTGATTGTTTTGACAGAATTTAACTTATTTATTGCATGATTGATAGATATTTATTGCTCCATCAACTTCATTAAATTCAAGAAAATCAACATTTCATTACTTTAAATGAGACATTGAAAATTTAAATATGTTAAATGAATATCTTTGTTGTGAATTCGAAGTATTCGCCTCTGAAAATAACAGGGTATAGTCTGACTCATAATTGGCTAGTTTTTTAGCTACTAATGAGCTATTTGGGATACTATTGTATCTGAAGGTTTTTCCAACACGCTTTTTATCAACGAGATCAAGCATTTGCTTTCCTCTGTTTGACATTATTGTATTCTGAAAAGTTACTTCAACAACAGAAAGATTATTTGTGACACTAAATAAGTCGGAACAACAAAATTATTTTCTGGTCAAGACTGGCATAACTCAAAATAACAAAGGAAGTAACAATCCTGAAATACTTTTTTTTGTGTGGTAATAATGTCATAATTTAACTTATAACAGTTAAAAAAATAGAAATTCAATACAAAAATTATATATTTTGCAACAAATCGAAACGAATTTTAAGAATCTTATTCGCAATTGATACCTATTTTAAATTTAAAATCCTTCTATAAAATTTGTTTGCTCGACGCGGGTAGTGGCTATCAGTTTCGTTTCTGTTGGTTTTAAATTGAATTTTAAAACAAATGAAAGGAAAAATAATTATAATAGCAGGTGTTTTTCTTTTATTTTTGAAAACAGGCTAAAAATGAGAACGCGATTTTCAACCATCAACAAATTATTCAATGTTCGGTTCTTGTTTTTGTTTGCTTCTTGTTATTCCAGATTTTCGTGCCATGATTTTCTTAAATTCCCACGTGAATACGATATTTTTCTAAGATAGGTATCCTTTCTATAATACAATGAAAAATGAAAATAATCAATGAACATTGCCGAATAGTTGTCAGGACGTTACACATAAGTATTTGTTGTTCGTAATATTTGTTCAGCAGTTTAAAAAAATAATCGAATGGTTCGTAAAGTTTAATGACACTATAACCGGGCACTTCAAATTTTTGAAAAATCAATAAGGGTTTTATTAGGGGGAAAGGGCATCAATTAGTGCTCATAACTTTTGAAAAAATTTGTAGGTTTCTGAAAATGTTTCTTGAAATGATTTTTTCATCTTCTATATAACTTCAAATTTTGAATCTGTTTTTTTTTTCTTCTATTCTATTTAATCATCCTAAATTTTTTGGTTGTAGGTACGTACAAAATTGGATTACTAATTGCAAAAAATGCAAGAAGGCTGCATATATTTTAAAATACATGCTTACCTAACTGATATCTAGTTAATTCCTTAATGGTAAAAAATAATCTAATTAAAAAAAATAAAATCCAAAACAAATCAAAAAAAAAATTATAAATATAGATAGGTACCTAATTGATTTTTATTGTGAAAAATAATATCTATTCATTTTATTAACTTAGTTGAATTAATTTAAAATTTTCTCCCTCTTCTGTACTTTTTTTATAGGCCATGAATTTAACAAAAGTTTTCTTACTATAATTCTGAAATAAATAAAAATTTGGTCATTGGACTGAAATTTACGAGATTCACTTTACTTTGGCCTATCTTACGTACGTGTTGGTAAATGTCAATTCTAAAACGTCATAACATCAGATATGTCGTATTTTCTTCGTTTTAATGATACGTCAGGTGTGGTCCGACGCATACAATTAAATAAATAGTTTATACCATACCCTTCAAAGATTAATGACTCGCTGGCAAATAAACTGAAATTCACATTCGCTAGTGCTGCTACAAAAGTAGCCCAGGTGACTCAAGACTCGCTTTTTCATTTATTTTTAAATTTCGTTGCCTTTTGGAGCACCACATCGCATCTCAATTGAGACGCTAATGTGGAAGCAAGAAATTTTGTAGACCTTCTAATTTCACTGTGGACGATAGTTACAGTATCTGGGGAAAAACGTACATAACAAATTTTTGAGGGGTACCAAAAGTTGAAGTCGAAAATTTTGCTTCCATGGGTGTCTCCGGACTACTACTACGGCTTAAAACCTTCCTCGGGATGACACAAATAAGTCGTGAAAAATTATGAAGTTACGTCGTTGCCAATAAGTACATTTATAGACAAATTTTCCAATGTATTTAAAAGTGTCCTGAAAATCGACAGACGAACCTTGGTAGTACAGTTAGTTTATGATAAAATAGGTGAAAAATATTAATACCACATAATGAAGGTCAATTTTTTTTTTTTTTAACATGGAAACACAAATTTTTTTATAATCACTTCAACATGGAATGAATATAGGCTGAGTAACAATTTTTTACTCGTCTCATCGAGTACCCACCAACCGCTCAAATTAAGCCGTCGATTTTTTTAGCGTTTTAAATTTATTCCTCCTACAAAATGCCAGGCAATTTCATGTACATTCATACATAAAATATAGAGTATCTCTTTTGCACAGGTATTTTGTTACTTATTTCTTCATGTACTATCCAAGAACCAACTACCGAAGTTTGGCAGTCGTTTCCCAGAACAGTCTGTATAATACAGTATCTGCCTCTTCTGCGCGATGCCAGCTTAACTTGATCTACTCTCCATGAGTGACCTTTCCCTTTTCACAGAATGCCTCACTTCTCTCTCTCACTCTTCTCAGTTTACTTCCTTCCCTCACATCCTCTCTAATTTCCCTATTACTCATTCTTTCTTACTCCGTATAACTCTCTCTCCAACTTTTTACTCCCTATAATTCCCTCTCCGTCTCCATTCATTGCTCCCTGTCCCTCTAAAAGGAGCATTGCCCTTCTCACTCACCTCATCTCCCTATTTCCGTAGACGGAAACAAATAATTAGAATGATGTCTAGAGGCCGGAAATTTTCAGAATCATTTTCTGTGCTAAATTGCAGAAGCCAATTTTTCTGCAGCAAAAAAATGAATAATAATTACAAATATGAATTAGAGGTCTGGATGCGAGAAGCCACTATATAATGTACATTCAGTTTTTTTACTCCACAATCTGGTTCATCTCCATTTGAAATTAGGTAACTGCCTTGAAAAACTTTAATAAAATAATATATTCTCAGGCAATTTTAAAAGGAAAAAAAGTACCTTTCTTTGATATCCTGTATTTTAGTCTACGAGTATGATGGTTACAAAAACGGAGTGGTGGAGTTACAGTGCCAAAAATGTAGCCATTTTTTTCTTTTTCGAGATCGATTTTTCCGCCAGTTTGTTGTCGAATGAAATTGTTTTCATTAGAGCGTCACGTCGTGTAAATTTGTGCAACGGACAGTTTGTTTGGCTTCCTTTTCATTTTCAAATAACAGACAGAAGATGTAATTACCACATTCTTCAACAAACGAGATCTCAATGCAGCGACTGAATGTCAATTTTTTTTTCAGTGTCACAGCCAAGGGGTAAAATCGATTTTAAGCGTGACTAACGATACGAGTAAATTTCTCTGTAATAACGAGAGAGATGATCTGAAGTGTCGAACACCAACTCGCATAATATTTGCAATACCGGAACCATACAGGGTGTTCTGGGAATCAATTGCCAAACCAGTGGTTTGTACTAGGTACTTGATAAAAATAAAACAAGTAACAAAATACCTATGTGAAAGAGATACCCTACATTTTGTGTTTATGTGTATATAAAGTTGCATAGCACTTTTAATAGGCGTAATTTTGAATTGCTGAAAATCAAGTGCTGAATTTTAGTGAGGAGTACTGACTGGTGCTCGATGAATGATGAGACGAGGGAAACATGTAATTCAAATATATTGCCTGTATTCCATATTAAAGGAACTATAAAAGTTCTAAAATTTAATAATTTTTTCAAAAAAAAAAAAAAAAAAAAAAAAAAAAGCATTATAGCCAGAAAAATTTAAGTTTAGTGACAAAGGATATTTTTATTTGTGTTATCATAGGTGTTTTCAGGGTGGTGTTGTATGTAGTAATGTTTAAAGGGGCAAATTTGCATGCTTCTCTACATATAGTTCCTTGCTATGTGCCTTAGATTATCAACCTGGCAACCCTTGTTCAAATCTTTAATTTACTAAAAAATTTTTTTGTATTTTTCATTATTTTTGTTATTTTATTTTGTTTTATTTTCACATTGTATCTTTCAGAGTGGATTAGCCAGATTGTATATTGTATTTAGAAAAAAGTACCAAAAACAGCAGAAGTCTTATTATTTTTGTCTCATACACTTTTTCTGAAATCCTTTTTGTCTAAACACAGACACTTATTATGCATATTGCCTGTATTCCATAGTAAAGGAACTATAAAAATTTTGAGATTCGATAACTTTTTCAAAAACAAAGGCATTATAGCCTATAGGCCATAAGTTGCAAAAAAACGTATTTTACTTAGACTATTTTAGTAAGTGCTACCTATTTACGTATATGTATATTATACCAGCAAAGTTTGACTGCTGAATCGCAGTGCAACCTGTGTGTCCCATGAGTGACAGTGGTCATAACTTCAATAGAATACAGGTTAGAACCAATTTTCATGAACTTTTTTTTAAATGATTCCTCGATGGTAATCTCATGGTGGTCCCGCGATAGATTTTCCTTACATTAGTGCAAGTCTTTGGTGCTTATTTGTTCAGTAGTTTTTGAGAAAACTGGAGAAGAATAATTTTTGGTTTATGGTTTTACAAAAGCTGCAGAAGGTATAAGTTTGAAATTTTTAACATAAGCAGTGTTTATATAGGACCAGGTTTGAAAGAAGTTTCATGCCTATTGGTCCAGCAGTTTCCAAAAAAACTGGAGAACAAAAAAGTCCTTGAAAAGTGGTTTTTCCAGAATTTTGAAGAAACTACAACAGAAATATAGTGTTGAAATTTTCATGATAGATTTTCCTTATGTTATTACAAGTCTGATAGAAGTTTGTTGCTTATTTGTTTGGTAGTTTCCGAGATAACTGGAAAAGAAAAAATTGCAGGGACAATGGTTTTTCGAGAATTTTGAGGAAATTACTGAAGTGATTGGTTTAAATTTTCAAAATAGATTTTCCTTATATTATGTCCAAGTCTGATAGAAGTTTGATGTCTATCCATTTGGTAGTTTTCAAGGAAATTGGAAAAGAATTTTGGTTCACAGTTTTCAGAAAACTAACAAAGAGATTGGGCTGAAATTTTACCAATAAATTGTCATTATGTGAGTGCAAGTTCAGTAGAAGTTTATACCTATATCTTTTTCTTTGCGCAAGGGATTATGAGCGTCGGTTTTGTATTGCATTGATTTAGGGATTTTTTATTTCATTTTTACATTTCTTTTTAATATTATCACTAAAAATTGGCAAACTGGGTTTTCTAGCAAAGTAGTATCACTCATAAGTTTTTATAAATAATTTCACTTGTTGAGAGGGAGGGTGTTCTCAATCGTTTCTATACACGAAGCAATTAAGGTTTGTGCTTTTACATAAGCAACTATTCTCTCATTATTTGTGTATTCATTACATCACTTACTATGAACAGTTAGGGAAGTTTCATAAAATCCCATCCACTTTTTATCACCTTTCTCCTTACTGATTTCTATTATTTTTGGAATTCCTTGCTTTACGTTGACAATATTATAAATCAGAGGCGATGTGGGGACTCACTGGTATGAGGTAAAGGGGCTCGGACCCCTCGACAACAGTCACCGCCCCAAAGGGCAGGCAAATAATCGTCCTTGTGACGTTAAACACTCAAAACTCGTTTGATCGTAATTACCTGTATGTACTTGCAGGTAATGTACGAGTACCAAATCGTGACACAATAAGATGATGTCACAATTCGTACACGAACCAGCCATCCATCTCTTATCTCGATAGGGGATGATGCAACCTGGCTGTTCTCACCAACGTACGTATTCTCTTACATACGTGTGTTTGTGTGCGTGTAAATAAGCCGTATATAAACCACCCGAACCGGCTCTAAAATCGCCAGTGTTCGCCTTGGTTTTGGCTTACCCGTACTTGTGTACGAAGTGGCTGAACACGCTTAAATTCTGTTGAATTTCCTTCTGGTGAAAATATCTCTCACAACAAGGTATTCCACAGGCGAATTAAACAATATGCAAGAAAAGGCCATTCTTCAAAAAAATATTCATTAAAAATATATGAATTTGAATATGCTTTCTTAGCTAAAAAGACAATGAGAATAAGACACTTTCAATCATCAAAAAGATTTTTATCAAAACGAAACCTACACCAAACTGATAACACCACACACTCATTATTCCGTTATCATAATCTTGCATGCTGCAAACTGCCCCAACAGTGAAACCAGAGCACTGCATGAAAGTTTTCAAAAAACTTTATAGCCTAAGAAAATTCCGCAAAATAAAATGTAAATGAAGTTACATATGTAAAATTTAACGAGAAACACCTTTTGTTGCAAAATTTTTTAATGGAATTTCATCCTGATGTGATATTCTGGTAAAAGTAATAGAAAAAGATGAAAAATTGTGAACTTTTTAAAGCGAGGATTAGAGCTTTGATTTTAGATCTAGATTGACATATTTATAAAGAATTTGGCAGGAAATTTTATAAGGAACAACTTTTATCTGAAAAAAATTTTTCCAGCATTTCATCCTGATGAGACACTAACGAAAAACCAATTTTGGGGAGTTAAAACTTCCTGTAGAACAAAAAGCACAAGGGGATAGAGGTGAGGACTTTCAGTATGTTGGACAATACGCCATCGACAAGATCTTTGCAAAAAATTAGATTGTTTGGAAATTTTTTTGTTAAAAATGCTAGAATGCCCGGACTAACAGAGCTGTATCTTCCTTATCTTTTTTCCTTTTTCATTTTATTTTTTCAGTTTATAAACAATAAAGATGCGAGTTGGAGGAAAATATAAAAATTTTCAGTCGGGGAAGAAACAGACTTCCACTAAAGCTTAAAACCTTACTCGGGATAACACACTTGACACTTGCTAAAAGTAAACAACTCGTTTACATAAAATGGCTCTACTTTTTCTCTCACCTCCCTTTCTGTTTTCTTCCTTCTCTTATTTGATTGTACTTTGGCTTTGTATACTGCTATACTTTGCTTACACTTCAGTTTTTGTAACTTTTTGGCGTTCCATATCTCAAGAATGAGATGATCCAGAAGTATGAAATTTCGTGGATTTATTGATAACATCAAGGTTCAGTTGTACCAACTTTAAACTGTGAGATAAACTGGGTTTAACTGATAAAGCAGCTGTAAAAATACAGTTAGACTCTGCTCATCGGGGGTTTAGCACTAAGGGGAATAATTATGTTTATGAGGGGAAAAAATTCCAAAAAGTTTTTACGAGGTAGGGGATTAAAACCCACAACTTTTCACCCAGCGGGGCTACGGAGTGTTTCTCTTCAGATGGCTAATCTACTTAGTGAGACCTTTCTTTAGATACCTCAATCATGAAAATTAATCCAGCTATTCTCTTTAAGTCGGTGCCACAGTAAAAAAAACTTTATAGAAATTAAAATATAGATATCAAGATTAATTTTTTCACAGATGGATTCACGGAGAAATGTGTAGAGATAAGAGGAATCAGAAAATTTTCTGTCCTGAATATCTAAGAGATAAAAAATGGGAATACATACGAGAAAAAACTAGAAAAATGGGAAAGGCTAGGAAAAAACAATTTAGTACACTTCTCACCTACTTATGTTTTTTTCAAGTTGATTTTTCTTTTAAATTTTCTTTTTGCATAATTATAAGGCGCTAAAATAAGTCGGAAAATTCAATTTTTTCAACATCAGCAAAACTAGTACTAATCGTAATCAGATTTATTTCTTTACTCAAGAAAAACATTATAAATTAATTAAAAATTTCCATTACCTAAAATGTTGTTCTGGATTATCCAAAGACGTCCGTTCATCAAAACTCGAACATTCAAAAATAGGTAAGTACTTTAATTAACAATTTTTTTTTCCAAATTAGGAGCTTTATGATTATATCTTGAAAAACTGAAGAGAACAAAAAACTCAAAAGCCGAAAGAAACGTATGCTTTAGCGGAAATAGCCACCGAAGATAAAATCAATGAAAGCATGAATACCAACATCTCTTTAAAAAAATTCTCAGACATCGTCTGGGAAAATTTAGGTCATCGATCACGGCCTACCGTGAGTTTTTTTACAAGTATAATGTAAGAAAATAAGTTGAGAAATTTTAAATTTGAGCCTATGAGGTAACTATACGAATTGTATCTTGGGAAACAAAAATTAAATTTACAGATGAAAACGATTTTTTTTTTTTAATACTGTTCGAAAGTTCCTAGAGTGCCACAGAATTTTGTTTGACTTACGAAACTTTTCTCGTAACTATATATTTTTTTGAATGATTGAAAATATTTGTTTCTGGTTGAAATTTTCAATAAGTAATAAATACGATAGGAATTAAAAAAACACAACCATCCTAAATAAATTTTCCATGAACTTCCAATATCTCCATATACTTGAAGTTATAATGTATTTAAAACCTAAAAAAAACTATTCTCAACTATACTACGCTGCCTTAGTTTTTACAAAGAAAACAATGAACGAACTAAAAGAGAGTCGGCTTCACAAAAACTATTGAATTGAATATCTAATTTTGCAATGATTATAAGCTGATGCAACGAAATTTAACGACGTAACTCCACAGCAACGTATGTTGCTGAAATATAATATTAAATAAAATACGGCAAAAATCTCTATTTCAACGAATGAGAATTAAATTTCAATTGATGAAAATTCGTGACATAGGTACCTGAGATTGACGCCGAAAAAAATATAAATCGCAATAACGATCGAATGTATTAGCTTTTTACGGACTTATATTCTTCAGTCAGACACTGATTTATCTGACATACATTGAATTATAACACCGCATCGCAGACTGTTGGTTGAGCATTGAAAATACGAAAAACCTGGGCTTCTTCCAACTCAAAAACCAGTGTTGCTCGAAAAAAAAAACTAAATTACTTTTGCGAAACACTTAAGCTCTACTTGTACAAAGCCACAAACTCAACAATTCTTGAACTATACATACAGTCATTCCAAATAAGAAGGTACCTAATTTTTTTTGAAGGGCAAAGAGGCGGCCTCAAATAAATGTTACTGAAGTTAAATTAAATATTGCTAGGCAAAATTAAATTTGTAAACAAACAGACGTACTTAGTTTCGTGTCTAATGTGTATCTTAAACGTTTTCCTCTCCCCTTTATTACCCAAGATGCCAGCAAACTCATTGTATTGCGGGTAGAAAATTACCTTCTTATTTGAAACGGACAATAGAAAATGAATGCGAATCGGATTTCAATCTTTTTTATTAATTAATTACTGGTTTTACAGCAGACACTGATACATAAGTCTCACAAAAAAGTAAGTTTATAAATCGAATAATTTCACTTTGAAAAATAACAGAAACAAAATAAAAAAATTACACTGAATATCATAATTCACATAATATGAATAAAACAAAAACTAAAAAAAAAAAAAAATGAGAAAGTAAAAAGATGAATCCAAAATTAGATGAATCTCAAAGAATTCTTGAGAAAACGTTTAATACACAGATTCAATAATTGAATCTGCTCTAGTTAATTTCGCCTCAATGTTCATTGTTTCTAACACATAATTCATTCGAGAAATAAACTCCTTTTTTAGAAGTCGTGTGAAAATAAACGCATAATACATTTAAAACTGGATGGATGACTTAGTATTTTAAAATATTCACACGCAATCCTACAAGAAAAAAAAGGAGAAAAAAAGAAGAAAAGAACAGCGCAA
Organism: Ericerus pela; assembly: GCA_011428145.1. Taxonomy (NCBI): domain Eukaryota; kingdom Metazoa; phylum Arthropoda; class Insecta; order Hemiptera; family Coccidae; genus Ericerus; species Ericerus pela. The sequence continues at coordinate 798,017 of WOFM01000041.1, read as the reverse complement.
TGTATTGTACACAATGAATATTAATTTAATAATGCTAAGGTTAACAAATGGCTTCAAAATCATTTTTTTCGCTGGAAATCGATTTATTAAACGAACTTTTGTTTCGATCATAATGCGTCAATCAATTCTTGAAAATCTGTTACATACCACTTTGTTGCAGCCTTGACTTCCTCACGAATTACATTGCCACCAAAGCCTTTAAAAAACGTAATTTTTTAAAATAATTATTCACCGATTTGCTAAGAAAATGTAAATAAAAATGAAAAAGTTCATCATGTAGCGATGAGAATACCTCTTCATCAATAAATTACAGTGCTGGATTTCCCATTATAGCCTGAAAAGGCTCTGCCTACAGATGGCAGATTTTTAAGGCGGAGAATTTTTTAATTTTTTTTGGAACCCCCCAAGAAAATATAATTTATTTATTATTATTACCGAAGAAAAGAAGGCAAAATTTGTAGAGCCTACAGCCAGCAAAAAATTTAGCACTGCAAGCTATATGTTACTTCCAGAAACATACAGCTAAAGAGATGACCAATACCCGATCAAAAATATGTTGATGATAGGATATTTCCAATTTGGATATTCACTACTGTGCATGTTTCCCATGGCCTCAATGATGCGATAACATGAAGTCTTTGATGATAACAGACAACCTTAAAAAATTCAAACGTAAGATTCATGAAATGCACGCAGCTTTAGATGCACAGAACGTACAACTCGAATTGCTTCTTTTCTATCTTTCATGTGTTTTTAAACACAGTACATATGGAACGTTGGATATCTCTTAAGCTGAATGTCTCAGGCTGCTTCTGAGTTTCCATAATAGGTACATTAGCTATGTTCAACATGACAAAAAAGCAGTACTTCAACATTACTTTACCCCAAAAATTTTTTGTTTGTCATGGAAAAGCGCGGCACTAAAGCTTTGTTGTAGTTGTTCGACATAAGTGACGAAAGGAAAGTTAAAACCTGAAATAACTTTTTTTTGTAAAAAGTGCGGTTTATCCAGACCCTGTTGGGTGATAGTAAATTCTGAAAGTTAAAAGTTATTTTTCAGAATATGATGATAAATATGAGGATATCAATGACTTATCGCAAATTTTAGTTATTTGGTTTGATGATAATGAAAATTTAATTAATTTTTGCAACTTTAAATGAAAATCATATCGTTAAAATTTTATATTCATCATTGATTATTCATATCATACTCCTGGAAATAAAAATTTGAGTTACATAAAGAATTTCAACACTTGCAACCCATCAACAAAGAGCAGTTGACTCCATGCCTCATTCTATAAAATTCAAATTATCAGTATGTTACTGAAATTATAGTTACTTTGAATAGTTGAGCTTATCCTACTAGTTTAGTTTGGCATAAATAATTTTTACAAATTCGATATAAGCACAAAAAGAATTCAACAATAATTACTACGTCATCATCATTTAATCACAGGTATACAGGAAGTTATTAAGCTTCTTGCATTCAGATTTCAGATAATCTCTAAGCCCAGTTTATACATCATTTGATTCAATATACTGGAGAAAACATCACTTTATTTTACACGATCGACCAATTCTATTTGGTCAGAAATGACGTTCTATCATCACTTTTTAAAAACTGAAACTGTTTCTTAGAAGAATCAAAAAACTTTTGGTTTTACAAAATTCAGAACTTTACTATTTCGCGCAGTAAATTTTTAAAACATTTACTGTTATATTCAGCTGGATCATAAAATTAAACAGTTTTTGTTTCATGTCTTTCTGTTCAGAATTTGCATATTTTTGAGTTACAATACTAGTTTTGCTCAATTTAATCTAAAATTATAATAAAATCTGATGGTTTTATTCCTGATAGGTTCCTGGAAAATTATTATTTTTATAGAAGCTTCGACTTGAACAGAAAAGATTAAACCAGAGAATAATTGAAACTGCTAAGTAGAACAAAATGCACGAAAAAAGGAATTTCTGTTGGTGAGACCGATTACCCTAAATGATTATTAATCAATCAAAAACAAGTTTTAAGCATATCTTATCAAGATCTATGAACGTGAGTAAAATCTAAAGTACAAAAATTTATGTATGTAGAATTTTACCCGACCGACTTTTATTAGGCATTACATAAATCTTAATTTTTCAGACTTGCAATTTTACGAGAATTACGAAGAACAAACATTAGGATGAGTCGTAATAGTAATCAAGTGTAAAGAAAAATATCGAATAAAATTTACATATTAATCTCTTTAGTAATTTTTGCAATTTTTAAAATACGTAGAACTGACAACTAAAAAAAAATCTATTCTCACGCAACAATATTAAATTTTTCACTAATTTTCGGTAATCTTTTTTTTATCATTCTATCACTTATATGTACACCAAAGCTTTTAGCTATTTACACAAAGGGCTATAGTGCTCCGGCAATTAATAAGTGTACTTATATTTAGTGTTGGCTGCTGAACCAGGAACTTCACGATGCAAAGCTGAGCACCTAACTATTATATCAGGTATTATTAACTTTATTCTCAATAGTTACGAAGATATCATTAAAAAATCTGGCACCAATTTAGCAGAAGTCAATCAACATTTTTTCTTCATAACTCAAGTAAAATGATTATTATTAACATATTCAATCAATACGCCTTCAAATCAAATCAATTCAACACGCACGCAAATTTCTAATCTGCTAAAAGAACAGTAATAATAAAGGCGTAAAATTACCAATAAATGCATCAGCAGGAGGGCAAGCTTCTGCATCGGTCATACCATCGCCAACCATTATAATTTTACTATAATGAAATTTATTCTTCAGATCTTGAATCACAATAGCTTTTCCACCACTCTTTGAAGTCATTTCATTTTCATCAAAACCTGCGTATTCTCCTATAATAAATAAACGGATTTAATAGAAGAAGATGGTACATAACATGAAGAAATGTAAAATATTACCATTAAAGAAAAATTTCATTTTATTGGCGTATATATTCTGTAATGGTATATTGAGTTCCAAGGCTATAGGTGCTATTATTCCTCGAAAGCCACCAGATACTAGGTACACTGCTACACTCTTCTGATGCAATTTATCCACCAATTCTCTGAGGGCAAAACAGCAAAATCTAATATTGATCTGATTTCAAAATTCAACTTTAATCATTATAAATGAAAGCCACAATTAAGTAACCTGACAGATAAAACAATATGTAATCCATAATTTTAGTTACCTACTTAATGTTTTTTGTGAGCTTGCAAGGGTGTTTTAGAATGAACTCTCGCATCTGCATCATCGTAGGCGATATAATACTCAAACGTTCAGATAAGGCCTCTCTGAATTCCATTTTTCCGGACATAGCACACGCAGTTCTACAATATTAAAAAAACTTGAATGAATGTTTTTCTCAAAATATTTCTTCAGAAGTCACAAAGTTACCGAAAATAGGAATAGTAAATTCTGTATTAACAATAAAAATTAACATACACTGCTTTCACTTGTTCTGCTTTTCCGCAAAATGCAGCTAATTCATCGATAGCCTCGTTTTGGATCACAGTAGAATCAACATCAAAACATACAGCATCAGCATTCTTCCAAATATTTTTCATAATATCGGTCATTTTGAACGCGTTTTGATAAGAGAAATGGAATGAAATTTTTCCAACAGTCGAGGTAACTGGAACTTTAAAAACGCATTCAAACTTGTAAAATGAACTGTACATCAGAAATACAAATGTGATGATTTTGGACGAGCCGCATCAGTTTCTCAGATTTTACATAACACACTACCGAGTTGATTATATAATCCAAAAAAGCATAACAGTATCGACATCATGAATGATTCCATATGAAATATAGATAACGAAAGCCATTGGATTCAATGATAATTACCTAACATGTGTATCCGTTCAGTCGATGAACGAAATTTCGCTACATCGCACCGCGTTCAATTCTCAAATCAAATCGGAATAGCGGATAGACATAACCTAATAATCGAAAATTAAATTCATAGAGAAAATTTTCATCGTACTTCGAAGATAACTACGCCAAAAGGTAAATGCCTACGAAAGTAGAATACATAAATAAATAATTTAGAGTATACGAACGCTGAATGGTAGAGTTAACTAAAGTAAAAAATACATTTCAAAAATTGACTGACTAAGATTTTTCTCAATCGCTTATCTGTTATAATTATCATCACGATCGTCCCAATTCCTAATACACCAAAAACTAAAGATAAAGAAAACACGTACAAGTTTAGTCGAAGAGTTTAGTACTGTTTCGTACAAGATGTTTAACAAATTTAAATTTTTAAAAGAAGCCAAACGTCAGTATAAGGCCGCGCTGTAGGTCTGTCGAATTCTATTCTAAATTTCTAATCATTAATCCAGACCGAGGAGAAGCGGAGTGATCAAATTGCGTATCGATCTCACGTAGATATCGATTTATTGATTCTTTCCTGTTGCACAAAGAGCGGGATGCAGGGACATCGAAACGTTGCTTTATTTACACCACCTGTGTATTGAATAAGGGTCTAAAGGGTCTAGTGAAAAGGGGAAGTTGAGAATCCTCAAAATATGTCGTCAACTTGTGATAGCTTAATAGAGAGATACATGTTGATGTCGATATAAATATCGATATTTATCGACTAAACTTAAAAAGTTGAAACTTTTCCAAGCTGTTCGCACCTTCACTCATTCACATCTTCGTACGTTTACACTTTAACACCGTTGTTGACTTGTTAACTGTGGTCTTTGGATAGTTATGTAGGCAGGTACTATGGTAAGTAAGTACCATTATTATTAGATATAACCTAACGTACTTCCTCCTCGCACATACTACATATTACCTATATTCTACCTACGTCATCCAATCCAAATATATTGAAAAACAAAACAAAAGGAAGAATGTAATATCCGCTATATTCTCCTACATGATACTTATATAAATGCGAACTGCTTCGTGAAACAGTGGAGAACTCAAAAGAAAAAATAAGACGCTCAGAACCGAATATAACACGTAAATAACAATTTTATGTAAATACGAGCAAAGTTCTTCGTAACTAATTCATTTTATTTTTTAATACGTAGTTGAATTTTCTCGACCATTCGCAGTGCGTTGTGTTATGAACTTATGACTCAGGGTATCTGACTCGCTTCGACTGTTCGCCATTAATTTATCATTCGTCCTTTCATTACCTAGCAAAATTTTTCAGTCGGTACAGGCTCAATTTTGTATCAAACCGGTTGCTATATTGGTCGTTTGACTTAATTTTGCCAAATGCGACAGTCTGGTTGAGTTCTGTGCGAACAATTGGAGTTGAATTATCTGGGAAAGTAAAGATTATTTTTGTTCTGCTCATCATCCAACTACACAATCATCATGGTAAGATATATTTTAAGTAAATTATTTATAATTGTATTTTGTCGAGTGTAGTACAGCCTGTTTAGTTTTCACAGGTTTTTACACATTTATATTATAAAATTCAATCTCACATTTTGTTTATTTATCCACGTTTTTTGCAACATTCACAAAATTTTAATTTTTTTTAAAACTGCTCTTCTCTCACTTCGTGATTTCTCAGCTACTATTGAAGACACAAAGCCCGAGGTTTATACTATTGAAAAGAGAAGAAAATTTTCTCGAGTTCTTTAACAAAATTTATTTTTTTATCGCCGTTAGTTTTTTCACAAATCGGCCATGAAAAAACTTCAAATTAATGAGAAATTTGCCGTTTTTTTAATTTGTCATTTACCTATTTCAAAAACTAATGATGTTAGAAGAAAATTTTCTGCGACGAACCTCTTCATTTTTTAACGACAAATTCATTTCCACCATCAAATTTCACATAAAACGAATTAATCATGAGATAACGGCTACAGAAAATACAAGAACCAAACTGGGCATTCTGCTTATTACTCTATATTCTTATATATATGGGTACACACACACACACACACATATATATATATATATATATATACAGTATACGAAGGGCTTTCTGCATATTTCGCCAACTCTGCATATTTCGCCAACTATAGGACATTGGATATACATGCACATGTTTATGATTTTTGTCATCTAGAATTTGCGACTATAGTGAGTGGGGAGGAGGCGTAGATCCTTCCGCCAAAGCTAGTTCGAGCATAACTTTTAAAATTCTTGAATATTTGTCGCTCGTTTCGAAATTGATGGTATTGTTTCGTAGTTAATTATAGTGCCGGAAGTTATTCAGATATGAAAATATACCGGACGAGACTATAGAATTTTTTACTTCACAAACATCTATATTATTAGGTTTTCAAACCTGTTATTTAAGATCTTATAGGTTAGCGAAGTTGTGGTTGGGAATAGTTGGGAGTATGATAATTTTTCGTTTCTTAAAAAATTATGTCTTTTGGCGTAAAAATGAGAAATTCATGTATGTATATACGTGTATATTTTCGTATGTATGTAGATATGTAAATATGTATGTGTGTAAATATGTATGTGTGTATGTAGATATGTATGAATATGCATATAAATTCGGTTGGTGGCTGGTTGTAGTTCTGAACTGAATGAAAGCGGGTATGGAGTTTAATGAAAATTGGTCATGCAGTTTAACAATGGGGGCTAGTGAAAGTTCTGCTAATGAGAGTTAAGACGTAATTATCATTCGAAAAAGCTGAAATTTAGTTGGTATGGTTGGTTCTAAACCTAATCAAAACTTGTACAGTGTATGATGAAAACCGGTCAAGTGGTTTAGTCATGGAAGCTGACAAAAGTTCCACCCATGGGGGCTAAGGCATAGTAATCATTCGATAGAGCTGAAATTTGATAGCTGGGTAGGTATAGTTAGTTCTAAATCGAATTAAAAGTTGTATGGAGTTTGATGAGAATCGTTCGAGTGGTTTAACAATGGGGCTGACAAAAATTCTACCAATGAGAGTTAGGACGTAATTATCATTCTATGAAGATGAAATGTGATAAGTAGTTGGTTCTAAACCTAATTAAAACTCGAAGAGTTTAATGAAAATCGGTCAAGCGATTTAGCCATGCAGGCTGACAAAAGTTCTACTCATTAGGGCTAATGTGTTATTATTTGGAAGAGCTAAAATTTGTGAGTAGTTGGTTCTAAACATAATAAAAAATGGTATCGTGTATAACGAAAATTATTAAAGTTGTTTAATTATGGAGGTTACAAAAGTTCTATCAATAGGGCTTAAGACGCAATTATCATTCTATAAGGCGGAAATTTTATTCATGGGATGCACTGAAAATAGTGAATATAAATATGATCAATATCGACATGAATATAAATTAATATCAATATTATTTTGCAGTTTTTTTCAAGTTAGCTCTCTAGGAGTGTTTGTTGACAGAATGGTTCCTCTCAGATCCATGCTTAACTTATCACATGTGTTCACCTTACTCACATTTTATCTTATCAGATATCACTCTTGATCGCTTCTCAGCTTTTATTTCCATTCATTTACCATTAGATTGTATAAATATTTGACATTTTCTGGTGTTAAGTAATTAGTTGCGATTGAATTATTTTGTCATAATTTTATCATTCTATTTCATCTCAAGTGCGTATATTAATTGAAAGTTTTAATACGAGGAATTTGTAAAAAAAATGAGAAAATTGCATCAAATAAACTAAATAAACCTCTAAATATCAATAAAATGAACTTCCACTAAGCCTAAGGCATTACATTAAACAATTATTGGTATGTTGGAGTTTGGACTAATAATGAGGAGCAAATTTCGGCTTCAATGTCTTCATTTCTGCATCATATCTTTTACACAATTCATTAAGATGACAAGAAGAAAAATTAATATTTTCTTCCTCATACTTACTTAAACCTTTATATAATTAATATACACACTTAAGATGAAATGATTAAATAAGGTAACGGACATGACTCTCAGAATTACTTGAAATTAATGGAGAGATAGTCTAAAGCCTGTGAATGAAGGTTCTGAAATTTTTTTTAAAAAATATTAAATAGAAAGGAAGATATAAGATGTCAAAGTTGCGCTACACCAAAAATGGTACCACAATGCGCACCCTGTTGTTGTGATGTCATAGAATTGACGTTTTTGTATTTTGCATTATCAGAGGTTGCTGGTTTCAATACATTTCATTAATACTTCATTTCTAAGTAGGTTTTTGGTGAAAATTTACTGAACAAAATTGACTTTAAAAAATGACTATGAAGCAAGGGCGGGCGCACATTTCATTTCAGGACCCAAAAAACTTTTGGCACAGAATGCTCAAAGTCTAAATTATCACCTAAGTAAATAAGATTCAATAAGTTTGGGTTTCTATCTGTATTTATTTTTTATACTTCCCACTGAGGTAGAAGGTTGAATATTGGTACGAGGGTGCTTGAGTATCACATCTATTTTTTTTTTTAAATCCCAAAAATAAAAAAGGGGCAGCAGATATGGGCCAAAAATTCATTTTCTTGGAACTTTCAACATATATACACTGAAATTATCCAACTCAACACAAAGGTGGTATAATATTGTTTGTTTTTGCTTTAAAAAAATATTTTTTGAGGTACTGAGTTCAAACTGGACCTTAAGTTTTTTAATTTGATCAATATTTTGACCCAAAGGGACTCAAAAAAGGGCCCAATTTTGTTTTTTTACATTTTAGTATGTAATACATCATTTGTAATGTTTCTTGAGGTACTGAGTTCAAATTTGACTATAATTTTTTAATTTGATCAATTTTTTGACCCCAAGGGACTCATAAAAGGGCCCAATTTTGTTTTTTTACATTTTAGTATGTAATATATCATTTGTAATGTATCTTGAGGTGTTGAGTTCAAATTTGTCAATAATTTTTCAATTTGATCAATTTTTTGACCCCAAGGGATCATAAAAGTGCCCAATTTTGTTTTTTTACATATTATTATGTAATACATCATTTGTAATGTTTCTTGATGCAACAAGTTCAAATTTGACATTATTTTATTCATTTGATTCATTTTTGACACCCAACTGGAAATTTTGACTTTTCATATTTTGTAGTGTAATACATCATTCGTAATAGTTTTTAGCTGCTGATTTTGAATTTGACGTAATTTCTTAATTTTACCCATTATGTGATCCCACAGGAGCTCTGAAAGGGGCTAATTTTGAATTTCTCTATTATATAGTGTTATACATTATTGGTAATTTTTTTTGACTTGAAGTTTTATTTTGACATGTATTTCTTCATACAACTCCTTTTAATGTGATCCAAAGTGGTTCAGATATAAGTAGCTAATTTTGACTTTTCACATTTTATTGTGTGATATATTGTTTATAATGTTTTACAAGTTTCTGAGTACAAATACAAAAATCTTATTTTTCTTACAAGTAAGTTGGGCAAGTGGTTTTACTGAATTTTGTTGTTTTTTGTTGGTCTCAAAAAACATGGGCATCCAATACCTAATAAATCACTCAATAATAAGTGAAGATATAATTGCAATCCTTTTTTTGGGGCCACAGGAAGAAAAAAAGTGGTTCAATCTAAAAATAGATAGTAAATATAATCTCAGTGCCTCAAAAAACATTATTTATGGTGTATCACTCAATAATATCTAAGAATTTTATTTGATCCCCCTGTTTAGGGTCACAGGGGGCTCAATAATGGATTTGATCAAAAAATAGATTGCAAATTTAAACTCAGTGCCTCAAAAAATATTATTAATGATTTATCACTCAATAATATCTTAGCATAGTATCTAAGAATATTATCTTAATTCCATTTCTTGAGCTACAGGGAGCTAAATAAAGGGTAAAATCTAAAAATGGGTTGCAAATATGAACTCAGCCCTCAAAGTAAATAACTCCCGAGGCACCACCAAAAATTTTTTCCAAGGCTGTGCTCTAATATAAAAACAAATAAGAAATAATTGGTTTTTGATTTTCTTAGTTTTTATTGTTTTTCAATGTTTTGAATTTGTCTATAAATAAGAGGGTGGGGAGTGCAAGTGCACATCCTTTCATTCCCTCCCTAACAGTCACCATGAACTTTCTAACTTGATGAGCTTAACTAAACCAATGAACAAACACAGGAGAGTGAGGAAAGAATGAATGAGAAACCTGTGAAAGAGGTGAAAAGTTTGCTGATGTGTCAATTGTATGACATCACACCTACTGCTCAAAAAATATCAGGTTTTTTGACAACTCAACTTTACCATTCGTTTTCTCCCATTCTATCCAACCAATTTTAATGTGGTTTTCACTGATATTTTTTTTTTTTTTTAAAGATTTTATGTCCGGTACCCTATTATGACCAAACAATTCAACTGCAATTAATTACTTAATAAAACACAAGAAAATGTCAAATATTCATACAATCTAATGGTAGATGAATTGAAAGAAATTCTGAGAGGCAAAAAAGAGTGATAACTGACATAAATAAAGTGAACACACATGATAAGTTAGGCATGGATCCAAGAGGAACTTTCTGTCAACACACACTCCTAACTCTCTCTCTCGATCAACATTTCCTTCTCAATCTTTACCTCTATCTCTATCATCATTGATATCTCTGTCTCCATCTGCAAACTGGGTTTTCTAGTGAAGCATGCTGTGGTAGTTTTTATTTTTCTTATAAAAATTGACCTCATCAAGGAGTTAGGAGTGGGAATAGTGAAAATTTTCCATTTCACAACAAAAGAAAACGAATGACATAATTTTCCCTTTTTGACTAAATTTTTTCAATGTATAATATAATATACATATGTATGTATCGCCTAAATTTTAGGTTCATGGTTTTGAAAAAATTACAAAAAGAATAAAGCTCAAATTTACATGAAAGGTAGTGCTCATATAAGACTAAGTCTGAAAGAAATTTGGTGCCTATTGGTCTAGTTCTTTTTGACACAACTGGAAAACATAAAATTCCTGGAAGTGGTTTTTCCAAAATTTTGAAAAAACTGCGTAAGGAATCAGACTAAAACTTTTAAAATAGTGTTTCCTTGTGTTATTGCAAATCTGATAGGAGTTGGTTGCTTGTTTGTTCGGTAGTTTTTGAGAAAACTGGAAAAGAAAAAATTGCTAAAGAAACTTTTTAGTTCATAGTTTTGATAAAACTACTGAAGGAATAAGGCTGAAATTTTTACAACACATAGTTTTTATTTATAAAACTAGGTTTAAAATAAGTTTTGTACCCATTGGTTCGATAATTTCCTAGAAAACTGGAGGACAGAAATTCCTTGAAAATTAGTTTTTCCAGAATTTTGTAGAAACAAAAATGAAAAAGGATTGCTTGAAATTTTTAGGATATATTTTCCTTTTGTTTGTGAAATTTTGATAGGAGTTTAGTGTTTATTTGTTTGGAAGTTTCCGAGAAAACTGGAAAAGAAAAAACTGCTGGAAAAATGGTTTTTCCATGATTTTGAAGAAATGTTTAAATTTTTACAAGAGATTTTACTTATGTATGTGCAAGTTTGATAGAAATTTGGTGCCTATTTATTCAGTGGTTTCCTTGAAAACTGGAAAAGAATTTTAGTTCGCAGTTTTGAGAAAACTACAAAAAGGGATTGGGCTAAAATTTTCATGCAAGATTGTCATTATGTGAGAGCAAGTTTGGTAAAAATTGAAGTATCTCTTTCTTATTTACGGCGCAAGGAATTAGAAGCGACTTTTTTACATTGCATTAATTAAATTTTTTTTTCGATTTTTTTCTTTTTTTATAAGCTTTTGTTCCGCAACCAACCTTCTGAAACAAAATGTTTATTTAGCATCAAACTAAAACCAATAATAAAAATAAAAGCTTATCTTTTAAGAATTTTTTTTTAACCTAATTATTATTATAAGCTTTTATTCTACCCACTACTACGATTTTAAAATATATCAATATTGCAGCTAACCTTCCGCAACGAAATAATATTATTTCGCATGAATGCTAAAGCCAAAAAAACATCAATAAAAGCTTATCTTTTAAAAACGTGTTTTTAACCTTTACTTATTAATATTGTCAGGCAAACTGGTTTTTCTAGCGATGTATCACCATACTATTTTTAAGTAGGTTTTCTTTAAAAAATCTACTTATTACGCTTGGTGCAGTATTAGCCTCTAGGGTTGAGGATAGGTAAATTTTTTGTTTTACGACCTCAGGAAAATTTTGATACTAATAACTCAAATTCATATATATATTCCGTTTTCTTGTTCCCACGGTACTTAGTACAGGTCGCAATTTCTATACGGTAATCACAAAATTTGGTGCAAACATTTGTACTAGGCCAAGGACCAAACCTATTGATTTTGGTACAGACTGGCTGGAATTCCGGTATCGCTATGTTTGTTTTTATTTTGGTCATAAAATGCAGAATTTTGGAACAATAAGTACGAAATTTGAAACAAATATTTATTATAATTTATTGTAGCATGCTATCAATTTTAGTGCAGATCGACCGGACGGTACTTTCGGTAAAGTTTTTTTTCCTCTTTTTTTTCATAATTTGCATAAACTTTTTTTTACAAAAATTATCCACACGTTCATGTTTTTTTTTATTTTATTTGAAATCATATAATTATTCACCATACTTTATCATCTTAATTAATTTTTCAGTTCAGGAAATAATGCTTTTAAATTTCACATTGTCTAATATTTCGTCAGCAGCTAACAAATTTCATAGGTACAATCATAATATACCATTTACGCATATTGATCATCAAAATTCATATAATTCATTTTTCTCAGAAACCTACTTTTTCTAGCGAGGCTTGATGCGCTAATGTTTTTTTGGAGTCGGTTAAAAATACTTAAATTTTCTAACTGCTCTTGAACTTTGCCGATTTACCGACTGATGTTTTTGATGGGGGAGGGGGAGGTGACTCACCCTTCTCACCTTCGGTCGGTATATCCGTGCTACATTTTTAGAAGTTCTGCAAGAAGAATCGTTGGTCATTTTTTCATGTACAAGCGGTGAACCAATATGACAGCTTAAATATCTGGAAAACTGCTGTTTTCAGCCAATCGTAAATCAGATTAAACTATAGGTAGTTCTAGTTTAAAGGACTTGAAAAAAAAAAAAAAAGCGCCACTTGTTTGGATAGATATCGGCGGTACATTCCTTCGCTTTTTTGCTGATCGCGGGATTCTGTTTTACACATTTACATCTGATTAAAATTTTTATTTACATATAAATCGACATTTCGAATGTAAAAATACTAACCTTGAAATTAACAGCGTATATTCTTCCTATTGATCGATTGGTACCGTTGGATTTCGACTTTCCTAGATTAAATTTGCAATTTAGATGGATATAGGCATTTGATATCGGTGTAAATTCATTTAGTAGTGAGTGTTCACTGGAGAGAAAAACTAAAACATTTATTTGTTTTTTGAATTATATACGCTGACTGTGTACACTGGTTTAAGTCTGTTTTGTCTATTGATGATTATAGAAAAACCCGTTGTTTTGCCAAAATATTAATTTGTATTAAGTGCCATTGTCAGTTCCCCTACATTTAAAATTCTGTGTGCCATTTTTTGATTTGTAAATTCAATAATTTCGTTTTCTGATTATTTCTTCAATTTTTATCAAAAATCTCAAATTTTTTGACGGTGAGTATGGTTTAATGAGACGTGAATAATGATAATTCATGTCATTAATTTCTGTATCAAATTTGTGAAAGAAACAATTTTTAATTACGAGTAAATATGTAGATCCCTTTCCCTTTTTTTTATTTTTTAATTCCTGTAATTCATAGACGTCATTCGGTAAGTAACTGCACATAGGTACCTAGTTATTGACATCCTGTGTCAAAAATTTGGTGATGATTAATTAAACACCCTCAGATTTTAATTATTGTAGTTTTTATTATATTTTATTAATTAATGTACGTATAAGATCGTCATTAGTACATACATGTGTCAATTTTTTTTTAATATTGGCAGGAGGAGAGAAAACATTCCAAGGTTAACTCCAACCGAAGTTTGATAGTTAATATCATAAAATTTATCGGAAGAATGATATTCTTCATCAGTAATGTTGTTTTCGCATTCATTTACTCATTTACAAAAGAAAGGAAAATTCCTCCGGTGTCAAATCCTCTACTGAGAGAAAGTGCTGTTTCGCTGGCTGAAAAAATTCGAACACAAAAGGTGAGTTCCTGAAAATTTTCACTGGCATTTCGTCTAATGTTTTTTCTGATAAAAGTAGAAAAATTTGAATTTATAAGTCAAATAACTTTTTGGATTTTTATCGACATTCTAATATTTTTTTTCATTACGTGTTTTCTTGCACTTTCCAAATTTTTGTAAGGTATTTTTTTTTTTTTTAAGAACTGAAAAAAGGATAAAATCCTGATTTTTTTCACCTTGGATTGTTTTTTTTTTATTTTTATTATTACTGTTAAAAAGGTCTCTGCTGAAGAAATTGTTAGGATTTTCATTGAGAGAACCAAAGAAGTTAATCCAATCGTGAATGCTCTGGTTGATGAACGGTTTAAAGATGCGATTGAAGAAGCAAAAGAAGTTGATAATTTTATTCGCAGCGGTACAATGACGACTGAAGAAATGCAAATTAGGAAACCTCTTCTTGGAATACCATTTACGGCGAAAGAAGAGATTTCCTCAAAAGGTAAATTAACCAAAGTTTTACCAAGTAATTTTTTTTTTTATTTGAGGTTTCCAAAAAAATTCACTTATTAAAACTGATCTTATGAAACGACGTAGGGAAGGTGGTAGGAACGTTTTTTGTTTCGTGACCTCGGGAATATTTTGGCATTATTTTGGTAAATTCATACGTGTATTGTAAGCCGTAAAACGGAGCTTTTTGATGTATCAACCTTGTAACAATACTGATTAATTTGTTATTTCAACATAAACAATCAAAAATTCATAGTTGGCACATGTGCGTAGAATTTAAGAAATAATTTTGGTCACCTTTACATTTTATTATAATTATTATTATTATTATTTTTTTTTTTTTTCAAATGAAATACGCGATATAGTTTACAATGTTGGTAGGATTTTGACAAAATTTTAAAAGGATATTCGGATCCGTATAAGGAAGAACCCTATTGTTTTTAGTATGAATCAGATGCGTGATCCATCCGTAGATAGGTTTGTAACCATCCGTTTTCTGTCAAACACCCAACAGGTTGCAGTTTTGGCCTGATAATCAGTCTTACAGTATATCCAGTAGGTGTGATTATGTTGCATTTTCAGAAGTTTAATAGCTCTAAAATGAGTAGCTCTTTAAAAATAGTCACAAAATTTGAAACTCTAATTGATTTGTAACTATTCTACCATGTTTTCAAATCTGGTTGCAATTGGCTTGACAGCTCATGCCCTGTTGGACGGGATGATTTTTTATGTCAACTCAATCATAATATTGGTATTCTCGTCCAATGATCGCAAAATTTGGCTAGAACATTATCTTTAACACAAGGACAAGGCCTACCAATTTTAGTTTCAGTGGGTCAGTTTGTTCTCAAGTTATTAGTCATTTAATGTAATTTTCTCTCTTTCTTCCTTCAGATAATAGCCCTGAAAAATCCATTTTCAAGATTAATCGAGAAAAACTCTTTAGCCGAACAAAAATAATACCCTCAAAAAGTCAATTTTTTGGTATTCCTTCCATCCTTTCCCCTGCTTGAATTGGGACACGAGCCAATAGATCGATATAGCTTCACACTAAAGGAATTGCTTTTTCACAAAACAAAAATCTTGTTGTTTGTATGATATTTTATTATAATCACTTAGTAACAAGAAGTTTATTGCCATTTTCTCAAGTAGCAAATTTTGTTCATATTATCTTTTATTTGTATGATGGTTGTTTACACTAAACAAGCACAAAAAAAAAGTTCGTTGTTCGCTTCTTTGTATAATATAAATATAGCTTAAGACAAATGTGTATTTTTTCACGTCTCTTGTTTTTCCTATTCTTTACTTACCGTATTTTATTTTATAAATAAGGGATAGGCTAATTTAGAGAAGAGTTAGTACTAAGGTACACATTTTCATTCACTATGACCAGGAAAACTTTTGGTAGGTACTACATTTTAGTCAGTTTCGAAGATTGACCAACTCCGTCAATTAGTTTTAAAATGGCGGCTGTTTAAAGTTGAAACAAGCTAAAGGTCTGATAGTCACAAAGTTTGGTACAGGTATTTGTATTCAGATAAGGACAAAATCTAGTAAGTTTGGTGGGGATTGGCCTGATAGTAGAACTGGTAGGTTCGTTTATGTTCCTTTTTATGGTTGTTTGATGACTATAAAACTTGTAAATTCTGGAAAATCGGTTTAAAATTTTTATCAAGCTAAGTTGGCTTCATTCTAACATGCTACTAGATTTGGTTGCAATTGGCTTTATCATTTATGTTGTGGGAATACTGGAAGGATCAATACCAAAGGTCATCATAAATTTACTACATAATAAAATGCAATCTCAATTTTGGTATTTATCCATGATTTTTGCAACATTTATAACACCTTATTTTTGAAAAACACTGCTCCTCTCTTCACAATTTCTCAGCTGCTATTCGAACTACAAAGTTAGGATTGGTACCTATATTATTGGAAAGAGGAGAAAATTTGTTCAAATTCTCTTCCATAAATTTTATCAGTTTTTCAGAAATGAGCCATAAAAAAACTACAAATTAATGAGAAATTATCCGTTTTTAAAATTTTTATTCATCTCAAAAACTAATGGTGGTAGAAGAAAATTTTCAGTGATAACATCCCTTATTTTTTAAGGACAAATTCATTTCCTTCACTTGTTTTCACCTAAAACATATTAATTACGAGCTAATGGTATAAAAAATTACCAGAACAGAAAGCTCCACTTTTTCCATCATTTTACAACTTTTTTATGGTTTATTTTTGAAAAACTGATGACAATAAAAAAATTAATCTAGTTCTGAATTTGAGAAAATTTTCTCCTTTTTCCAACTGTACCAATTTTAGCTTACTATATGCAATACCATCTGAGGAATCTTGAGGTGAAAGAAAGAATGTTTTTTTTCAAAATTTAAATGTTAAGAATGTTGCAAATATTGTGAATAAATTTGCAAGAACTGAGATTTCATTGGATATGAAACTGTTCTGTGAGATAAAAGTATCATAAGGGTGTGGGTTCAATTTCCCACTGCTCCTTAAATATTTTGTAGTTTTTTCTCACTTGTTTTTACTATTTATGTAAAACAAAACAAAAACAAAAAAAAATCTCAATTAAAAAGTATGTACCTATGAAACATATATTATGGTGAGAAAATTACGCTGTGTTGTAATTTTATTTTTTATCACTGTGCAGCACCTTGAAAATTTTGACTCACAACTGGTAGTGATCCTAGACTGGTCGTTTACCTTGTCCATAATCAAATTCTCTATTACAAAAATCCTCGTAAAATTGACAAAGTAGGCGTAATATGTAAACTGATCCGATTCTCTCCTCACAACACCAATACGTCTGAATTTAAGCATGAACTTCTTGGTTAAATGGTAACTTTCGTACCTATTTTCTGCATAATTGCGAATGAAGCCACAGGTCAAAGCTAATAAATCCTGTAATAATTTTGGTGGAAATTGATCAAATAATTAATTATATAGGCTTGCCTTAAGGTGTTTATTTTTGACTTGTTTATTTGAAAACCTAATTTTTCTTATGATGCTTGCTCCGCTAGTTTTTTTTTTTTTTCATTTATATGTTTGAATCAAAGTCCGGGACTATCGATCATGTCAGTCGTAGATCACGAAGTAAATGTATACGTCATTACCTATGTCATTCTTATTCTTCTAAACATAATCACTAGATATACCTATTGTATGTAAGTTACATAATTATAATTATTTTATAATTTCCATTTTTTCCCATATTTAGTCGTTTTTGAGAGTCTATGAAATATTAATGCTTTTTGATTCTTTATAATGAAACTCGAGAAAATGTTGAAGACTTTTATTACCGACACATTTGCGTTGAAATTTTCCAAAATCATCCAGTAATTTGAGAAGAATAAATGTTGAAAGTTGTTCAAACCCTCCACGTTGTCATGCCAATAACACACGTAAATTGGAATTTTATTGTATGATATTTTAACGTGGTTAAGAAACCAGTAAGAACTGGTTTGGTATGGAGTTCGAAAAAAATCGGTCAAGTGAATTTAAAATGGCAGCCGTTACAAAATTTAATACTTCAGGAGAATACACTTCACGCTGTTGATGCGCTGAAAACGATATTTCAACTTTTGTGTAATTTCTTTTAGGTTCAAGTTGGACCAAAGGATTAGTTTGTAGAAAAGGGAAAAAGGGTACGGAAGATGCAGCCATATTACAAGGTTTGAAGAATGCTGGGGCCATTTTAATTGGCCTCACGAATATTCCTGAATTTTGCGCCTGGGTTGAAACCAGAAATCTTGTTTTTGGTCAGACAAGTAATCCGTATAATACCAACAGAACAGCCGGTGGATCTTCCGGGGGAGAGGTATTTATCAATATAAATTTTATAATTTTGAAAAATTGAATGTTACTCTCCTTTAAATTTATTTTTCGCATGATTTAGGCAAGTTTGGTGTCGTGCTGCGGATCTCCAATTGGTTTAGGAAGTGATCTTGGCGGTTCTATTCGAATTCCTTCTTTTTTTTGCGGTGTCTATGGTCATAAGTTGAGTGGAGGTAAGTGCTTATCTTAACATTGTTAGTAAACACATCATGTAATTTTAAAATGCTAAATGAGGTTATAAACAAATTTTCTGTTTTTACTATTTCATTGTAATAAGCTGGGTCCAACTTAAGTAATGTTTTGGATTTTTTTTTCAATCTCTATAACTGCCAAACGACAAATTGTTGAAGTTGCGGTTAGAATAAGCTGTCCCCCTACTTTTCCATACAGACGAGGCAAGGGAGAATGATGTCCTTAAACAGACTTAATTATTACATTGAGTTACTTTGAAGTTTATTTAACGGCAAAGGGGAGGCGTATGTTTTACATTTTAGCATGGTTTCAATACAAAAACATGTTTATTAAAATTGTCCTCAAGACGTAACTTTGAGGAGGGACCCAGACGGTTCAAACTCATAATAATTTATATTGGTATGTATATTTCAGTATCTTGTCCACTCAGTACAAGTACCAATTTTTTTTCAATAATCAAAAAATTTTCATTTGTATGTAGACTAAAACAAGACCTATTGATTTTGGCGCAGATTGGACTTACAGTATGTCTGGCAGATCCAATTTTGTACCATTATTTACAGTTTAAAGCTCAAAAAATGGATAATTTTTGATCAATTGTAGGTAACCAAATTTAAGAAGTATGTTGATTATGGTTTATTCCAACATTTTGCATATTTTAGTAGCATTTAGTTGTATTGTTTATGCCTTGGGGCAATTGTATTCCTGTTTTAGAGGTTTAGTGGCTCCAAAATGCGCACCTTCTTTTCAAAAAATTTTAAATTTCGTACTCGAATAGATTTTAGCATGTAGGTACATATAAACTCTACTGATTTTTATTTTGATAGATCAATTTGTTTTCGAGTTATGTGGAATTTATTATTTGATTTTTTGTGATTGGTGAATGTTTTTTTTTTTTTTTCATAATGATTGTAAAATATCTAATTTTTAAAGGTGATGGAGAAAAACTTTTGTTTCAGCCCAGAAAAAAAAACAATCACCTGAAAAAGACAATTTTTCCACCTACCCACAACTTCCTTCTGTTCATGGATTTGAACCAGAGACCTATTTTTTGACTAGAATAAAAGTTGAATGTTTAATCAACTACCTACTCCATATTTTCTTGGGAAATTTCAGAAATAGAAGACTTTTTGGTTCTTGTACTGTTTTTATTTTTCTTTATGGATTTTATCTTCTATATGTTTCTCTGATGAGGGATTATCCTCTAAGGTTTGGAGAGAAACTACAGCTTTTGTTTTAAGCTTATATTCTTTAAAAATTTGATTATCCTTAGTTGATTTCATGGAATTGGTTTGAAAACGTGCTTTTTCTTGCAAGCAAGTAGTTTTTTAATATGTAAACATACTTGCTCTCTAGTCCCCTTCCTCCCGGGTGTAAAAAAATATTAGATACAAAAAAGTTGAGATTGCATAAAAAAACTGCATGACGCACTGTCCAGTTCTGAATTCTGTTTGTCACATAACACACCATACACACACTCACAAGCAGACATCTGTGGCAAGCTGACGGTGCCTTACATGCACGCACACATACAAGCTAGATACATATTTATTGTGTTTCAGCTGAATGTTTACACATTAAGTATGTGAGGACGGACCCTCGCATGCCTTTTTTTTTTCAAACTGGCTGTTCGATTTAGAACAATTCAGCACTAGAACTTTTTAGAGGCTTCTTAACTAACTTGGGAGAACTGAAAACAAAAACTGTGGATTGTTGTTTTTTCTCTAGTTACGTTTAAAATATAATGAAAATAGTGAAGCTGGCAATTGCATGATGAGGAACCAATTTTCATTCTACTTCAAGGCTTAATAAGTGAAGTTGGCTTTGTTATGGCATATGTTTCTCATATAAAAAATTGAAAATTGTTCTGTTTTTGAAGTTTCAGTTTATTGAGGTTTTTGACTTCACAGAACTGATATCTAACTTCTAATGGAACTTGTTCAGATTTGAAACTTGTATGTAAGTATATGTGGGAACCACCATACCTTGCCTAATATAAAATACATTCGCTAGTTATAGTTGGCAGTGAGATGACCATGTGGTTAAGTTCACCGCTTTTAGCTGGAAAATATGTAGATCCCAGGTTTGATTCCCCAAACCAACAAATCCTACATCTGGTGAACCTCAATGTGTGTTGGACATGCACACACCCTAGTGGTGCATAGCAGAACTCATAACTCTCCTTCCTAACTTGAGTTGCCGATAGATGGTGCCCTATATAGTGAAAATGGAACCCATATAGGTAGTATAAGCCTATGTGTATAGGTATAAGAGGCATTTCTGGCTCTTCCCAACTTCTCACAGCATCTAATGTCATTCAACTTGTGTTGAGTTTCTTTAGGGGGGAGTGTGTGGGAAACTCCATACCTTGCCTAATACAAAATACATTTGCCAGTTATAGTTGGAAGTGAGATGGCTTTTAGCTGGCAAATATGTAGGTCCCAGGTTTGATTCCCCAAACTTATAAAACCTACAGTATAGATATAGGGTTAGTAGTCAGTTTGTCATGCAGCATAGGAAAATCCAATTTAATACATGTTAATATGACTCGACAGGCTCAATACATATATTTTTGTTTCAGTGAGTCCTCTTAATATGCAGCATATTCCGAGTGGGTGTGATTAAGTTTAATATATATCTAACATATCGCTCGATAATATGTGAAAATATTATTCTCACTTCTTCTCTGTAGCCCATATGTAGTCCAAGGGATGGTTCAATCTAAAAATTGTCCTATAATTTTAACTTAGCACTTCAACATAAATGTCCAACGATGTGTCACTCAAAATTTGAATTCTTCATCCCTCAGCAGCTTGTGAAATTACACCATTAAAAACTGGACTGTGAAAAATACCATCATGACTCTAGAAGATTAGGAACTAGACTGATTTTTCACTTGCAAATATAGCCAAAATATGCTATATAATGTATAAAAATACCGTATCATACAACACCTTGTGTTTCAATTTTGTTATTGGTTCTTACTGTTTGAATGAAAGAACCAGTCAGGATACATTATATCTCGCTGTATTGAATATACATAATATAGATCTCATTGGTGGATACACCGAAATTCATGGAAAAATTTTTTACATAATATTACCATAGGCCACTGTTTTTTGATTTTTTTTTTCAAGTTTATTAATTTTTAGATAAGTCTGTGCTTGAAATTTACGTAAATTTTGTATTAACAAATGAACTTTTAGTATTGGAGAACAGAACTCTTGCTTCAGATGTCAAGGGTATTTTAGTACCATTAATTGTGCGAGTATTCTCTGACGGTTTTTTTGCCCGTATAATTTGAGGAAATTGGCAATCCACTTGATTATAAGTATCGAGTACATAATCAACAAACAATAATCCTTTATCTTTGTCCGGCACCTGCCTACGAGACTTCAGTTACATCCAGATATGAAAGTCCAAAAAATAGCTTCAACCAAGCACTTATTTCTGAGTTGTCGGACATAATTATATTCAGATACCTGGTGGCTATAGGCGGGCATTTACGTGTGCACATTCGTGACAGAAACAAAGAAAATTATGTTAAAATATTTCGCGCGCTTTCTAGACACCCTAAAATTATGAAATTATTTACGTTTCTGCGCTTCTCTAACACCCACACCTATCGTAATTGAGACAATTAGGACATCTTGCATAATTCAGCATAAAATTACGATTATTACTTTTTCGCCAGCTCATTCTGTTGTTAGTCAAGGACAAAAATTTCAATCTTTAAAAAATAGCGAGGTATAACTTTCTAGAATTTGAATTTATTTTTATTTCAACTTTATTATTTTGTTTTACATTGTAGGACTGATATCCTCGAAGGGTATGTTATATCGAGATGGTTCACAAGACGATGGTTTCACCCTCTTGACTTCTGGTACCATATCAAGATACGCAGCCGATTTGAAACCTAGTTCTGCTGCGATTGTTTCATCCGAGAAACTTCCTATTTTACAGTTGGATGTCAAAGTATCTACATAAATTTTGACATATTTATGAATTACATACCCACATATTTTTATTTATAGCGATATATAAACGATTTAGTATTTTCGGTTTTTCCTTTAATTTTTGCAGGTAGACGCCAAAAAGCTTAAATATCATTACATTTTGGATCCGAAAGGAAAACATATGAGTCGAGTTGACAGTCAAATCCAAGATGGCATAAAAAAATTGATTTCTTTGATGACAGAAAGTAATGATGATAATGTAGTACCTCAAGAAGTGCGTATTTATTTTAAAATAAGTTGGTTCCTATTTACTTTTATTAAGAATTATGGAGTAACTGTAATTTTGAATCCCCTCAACAGTATGTCTGCCGATATCATTTTTCAAACACATCCCTGATCATTAATGACGTAATTTCTTTCATTCGAATCATATAGATTCCTTACTTTGCTCGTTAAGAGTGAGATAAATGGCTTGGATCTGAAAAATTGTTATTACTGATTTTTCATTTTCAATGTAATCCTTCCCGCGCAGTTTCCTTTGAGAAAACATGGTGTTTGCGTTTCTTGACTCGAGACGCAAAATATCACGAAAAAATAGTCCTAATTATAATGTTCTAACAATATTTAAGTTACGCAGTTTTTTTTTGTTTCCCAAATCAAAAACTGAAAAAATGCGAATTTGTCACCTACCTATACATTTTAAAATTTATGTTGATTTTAGGTGAGTATTCCCAGTTTGAAGTATTGCTTTCCTTTATTTATGTATTGGGTAAACAATGAGAAAGTTGATTTGTCTCATTTATTGACCGATAATCAGGTGAGAATATCACGTGATATTTTATTAATACGGAAGTGATTCAATGTCTTTCAAGAATTCTCTCAATGTTATTCTTATTTTCTTTTTTTTCCCTCAGGGATCAGTTAATTTATTCGCTGAATTTCCAAAAAAATTAATTGGAAAAAGTAACTATACACTTTCATCGTTATTGATGATATTACAAATGAAGTTCAACCCTCCTGCTAAATCATGGGCAGAAAATGAAACAAAGAAACTTAAAGAGCAGATGATGGTAAGAAATAAACCTACAGTTATTCTTTCATGTATTTTTTTCTTATCACATGAGAAATATAACTCTACTCTTCTACAGCATGATTATGAATGAATCACTCTTTAAATAAATTCTGAAAGCTATTGGGAATGATTTTGTACACCCTAAATGCATTGTAACAATTTGCATGGATAACAGTTAGGAATGAGCACTTACGAAGGTATTGAAACTGTTACAAATTCTTACTTTATATTGCCAAACAATAGGGGAATCTGCCTCTTCAAAATTTGATTTAAAAGCTGTGACATAGATAGATAGTTACGATAAACTTTTAAGCATACGTCTTCAAAGAAAGAAAACCTAGGTACCTACTTAGTATTAAAATTGATCTCATGAAACGACTTGACGGTGGGGGTAGGTACGTTTCTCGTCTCATGATGTCAGGAGAATTTTGGCCCTTTTTCGAAAATTCATATAAATACCTGTATATATAGCATTAGGGTATAAAGCATCCGCCGGACTTCGCCCCTAGCGCTATTGATTTCGCGATTATGAGCAATTTTTCAGCATTAAAAGCATACAAAATCAATGTTATCGAAAGCAATTACACAAAAACTGTAAGTCGTAGAAAGCTAAAATTTTTAGGAAACATTTACATAGGTTATCTGAAGATTCCCTAAAATTTTGGCTGAAATCATACATTTATTTCTCGAGATATCGTCGAAATTCTGTTCATATTTCCCAACTTGATTGAATTTTTATCATTAAAATCACAGGATGAACAGAATTTCAGCAATATCTCAAGAAATAAACAAACGATTTCAGCCAAAATTTTAAAGAATCTTCAGATAACCTATGTAAATGTTTCCTAAAAAATTTTCAAGCCAAAATATCTCGAAATTTGAAACAGACATTGACTTCGAAATATTCCAACATGCTTCCAAATTTTGTTGAACTTGGCGTAGCAGTTCATGCCTTTTGGGGCTGTTGGAGGGTCTAATAATTGATGTTAGCTTAAAAAAATGTTACAATTCTTGTCAAATAGTCACTAAATTTGGTACGAACATTACCTCTGTACAAAAATTAAACCTACAAATTTTAGTTTCTATCGCTCAATTTGTTCTCTGAATTATTAGTAATTTAGTTTTATTTCTTCCTTTTTTCCCTTCAAATAATATCCCTGAAAAATTCATTTGTCAAATCTGATAGAGAAAAACTCTCGTTTTAGCCTACAAAAATCATATGATCAACCATTCTTTTTGTTTTATTTATTCTACTGTTATTTTTAGAATCCGGTTGAATTTTATTCAAGCATTTGTGCTCTGAAATTTTGAAATTTTTGAAGAAAAAAAGTTTTCTTTCGAGTTCTGCACTAGGAAATTATTTGGCCTGCTCAAAGAATTATAATGCCGCACGGTTAAAATTCAAAGTCCAGTTTAAAAAAAGTGCCGAAAGTTCCGCACTTTCGGCATTATGGAATGAATCTATTTATTAATTACACCTGAATTTTCGTCCCTTTCAAATTTTTCTTCATGAAACATTAACAAAAATGGTATTCTGAGTTTTTCTATTTCCTACTTGTTACATTTTCCTGTATAATACTTTTTGTTTGCTGTGATTCCTTGAAAAACGTATTAACAGGATTTTACAGTATACTCGTTATTGTTGAGACATTTCAAATCATCATCAATGTTCTATTCTCTTTTTCAGCACTATCTCGAAGATGGTGGTATTCTTCTAATGCCGGGATACCCTGCCACAGCGCCCTACCACTATCAACCATTTACAAGATTGTTCGACTATATGTACTTCGGTGTTTTCAATATTCTGCAGTTTCCTGTCACTCAAGTTCCGATTGGCATAGCTAAAGATGGTCTTCCATTCGGCATTCAGGTATATCGTATAGCTCGAACTCGATAATATACCTACACCTGAATTAGAGGCGAAGCTAGGATAAAACTTCTGAAGAGGCTCAAAAGGTCCTACAATTTTTTTCTTAAACAAAAATAAAAAAGACTTGTATATTGTTTTCCATAGCAGTGCATAGTTTCGAATTTTTTCTGGAAGAGCTTTGCCAGGTTTTTTGGGAGCTTAGCTCCTCATGTCCCACCAAAATTTCGATTCTGACCTAAGGAGGAAAATTAATTTGTTGTGTGTGTTTTAGCGATGAATCTTGAGTGGGTGTATATAATTAGTTCTTTATTTCTATTTCAATTTGTAAAAACAATTTAATTTTTTTCAATTTTGTCAATTATAGGTTGTTGCGGCGCAAAATCAAGATCGTCTATGTTTCGCCGTCGCCGAGTATATAGAATCATTAATAGGTGGTTGGGTTCCACCTTTCTCTTCTTAGTTGTAAAATAATTCAGTGGTTAAACCACATATTATATCTACCCAATTAAGTTTTTTTGTTTTTTTTTAATAGAATTTGGGAATTTTTTCTACTACTTTCCCCGTCCCAAACATTGTTTCGTTAATAATTTTCGAGTTACTTACTTCAATTTGTGCCTACCTACTTAATTAAAATAAAAGTTTTTTGATTTTTTATATTAAACTTGTAGCGTAACCTCTTGTTACAAGTTGAATAAATCCAAATGGTACATTTTATGAAGGAGAAAATATATCTGTTAATGTCAGTATCGCTAGATATAGGCGTGAGATGTCTGTTGTCGATTGCAAATACTTGATTACAGAGATTTTTGATGAGTGATATGTTATGGCAGCACCATATAATGAGTGAATTTCACGAGATTTTTAAATAAGTACCTAATTATCTTCTACATGCCTTATGATCGAATATTTTCACTTTTCATGACCTTCGGATTCCAAAAATACGTACTAATTTTATTTTAAATATTTTTGTATATCTTTGAATATTTTAGGATAATTGAAAAAAATTGATATTTTTATGCATATTTTGGCTCAAACGAAATTTTACCGCATTTTTAATACGTGGTTGCATTCAATATAATTATCATAAGGTTACCTTGTTTTATACTTAGGTAGGTACTTGGAATTTTTGATGAGTAATTATCTTAGCACTTGGTCTACAGTAAGGTAAAATTACAACGGTAACTCGTATGAGTTACATCACTGTTGTGTGCATGCACAATGCACATGCTCACAATCACAATATTATGTTTACACATCAATCCTTCATGAGTATACAGCCCCAGCCGAACTCGCACCTTTTTTCTTCATAAATTCAGACTTGTGGCACCTTGATTAACTTTTTAAAATAAAAAGAGATTAATGAAAAAATAAAATGATGAAAAGTTTGTGTATTTGAATCTATCAGTAAGCCGTGCTCCAGCTTCCAATCCTAATCCCTAGACCCAAAATTGTTGTTGGTAAATGGGTGAACAGTCTTCGGCCATTAAGGGTTTAATTTTCAGCGAACTCTAACGCTTTCTAGTTTTAACAATACTTATACAGTATTTAGTTAAGTATTGTAGCATTATAATTCAGTGATTTGTAAAAACAATTTTTCATTATTACTAATGGGCCTAAATATGGGGCAACAAATTTGAATTTGGTACTGTAAGAGTTGTGATAGTAATTATAAAAGTGACTGAGCATCCTCTATTAGGACTCCGGAGCGTGTTCAGAATAATAAAACCCAGTTAAATATTTCCTCCTCGATAATCAACTTGGTTGCCTTTGGTTTGTTTGGTTTCTCCACTTTTATTCTGAATGGTGTAGGATAACTTGTGTGACAATTGTGATTTGATTGGTTCATATTGTGATATCAATTCAAATTCCCCAACAAACTTGCTAGAATATGTAAACAACCATTTGGGTAATAATTAAACATCACAAGAGTGGGAAGCAGATGTTGTACCCTGGTGAGGGAAATGGGTTTATTCTGAATGTAGTGAAAACTTCACCCAGGTAAACAACCATCTTATTCTGAATGGATTAGTTGCGCTTTTGTTCACTAGGTTGTTACTCGGGTGTTTATTCTGAACATGCCCCTGTGTTTGTGACATTCAACATTATTCCCACTCGTGTGCTTCTATTTCTCTATTGTATTATATTCACATAGGTGTGCATATTTTATTACCTGTCAACAAGCACAAAAAAAAGAGGAAATAATAGAGAGCTGAAAAAAAACCTGTAATATCAATTTGAAAATTTTCTTGCAGAAAATAGGTATTTTCTATACTTACTTGTCTAATAATTTAACTTCTTCAAACTAGAAAAAAACTAAATTTTTCTTTCATTTACTGAGGTATCAATGAGTATAGGTACCTACAGATATATTATTTATCAATTCTCCTTGCAATCAAGATATTTAATTTTTAATTTTCAATCATTTTAACGGATTACAGGAAAAAACTTCAAACTCAGGTATACAATAAATGAGTTTTTTCTTTGATAATAATTTACTGTTAGTGTTTTTCAGTAAGTGAGACTATTTCTTTCAGTACATCAGTGGCGGATCTACAGCGTCGGTTTTTTTGGGGGAGAAAAATGACAATAAGTCTTATGGAATTGATTTTTTTTATTCTTTAACAAATTTTTTATGGTTTTTGTGGTTTTTTTTTAAATTTTTTCCCACAAAAGTTTTTCTTTTTTTTTTTTTTTGACCATTACCCAAGATTAAAAATTTTGAATAAAAAGAAAATGAAACGAATTAGGTCTAAAGCTTAGTAATGTGGCAAACATCGATTTGTATGGTATACTGATTTGAGTTATAAACATCAGGAAATAAGTTGCAATAAATCATTACACTTACTCGTCCCAATGTTCATCTTCATCATGAATTTTATCTCGTACCATTTACCATTGAAGGAGAAACGAATATCCTATGAAAATATTTTTCACTTTGTACTATAATCGATAAAACCCGCACATACTCCAAAACTAAAAAAAAAAAATTTATCAATTTTCATTTTGCGGTTATTGCACTCAAAAACTCACGTCTACTTCAGCTCTTACGGCAGTTAATCAATACGGAATTATTTCTCATCTTGATGTTTAAGACTTCATCACACCATAATCACTGAACCAAATAATTTGAAATTTAGTACAAAGATAATTTATGTGCCCAATTAACATACTTATAGGCTCATTTGCATCTCGATAACTTGAGTTGTTCTACAACCATAAACAAAAGTCCAAAGCATGTGTATTCTATAGATGTATGTGTGTTTATGTGCACGTGCTACGTTCACACATTTCACATTTTTACAAGAACTTTTATGTTACATCTATTGTGTCCCTGTTTTCACTTTACTCACGAGTGTGTGTCTGTATGCGCCAGTTTTAGCTCTTTAAGTGCAAAAAAGTGGTTTAGGAAAATTTTTTCAAATAACATCGAGTGATAAATCATTTAGGTTTCCTTGTATTTTGGAGCGCTAAATTCGAATTTTTCGTCCAATTTTTCATTGAATCAATTATTCGCAACTTCTGTACGCCTGATTTTTATGTGACAGTGTAAAAAGGAAAAGGAGAAAATTCAAATTTTCAGCTGGAACAATATAACTTATCACATCCTACGTAAATTTTAGCACTGAATTAAATGAAATCAACTGCAAGTCGGTAAGACGAATAGTCTTAGAGTTGTTGCGAATTTTGTACTAAGTTTTTGCTGGTAAAATTCACGTTTTCTGGTATTTAGCTTCTGACATTGAGTACAAAATGTCGTATTTTTCATGTTCATTTTTTAGGGTCAGGAAGCATCATACACAAAAAATGATAAGAACCTTTTTTATTACAAATATAATGCTAAGCATTTTTTGACTTGACTATTCTCCCGCTGTAGTCAATATTTCCGGAGAAAATTGCAAACAACTGATTAGGGGGGCACATTTTCCGTAATTCTCGCTGTAGCAAGAAGGGTGGTGGTTGAAACTTTTACACTCGTATTCTAGAATGACAAGTGCAGTTTCGCAACTTAAGTAATATTTTATCTATGACTCCCAAGTATAAGTATAGGATAAACCTGATTAAACCACTACTCAAGTCTTACTTAATGTTGAGAAATGTTCTAGAATACTGTAGTTAGTATGTTATTTAGGATGCTCATCCCTAAAGATTAGGGGGCGAAAACAAACTATGGAAATTTTCCAGAATAAGTAAGATTTCTATCTTCTCTAGACTAAAGGAATATTTTTAATGTAGAATATTATAATGTTTGCGTGTCACACAAAAATTAGGATAATATGGTACGCAACTCGTAATAAGGAAAATACCCTATAGAGTGATACATTATGGGATACATGTTTTAGGGCGCTGAGTTCGAAGTTTAGGTCCAATTTTTTATTGAATCAATTATTGGCCCCTTTGGGATCACAAGAAGGAAGGCAAGAAAATTCTTTTGCACATATCTACTTGATAAGTGCATCGCATGATATATATTTTGAGTTATAAAATATTCAAACTTTGAATTCAATTTTGGATTGAATCAACTATGGTTGTCTCCTTTTACACGCGACAAAATGGGCTCAAGATTTTTTTTTTTATACTATCCACTGTCACATCGTACAATAATGTGTATCTTGGTGCGTTGAATTCCAATTTTCGGTCCAATTCTCAACTGAGTCAATTAATTGACCTGTTGGTGCCACAAAAGTGGGTGGATAAAGATAGTTTTTCTCATATTATCGACCCACACATTATACAGTAGGTATTTTTTGGAGTAATGAATTCAAAATTTCAGTCTAATTATTGAACTAACCAATTGCTGAGCCCTTCAGGACCACAAAAACGGTGTCATAATTTTCCCTTATTTTATCTAGAGTGATACATCACAGGCGATGTGTTCTTTGAGAAGTTGAGTTGAAATTTTCCCTCCATTTTGGATTGAACCAATTATTGGACAATTTGGGACGATTAATAATATTGAATATTGAATTAAGGTAATTATTTCTTAGATTATCAGGTGAAAAGTAAGATATTTTTTGCAGCGCTAAAATCAAATTTCCACCCCAAATTTGGAATGAACCAATTATTGGACATTAAGTTAAGACAAAATAAAAGGGGATGGAAATAAGGAAAACAGGCAAACCAAGAGAAAATAGTCATCACGTAAACGAAGATGCGGTTAACAGCTACTTACCTAGAAGTTTTAAATATGGAGATGTACGTATAACTTCACATAAATATTCTTGACGATTTATAACGGGACATAATCGCATAGTGGTAGGTACTCACATTTTTTTTTTTTTAATTGTTTTAGCTGTAAATCAAATTTTCAAACTTCGTCGGAGGTCGTTTGCTTATTGCCACCTTTTAGAATGACAGATACCTTCACAGAAACTGATTTACGTTTTCGTCATTCGGTATGGTGTTTCCATATTTCAGAGGTCGCAGTTTCCTTAGAGTAAGGCCGGATATATTTTATGGATGTACGCAGTTGTACGAAATTTGAAACTTGCAAATGGATTATGTGCTATAGTCATTTTTATTTGGCTTTTCTGCGCGTAGGCCTATCAAAGAGGAAGAGGCAACAGGTTACTAAAGACTCTTTAAAAAGAATAAGTCATGACGCCATTTTGATTTACAATAAGTTAATAGGTACACTCAATGTGAGAGAAATCTGCATTTCTTAAGTTTTCTGTTTTATTCGACGACTTTATTTTTAAATGATAACGAAAGAAGTTTACAATTAAAATTTTTATGAATCTCATTTTATTTATAGGTTATTTAGTTTAGATAGGTACGTTCCGAACTGAAAATCATCCTACTTAGGCTTTTAGATTAACTGAATAAAAATTACTAAAAACATGTAAAGATAGTACGTACGTAATTTTATATTTGTATAACTTTGAGGTCAAATCAAGATTTTGTATTTAAATTTTAATTGAATCTAATTTAAAGAATAGGCCGCGCTCAGTAATGATAACGTTAGACTAACTATCAAGAAATTAGTCCGGAATGAGAGTAGGCCTACACTGAATTAACCCACAAACTGAACTGTTGTATTAGGTATCTATTCATTATCATTGGAATTTTGGTCGTTTGTATTTTTTGTTTTATGAAATTTTCATATTTTTTCCTGTTTTTGTTTATTTTTTGGTTTGTGCATAATATTATAAACAAATTTTATCACTTAGCTTCTCAGTTTTTTATTTTTTTATATATAATTATATGAAAGCTACGCTATTTATCGGGCTATAGTAAAAATTATTAGTGAATGTAGCGAATAAAACAGTATAATTGAAATACAAGAGCACACTGGTAAAAAACATCTCACAAAAATATCAAATACAAAAATGCATTTACTGAATAATTACAAAGTGTAATTTGTTTACTATACTAGAGTAAACCTTAATATCAGAAAGCAAGACTGCTTGTAAGACTAAATAAAAACGAAGACTTAAGTAAAGTTTGTCTAAATATTTATGTGAAATTATAATACTTTAAGAGAACGAATCGTGAGCTTTCATTGAAAACTTTCATTTCATTGATTTATTAAAAACAATTCACCAATTCAGTATGTGGGTAATTAA
Source organism: Ericerus pela (assembly GCA_011428145.1). Taxonomy (NCBI): domain Eukaryota; kingdom Metazoa; phylum Arthropoda; class Insecta; order Hemiptera; family Coccidae; genus Ericerus; species Ericerus pela. The sequence goes on along the minus strand of WOFM01000041.1, from coordinate 765,942 downwards.
AATCAGAGGGGAAATAAAATGGAAGAAAAGAATGAGAAGACGGAAAGTTGAACAATATAAACAGCAGCAAGTTTGGCTAGACTTGCTGATGTTGCAAAAGTTTACACTTTATTAATTTCATGTTTAAAATATCAGAATTCTACCTGACGTGTCTTTCCTGTGAAAGACGCCCGCGTTTTTTTCATTTGAATTAATTAATATTTTCTTCATAATATTTGTGAAGAAAATGGGGATATATTTCCATCCATAATTTTCATTACAGTGAAACAAACTATCTCCATAATCTTATAACAATTTCAGACTTCCTCTCAGCCATTATATACTTCAGACGTATTTAAAAAATGTTTTTATTAAAAAAGAATCAAAATGCACTAAAAAGAGAAAAATAACACTTTTAAAATGCCTTCACATAACTTCTCAAATTTTAAAACCTCTCCACAGAAAAGTTCGGGACCAGTATTGTCCCATAAAATAGTATAACCACAGTGATAGAATTTTTATTACTTACAAAAAAATAAACACTCCAATATTGAGTACCATAGTATATTTTTCTTATAAAACCCATAATTTTTGAATAAAACCACTTTTTCCAATCCATAATATTTTTCATCTTAATATCAGTAGTTGAGATATAATTTTTCAAAGGGAGGTGGATACAAATTTTTTTAATACTGTTACTGTAGGTTTTCAATTCAAAATATTATATACCAGGGTCCCACACAGGTTTACCAGAGGAAAGAGTAAGCTGTGTGCCAAAAAAATGTTTATGAGTTTTTTGTGATCCAGAATGTGTATTCTACATGCAGAGACATACAG